>CM045758.1:28189048-28504713 GCA_025200525.1 Camellia lanceoleosa
GGCTTTTGAAAGTGCTCAGTCCGACCGAGGCTTTTGAAAGTGCTCAGTCTGCCGAGGCTTTGAAAGTCTCAGTCTGGGCCGAGGCTTTTGAAAGTGCTCAGTCTGGCCGAGGCTTTGAGTGCTCAGTCTGGCCGAGGCTTTGAGTGCCTGGCCCGCCGACCGAGGCTTTGAGTCTTCAGTCTGGCCGAGGCTTTTGAAAGTGCTCGGTCTGCCGAGGCTTTTGAGAGTGCCTGTGTCCGCCGAGAGGCTTTGAAAGTGCTCAGTCCGCTCTGCCGAGGCTTTGAGTGCTCGGTCCTAGGAGGCTTTGAAAGTGCTCAGTCTGGCTTGATCGAGGCTTTGAGTGCTCCTGGCCCGCCGAGGCTTTGAAAGTGCCTCGATCCGCCGAGGCTTTGAGTCTGGCCGAGGCTTTTGAAAGTGCTCAGGTCTGGCTCTGGCTGAGGCTTTGAGTGCTCGGTCTAGCTGAGGCTTTTGAAAGTGCTCAGGTCTGGCTCTGACTGAGGCTTTGAGTGCTCGGTCTGGCCGAGGCTTTGAAAGTGCTCGATCTGGCCGAGGCTTTTGAGAGTGCTCAGGTCTGGCCGAGGCTTTTGAAAGTGCTCAGGTCTGGCTCTGGCTGAGGCTTTGAGTGCTCGGTCTGGCTGAGGCTTTTGAAAGTGCTCAGGTCTGGCTCTGACTGAGGCTTTGAGTGCTCGGTCTGGCCGAGGCTTTGAGTGCTCGGTCTGGCCGAGGCTTTGAGTGCTCGATCTGGCCGAGGCTTTGAGAGTGCTCGATCTGGCCGAGGCTTTTGAGAGTGCTCAGGTCTGGCCGAGGCTTTTGAAAGTGGCGCTGCAAATAAAAGTTTCATGGAAGCTACATTCAGACAGTTGAATTATAGGAAGTGGGAACTCCAGTCGATATTTGTATTATGTATTGAAAAAGGAAAATACAACAATTTTGACAATACAAAAGTAAGGATTCATTGATAGTAACGCTTCAGATGTTCAGCATTCCAGAGATGGGGAAGGTCTCGCCCATCTATATCTTGAAGTCGGTAAGTGCCTGGCCGTGGGCGGGCCTTCACCACGTAGGGCCCCTCCCATTTGGCTGCCAATTTGCCCTCGGTTGGATTCTTTGTGGCAAGAGTTGCTTTTCTCAAGACAAGGTCGCTAGTAGAGAACTCCCGTGGTCGAACTCTGCAGTTGTAGTGTGTTCTCATTTTCACTGATGCAAGCCAATCGCAAAGATAGCCTCTGAGCTCCTCGATGAGATCCAGGTCTGCTCGACGGAGTTCTTCGGCTGAGGCGAGATCTGGATGTAAGACCCTGGGGGTGGGCAAACCGACTTCTACAGGAATGACCGCCTCAGCGCCATATGTTAAGCGAAAAGGGGTTTCCCCAGTAGGAGTCCGGGCAGTGGTTCGGTAAGCCCAGAGTACATGTGGCAGTTCCTCAGCCCAGAGGCCTTTGGCAGCTTCGAGCTTAGTTTTGATGATCTTCAGGAGAGAGCGGTTGGTGACCTCAACTTGGCCATTTGCTTGGGGATGACCGGGGGAAGAGAAGCATGGTTGAATTTGGAGGTCTGCACAAAATTTCCTGTATTTAGCATTGTCGAACTGTTTGCCGTTGTCGGAGACGATGGCCTGAGGGATGCCAAATCTGCAGACAATCGATTGCCAGATAAACTTGGTGGTGTTCCGCTCGGTGATTGTGGCGAGGGGTTCTGCCTCGACCCACTTGGTGAAGTAATCAATGGCAACAATTGCGAACTTGGTCTGGCCTCGACCAGTGGGAAGTGGACCAACCAGGTCGATACCCATTTGGCTTAATCCGTAAGGCCGCAGAGAGTGATCACCATTTGAGGAGCATGGGGATGTTGGCGGTTACCGACACTTGTCGATTTTTAGCACGATCGGAGGCATCTTTGTTGAGGGTCGGCCGAAGTAGCTTTGTCGAGTACTTTGTGTCTGAGACGCCACCGAATGATTGCCACAGATGCCTTCATGGATCTCTTGCATTACATAGGTTGCTTGGGCCGAGACATCGCAGTATGGTCGTGAGAAACCGCTTAAAGGACGCCGTCGACGAGTGTAGTTAGCCGAGAAGCTCGACCTTGGCGACTCCGTTGGTCATCTGGGAGTTCTCCAAAGGGTCAAGAAGAGAAAGATGTCGGATGCCCAAGGGGTGGGTCCCGTCGGAAGGAATTGCACTTCTTGCAGGTCGGGTGAGATGGCTGGGTGAGTCAGGTATTCGAGGCGAACTCCATGGCTGAGGTCTGATTGGTCGGCGGAGGCCAGCTGGGCCATCTCATCTGCTTTGGAGTTTTCCGCCCGAGGTATGTGTCTGATCTGGAAAGTGTTGAAAAGACGAACAAGGGTGAGCGCTATGTCCCTGTAAGTCCGCATTGTGGTATCCTTGGCATCGAATTCACCCGTGATCTGGCCGACGATAAGTTGGGAGTCACTGAAACCGCGGATGTGGCTAACACCAATGTCTTTGGCTAGACGAAGTCCTGCTATCAATGTTAAGATTCGCCTCATTGTTCTTTGGCCGCAAACAAGAGGCGGAGGCACATTTGAAGTAACCCCCTTCGGGGGATGTGAGGATGAGGCCAGCCCCGCTTCCTTCCCTGCGAGACGAGCCGTCAACATTGAGTGTCCAACAATGAGGATCTTCGGGCTCTGGTGGAGTTGGTGGGGGTGCAGGGTTAGTGGTTGGGGCTGGATTGGTGAATTCCAAGATGAAGTCGGCTACGGCTTGTCCCTTGATTGCTGTCCGGGGGCGATAAGAGATGTCGAACTGGCTTAGTTCTAGGGACCACTGCATTAGTCTTCCTGAGAGCTCGGGTTGCAGCATGACCTTCTTCAGGGGCTGGTCGGTGAGAACCACTATGGAATGGGCTTGGAAGTAAGGGCGGAGTCGTCTGGAGGCAGTGACCAAGGCCAGGGACAGCTTTTCTAATAGGGGGTAGTTCTGCTCCGCTCCCCTGAGAGCCCGGCTGATGTAGTAGACCGGCCGTTGGACTGAGCCGTCCTCTCTGATGAGTGCTGCACTGATTGCGGTGCTTGATACTGCTAGGTAGAGGAAGAGGGGCTCGCCGGTAATTGCCTGTGAGAGAAGGGGGGGATTGGCCATGCACTGTTTCAACTGTTGAAAAGCTTCTTCTGATTCAATGGTCCATTCAAAAGTCTGCCGCAAGACTTTGAAAAATGGTAGGCACTTATCCATTCTTGGAGATGAAAAGCAGTTGAAAGCCACTCTGCCGGTGAGCCTTTGGACTTCTTTAACGGTTTTGGGTGACTGCATCTCAATCAAGGCCTTGATCTTCTCAAGATTGGCCTCGATGCCGCGCTGACTGACCATGAAACCCAGGAACTTGCCAGACCCTACACCAAAGGCGCACTTCTCTGGGTTGAGCTTCATCTGATATTTGCGAAGTGTGGCAAAAGTCTCTCGTAGGTCGGTGAGGTGGTCAGTGGAGAGTTTGCTCTTAACCAGCATATCATCCACATACACTTCCATGTTCCGTCCGATCTGATGGTGGAAGACTGTATTGACTAAACGTTGGTAGGTGGCCCCAGCATTCTTTAGTCCGAACGGCATGACGCGGTAGTGGTAGGTGCCCCGGTCGGTGATGAAAGATGTGTGTTCCTGGTCGGATGAGTGCATCACGATTTGGTTGTACCCTGAAAAAGCATCCATGAAGCTGAGCATTTGATGACCGGCCGTAGCGTCGACCAGTAGATCAATGCGGGGGAGAGGATAGCTATCTTTGGGACAAGCTCGGTTCAAGTCGGAGTAGTCGGCCTTGAGACGCCACTTGCCATTGTTTTTGCGGACCAGACCACGTTGGAAAGCCGCTAGGATAATCCACATTTCGGATAAACCGGGCCTCGAAGTTTGTCAACCTCTCTGCAGCTATGAGATTGTTGCGCTCTGGATGGAAAATACGCTGCCTTTGTCGGTAAGGTCGGAAATGAGGCTCGATACTGAGGCGGTGGGTTATGAAAGAGGGGTCAATGCCTGGCATGTCTGCATGAGTCCAGGCGAAGACGTCTCTGTGTTCGGTCAGGAGAGCGGTGAGGTCGGCCTTGGCTTGGGAAGGCAGTTGGCTGCCAATTTTAGCAGTTTTGAGTGGGTTGGTGGGATCGATATTAACTTCGACGAGTTCCTCCACAGGTTCGCCTCTGATCAGTTCGTCCTCATCTCGGACGTCAAGTCCTTCAATGATCATTGCCTCCTTCAATTTGACCTCTTTAAGTGAGGCCACATAACATTCTCTGGCGACGGTCTGTTCTCCTCTCACCGTTCCGACCCCAAAATCAGTAGGGAACTTGAGGGCAAGGTGATAGGTGGATGTGATGGCTTGGAAGGCATTGAGGGCGGTGCGGCCGAGGATGATGTTGTAAGCTGAGGGGCAATCGACAACAAGGAAAGTAAGCAACTTCGTGGTCTGCCGTGGGTACTCTCCAATGGTGATGGGGAGATCAATGGAGCCGATAGAGGTCACCCGGTCACCGGTGAAACCAACCAGAGGAGTTTGAAGTGGGGGAGCTTTCTTCCCGATCTTCGGTTGGCGAGCGATTGAGAAGATGATGTCCGACAGTGCCATTGTCAATGAGGACTCGTCGACCTTATAATTGGAAGGACGATGGAGATGACAAGGGATCATCGTGGGGATAACGGATGCCTGCAGTCGGCGTCGTGAAGGTAATGGGCTCATCCTTTGCTTGGGTTGCTTGGTCGACCGTGGCAACCGCTTTGTCTCGAGCCTCCGCCAGATCTTTCTAAGCTCGCCCTCTGGTGGCGAGATGGTCCACCACAAGCAAGACCACCTGAAATAACTCTGATTTCACCAACTGGCGGAGGCGGATTACCTTGAGGTCGAGGTTGTTGGTGGGGTCGATCATGCCCCTGGTCTAGTTGAGCCGGTCGCCGTGGAGGGGTATGCCTGTGATTGTCTCTGTGGGGCTCGGTCCTTTGCCTCTGCTGAGGGCGGGTGTCTGTGAATCGGCTCAGGCGCCCCTGGCGAATGAGGGTCTCCACTTGATCTTTGAGGTGATCACGATCGTCGGTGTTATGGCCATGATCCTGGTGGAAACGGCAATATTTGGACTAGTCTTTACGGACGGAAGGGTTCTGTGGAGGAAGAGGCCACTTGAGGGGGTAATCCCGTTAGATCTGGTTGAGAACTTGTTCCATGGGAGTATTGAAGGGTGTATATCGCTCGAACCGAAGTCGACTGACCGATCGGCGCGAGAATCGATCGGCATAGCGGGAAGTTTGATTATGAGGTCGGGTGTTCTTGGGCTCTTGGTCTTTCTCTTTTTCTGGGGTCAGATATTTAGTTGTGGAGTCTTGCCGAGAGGCTAGAGAATCCTCGGCGTTCATGTACTTTTGGGCCTTGGAGAGCAAGGCTGCCATGGATGTTGGGGGGTTCTTGGAGAGGGAGAAGAGGAAATCGGATGACCGCAGACCAGCCATGAAGGCGGTGAGGATGACTTTATCATCATTTTCAGCAACTTATAAGGCTTCGGTGTTGAAGCGTGTGACAAAACTGCGTAGTGACTCCCCTCGGTCTGACGGATGTTGAGGAGTTGGGTCGCCGGTCGTCGCTGGCGTTGGGCCCCTATGAAGTGGCTCAGGAAGGAGTCACTGAGGTGTTGAAATGTGGAGACCGAATCTGGTGGCAACTGACTGAACCATAGCCGAGCCGACCCCTTCAGTGTCACAGGAAAGGCTCGGCACATGATTTCGTCAGGGAAGGCATGGAGGATCATGAGTGTACGGTAGGTCTCCAGGTGGTCGACGGGGTCGGTTGTTCCGTCGAAGGGGTCGATGGTAGGCATTTTGAACTTGGGGGGTAGGGGTTTGTCTCTGATGGAGGCGACAAATGGGGAGTTTGCTGTAGTGGAGGGTTTATGTTGGATGTTCTGCATGACCCCTTGGAGTTGGAGTTTCATGGCTCGGAGTTCAGCGTCCCAAAGGGGAATGTTGTCACCGCCAGAGGGAGACAGATCTTTGGGCCGCTAGCTTCTCCCTCGGAGCTGGAGCTATGACTAACGTGGGGGGGGAGGAGGGGGATGTATATGTGGGTGAGGGGGTTGCAAGCCCCGAGTTAGGGATTGGGTTGTGGGGACAAGATGGCTGGAACTTGGTCTGGATGGGGTGGAATATCTGGAGGTGGTGGAGGAATAGGGAGGTTCCGTTGGAGCAGAGCGTTGATTAAGGCTTGGTTTTGTTCGGCCATACGGTTGATGCTGTTGGTGAGCTCGATGAAGTACTGCGGTGGGTTGTTTGGATTGGGAGGGTCGGTCTGGTGATCGGCAGCATTATGGTGGGAAGCCATGGATCTGGTCGTTACCATGCACGTGACGGATGTGATGAAAAAGGTTGTTGAAAAAGGGTCTCCGACGGCAATGAACACAACTGGCACGCGGACAAACCGGATTTCCACAGACGGCGCCAACTGATAATACAGTGAGTCCTTGTGGATGGGCTGGACCGATCCAAGCTCCTCAAGCCCACTAGATAACCTGCAAGCAAGTTCAATCGGGGAACGGGGTAGTCCCCCGGCGAACCCTCCGGTGTATGAATTAGAGAAGGTGATGGACGAAAAATGTAGAGAGAGAGAGAGAGAGGGGATCGAAAACTTAACCTTCTTTTTGTCTTCGAGCTTTGCTTATATCCTTTGGTAATCATTTATTTGTCTCGGTAGATTCGACCTTCCCCGCCAAAGCTTGCGCCGTGGTTAAATCTTGTTCGAGGTGAGGCGTCATTCCGTGAGGGTGTTGTCGCAATAAATCGGTGATGGGTTGCATTAATGGTGATGTCTTTGTGGCAATAACTGCGGATCTTTGTCTGTGACATGAAGCTGTACCCCTGCGTGTCCGAGCATCATTGGCCTTTCTGCTCAGTTGGCCTCTAGTGTCTTGGGTTTCTTGTGGGTTGTGTAATGAGGTCTAAATGGTGGGCTTGGGTTTACTCATGGTGGGCCGTGGTCCTTGTGGGCCTATCCCTGTCAATATATATTACTGGTTTGGATAGAAGATAGGCTTGATCTCCCATACTTTCTATGCAAAGATGACTAAATCCAAAAATAAATAGACTTTACCAAACACCTTGGGGGGGGGGGATTAATTTGACATGCAAAATGAAGTTTAAGACTTTCTACTGCCACAAAAATTTCAGTGACTTTAAAATGCCAACAATCAGATGCAAGCATGGATTTCTACTTGCTTTCTAAAGATGTCAAGAGTACCATTCAATCTAACCAAAAAATAACACATGGAACAAGAAGAAAACAAGTGCACATGACTGGAATAGTTACTTAAGAAAGTAAAGTGAACAATGCATGGAAAGACAAGAAAATTCAAAAACAAACTTGTGTTGTTTAGGTCTATTCTTCAAAATAGAAGGCATAAAAATGAATATGTGCAAACTCTTTTGACAACAGAATGAATTGGGTATACTTGACATGCCTATAGATTCACTTGTTATGAACACACAATTTAAAATAGAACAACCAGTTTCCAAAGCCTCCAGAAGAAAATTTGAATGCAGACAATATTAGTGATTATTATTATTTTTTTTTTGAGTAAAAATGTTCTGTTTCCTCTTGTTTTCTAAATATCATGTACATGCTTTAGGAAAGAATATGTGTACTTCTAAATTGTTTCAAGTTCAAATATTAGTATAGGTCGAAAATTTTGACAAATATAGAAGCTAATAAAAGATTAGAATCTCAAAAGACGCTAAAAAAAAATAACAATAACAAACTGAGGATAAAATTACCTCCATAAGCAAACGTAACTGGCAAACCATCAAAAATTATTTGAACATGGCAGGTTATTTGGGGAAAATGCTTTGAACATGGCAGATTGTTTGAACATGGCAGATTATTTGGGGAAAAATGCTTTGAACATGGCAGATTATATGGGAAAAAATTAAGGAAAAAAAATATTACCTTCAGTTTGATGACGAAGTGCAGCTCTAGTTCGCAGGGTCGCCGGAGCTTGGTTTACTGTCGATGTTCGCCGTCGACTTTGATTCACCGCCGATCGTCGTCGATGTTTGCCGTTGACTTCGCCAATCGTTCTTCGCCAGAGCTTCGAAGAGAGAGGGAAAAAGAGCTTCGAAGAGAGAGGGAAAACGGACTTGTGAATCGGAAGGAGGATGCGGCTGCTGGGTTGAATAAAAGAAATTCACTTCTTTTTTTTTTTTGCATCTGAGCCGTAGATCTTCATTTAAGCGACGTGGCCAAATCGTGGCCCTTGACCGGAGGAAGGGCCGGAGGCTTTGGCCGGAGAGGATCCGAACTCCAACGGCCTCGTCATCACACCTGCACCAGTAGTCCGGGACAGATACAGGATTATATCTTTGGGAAGGGGTTATTCTATAGTTTAAAAAATTAGGAGGGCTACTCTATATAATTTTGAAATTATTTACAAAAAATTTCGGGGTGCGAACTCCTATAATTTGAAGTTATTTAAAAAAATTTAATATAATATATGATATTTTTCAAGCTTTTGGGGGTGCGGTTGCCCCTCATAGATCCATCATTGCCAGTAGTAAGAGTGATATTGAGATTATAATATATTTATATATTTTACAAAAGAATATTTTTAAGGAGAGATATTATGAGAGTTTTAAAATCTCATACAAAATTATTTTTAAAATCAAAATCTCTATGTGGAATTGTAAAATAAAAGTTAAATGGAAGTTAACCAATGAAGATTTTCTTAATTGTTTAAAATTAAGAAAATAAAAAAAAATAGTATAAGATATTGATCATAAAGTTTCTCACTAAAAATCTCTTTTTGCTTATATAAATGGGAGTATAAGATTCACTTTATGTTAGTGAAACAATTTACTTTTTTTTTCTTTTTTTTCGATTTGAGATTGTAAAATAAAAGATAAATGGAAATTAGCGAATAAGAATTTTCTTAATTATTTAAAATTAAAAAAATTTAATAATTTTAAAATAAGTGTTTAGAGCTCCTAAAAGATTTCTACCTGAAAATCTCATTTTCTTTATATAATATATAAATTTATGTTTATTGCAATTAAAATATGGGAAATGTTACTACACACATGGGTGTATCATATACGCCCCTCGTTATTATAATTTTTTGTTTACTTATAAATTTTTTAGTTATATCTTATGTAATGTTTTGTTATATATATACTTTTTTTTTGAATTATGACATAGAAAATATAGAGTTATGTCATTTTGTTATTTATGAGGGGTATATTTTTCTTAAAATATATTATCCACTAATTATATAAAAAGAATTTAGTGTGTTTGGTTTGAGTTTTTTGAATTAAGTTTTTTGAAAATTGAATTTTTTGGCTTTCGTGTTTTTTTTGTTTTTAGTGAATATTTATTAAATTTTAAACATTTTTTTATTTTTTTAGATGCACCTTACTTAGATGTATCTAAAAAGTAAAAAATTTGTGAAAAAATATTTTTAAAAATTAATAAATACATAAAAATATAAAAAATGTACTGAATTCTAGTTTTTTTTTTTTTTTTTTTGGTATTTAGTGAATTTTTAAAATGTTCTTTTCAAATTTTTTTTACTTTTTAGATATATGTATGTTAGGTATGTTTAAAAATAAAAAAAAATTGCTTAAAATATTAAAAAAATTCAGTAAAAACAAAAAAATACGAAAAATAAAAAAATATAATTTTCTGAAAAGTACTTTTGAAAAATGATAACCACGCATAGTAATTGTTATTCAAGATAAAAAAAAATTAAACTTAATTTTTACACTCAGTGACAACCACTTATGATATTAAGAGTCATATTTTTCCTCATATTATTTTTAATTATTAATTAACCATATTACTTATATATCATTAAATTTATAAAATAAATTTAAAAAACGAGTTTGTGAATCATTTTACCTTGCACAATTTTCTATAGCCACGATAATTACAGTAATCTCGAAAGACAAGTAACAAAAAAACAAAATAAAAGGCCAACATTTTGGCGTGTGTTATTCCATACGACACCGTTTTCTCAAACTATTGATGATGAAATACAACCAAACGACTTGGCCAACGCTGTTGCCAGGTGGGACCTAGACCACAACGGCCTCCGCATCACACCAGCGCGTCCGGATCCAGCACCAGCACCAGCAGCCTTCCCTCTTCCTCTGCTGCCGCCGCAACCAGCACTCGACACCATCTCTCCTCCCTCCGGCATCGGCGGAATTTTCATCGGAGGTCGGTTCCCCTTCCTCTTCTTGATTTCAACAGCATCCATCTCCGGCTTAAACTTCATCGGTCCAAACATAGACATCCTCCTACGCGACTGCGCAGACATGGACGTAATAGCGCTGATATTCACCTTCTGAACCGGCGATCCCTGCTTCGAATAATTGCTCAGATCCAAGAACGAGAACCGGAGCGAGATCGACCGGCTCCTATTCACCGTCCTTCCATCTCTATCCTCTCCTCCAACACGCGGTTTATGAAACGACGCCGATTTCACCCCCAAATCTCGCTTCCGATACTCGATCTCACGATAAACGTTGTTTCCGAAGAAGACGACGCTGTTGTTTCGGCTCAATTCAGAGTCCGTAGCGCCGCAGAACTCGAATCGGTCTTGATCGGAGGAATTGCTTCGGCGAGATGGGTCCTCGAACTCGTAGCCTTGAATTGGGAGGTTGCAGAGAGAGATATCGTCGTCTGCGTCTCCAGAGTCTAGAGAGAAGTCTTCGAAAGCAGGTTTGTGCATGTCTTCCATTGTTGAAACGAGAGAGTGTAGAAGAAGAGAGAAAATGAAAGATGTGAAGAAACGTAGCTTAATGTGGTTATATATAGAGTACGTATAGAAAACTAGAGACAGAGAGAGAGAGAGAGGATGGTAGCTTTGGAGTCACGGCTTCGAGAGATCGAGAGAGAGAGAGAGAGAGAGGGGGGTGTTGATAGAGACTTTGGAGAGAGAAGACATTGGAGAGAGGGAAAAGACAGAGGACTGGTAAAGGATTACTAGAAGAAACAACTAATCGTCAAGAAATGTAGAGACAATTTAGGGATACGTAAGAAAAATGCATTCATATGCTAATATAATGACTATATATTGACATGAATAAATTACAAATTGAATTATTATTATTATTTATCTAGAGTTTCTTTTGCCTACGACAATTGATAACTAATTCTCGAAAGTTTTGAAATTTGTCACCACATCTTTTTTTCTTTTTTTGTTTTTGGTTAAACTAAAAATTGGGAGGCCTACCTAGTGAGGTCATTACAAGTCGCAGATCTCAGCAATGACTTAAATTAGACTTATAGATTGTTTATTAAAGAAGACTGCTGACAACAAGAATCAAACTTAAATCGTGAAGACGAACTGTTCAATCCTTACCAATTTAACCCACCTTCATTGGCATGACCAAATCCTTTGGAAGACATGAACTTCATACTTTAACTTTTAGAAGGAAGAACACACCAGTGAGTGCAAGAAAAATTATTTACGAAATTTTTTTAAAAAATTATGATTTTAATTATTAATATTTATAATATTTTTCACTTATTTGTAATTATTTTTCACTGATATTGTATCAGTGTAATTCCTCCTAAATTTTATCCTTAAATTCTAAATTATCAATCATTCATAATAAAATTTTATCTAACTTCATTTATAATTTTCTATTAATTTGCTTCTTATATATAATGATGTCATTATTATACTAAATATTTGTTGTTAATGAAGAGGTCAATAAGAAAAAAGTATACCAACTATGGCATTATTAGTTGCGTTGCAAATTGAATTATTATTATTTTCTTCAATGTGAGTGAATTATTACAAATATGAGAAGTATTACATGAAACTGATCATTAGTCTAACAATAATTAAAAATCAAACTTCTTTATGGAAGTTAAACTTGAAACCTTACACTATAAAATAGTGTTGCAAAATTATTAGACCAAAAGCCTTGATTAATAAATAATTAGAATACTTACTGTGAATTTTATGAAAAATTTAAATATATAATGAAAATTTTATTTGATGTGTTGTGAATTACATTTAAAGTAAATAATTTTTTTCAATATATAGTATTTTTAAAAAGAAAAATGTCTCGTAACTCAAATTTTGTGGCTTAAAAATGGCTCAAATGGCCAAAACAACGTCATTTTGGCCATTTTTATGTTGTTTTGTACTCAAAACGATATCATTTTGGCCATTTAAATCACTTTTAAATCACAAAATTTGAATTACGTAACATTATCGTTTTAAAAATGCTTTTCATCATTTTCTTTCACTCTCACTTCCACATCTCCAGTTGGTATGCTATGCTCTGTGATATTTGTCTTCTATCTGACGTATTTATTTATTTATTGTGTACTGTTGAAATTGAGTGAAATAATGTGCTTCTCTAATGTAGTGTGCCTGTCAAGTGGGCAGTGATCGAGAGCATTGAGCTTCAAGTGGTGTTTTAGAAAGTTGGTAAAAAATTAATTTTTTAATTTTTTTGAATTTTTTTTTGTAAAAAAGTTGATTTTTTTGGATTTGTTTGTCATGAAAGTTTGGGTTGGGTTGGGATTATTTTAGTCACAAAAAGATAGAATAGGCTTTTTAGCCCAATAAGATAAAATGTCATATCCAAACCATAATTATTTTATTTTTTCTCTCACAAAACTCAAAAAATAAAAAAGTCAAAAAATCCAAACGAGACTTTTTAATCCCAGACCAAAATAACTAAAAAATTCAAAATTCAAAATTCAAAAAATAAACTCACATCCCAAATGAAGGGTTTGTAGTTTTTTGTGTACAAAAATTAAAAAGCTAAAAAATTAGCTTTTTTAGCTTGTTCTCAAAACGCCCCTAAATGGAGTTTTATATATGTGGCATTGAAAAAAAAAAAAAAAAAAAATCAAAACATCACAATAGATAGGTTTCATCTCCTAGAACTCCTTTAGAGCTTCCAAACATTTTTGTTTATGTTATCCTATAGACTAGTAATGATGATGCAAAACATTAAAATGTTATATATATATATATATAATAAAAAGAAATAAATTATAAATACACTTCATGAATTGTTATTCAAGGTTATTTATCAGAATCCGACCTGAGTTAAATCCAAATTATTCGGATTGTACATAAATTTTATTTATTTATTTTTAGTGCAGCTAAATTAATTAATTAATTAAAATTAGACTATATTTACATTTTTTTATAAAATATGTCATTAATAATATCAAAACAAATCATTTATATAATGTAAGGGAAATGCCACTATAATGGCCTTTACATAAGTTGTGTTACGTTACTTGTGTATATAATATATATTAAATATGATCTAACAATCTAAATTACTTTAATATCATCAAATGATTAATAATTTATATATATATTTAATAATTTTACATACATAAATCAGGTTTTAAGTTGTTTGATATCTTTATCCAAACCCGACGTAATTCGGGTTTCTAATTTTTTTTCTAAACCCATACCATTTTTTTTTTTTTGATCAAGCCTAAAAAAAAATCGGGCTGGGCTCGAGTTGCTTGGATTAAACCTATCCAAGTTGCATCCGTAATTGAAATTGAAAGGATCATAGTAAGTCATATCATTATGTATAAAAATTTCATTTATAATCGCTTTATTTGGTTTCATTTATAGAATATGTTTTAATGTTAAACATTTAAAAAATATTAATAAAAGTTTTAAATTTACCTTTTGCACAAGAAAAGAAATTAGTATGAAAATGATGAATGTATTTTGAGTTTTGCAAAAAAAAAAAAAAAAAATTAAAAATGAAAATGTATTATAAGTTTTTCATTATTTAAATAAAAAATACGAATAAAAGTAACGTTAGGGGCATTCCGAGAATTGAACTCGGGACCTCTCGCACCCTAAGCGAGAATCATACCACTAGACCAAATGCCCAATTTGTCATTAGTTCCCTACAATTAATTATTTACTGAGAATAAAGAGCTAAACCCTAGTAAAAACTCAAAAGCGATTCGAAACCTACAAATTTTACGCACCATTTGCACTAGTCGAGAGCTCTGAGATTCAGAGATGGCGAGATCGGCCCTCCTTCACTTGGTTCGTTCGCAGACCACTCATCATCTCAAGTCCACAACCTCACTCTCTGGTTCTCTCTCTCTCTCTCTCTCTCTCTCTCTCCTCTTCTGTATATGTATATGTGCGTTTTCATGTATGTGTCTGTGTAGATATAATTATACTTACATGTTGGAATTGTGAATGCAAGTAAACTATGTAAATTGTGGACGTTGGATATGCAGGGTGTTTCTGTTTGGATATGGTAACCTTTCACCAAAATTTTCATCTAATTTGATTCCAAATTCGAGTAAAAAGTTTGATTTGAAATGAACTAATCCAATCGTTTTATCAAATTTTCATTAAAATCATTTTTTAAGAATTTCCCTCTTATCCTAAATTTCCCTTTTCGTCAAATTTGATGAGAAAAACAAATTCATCTCCGATCTTTTTAAATCTTTATCAAATTCAAATTTGATGAGTTGTCAATTTGATTAAAAAAAAAAAAACTTGATTTGATGAACATTTGATGCTTTTACTGTAGGATACAATTGGTTTCTGTTTGTTCACAAACCTAGATACTTCTGTATATTGATGGTCTAATATGTGCTTTGGATCGTTTACGGGAACTTGGGTTGTGTTTGTGTCTTTTGATTTGTGAGAGGGGAATTAGGGCCTTTTTGGTTGTGTTTTTGTTTTCTTTGTTTTTGTGTTTTCGAAAACAAAAATAATGAAAAGTTTGAAAACACCCATCACCCATAGTTTTCATGTGGTTTTCAGAGAGAAGATACGTGCCCAAGGCCGAGCGCTTCCCCCTTGAAAGGAAGGGGTGGCGTGGTATTTCCACGAGGGAGGTTTTCATAAAATTCGTGGCGCACACCATATTGTGCGATGGGCGTACATTAGATCGGGACTCCATGGCCGCTTTGCTGCTTCAGTTTTGCAGCCAAAGCGAAGGATTGCCCTACATTCTCTCTCTCTCTCTATCTTTCTTCTCCTCCTCCTCCTCATCATTCATCACTCTTATCCTCTTCTCTTTCCAATTTTTTATATTTTTATTTAGATTTTTTTATAGAAATTTCTGATGCCTGTGAACACATTTGCCTATATATATATAGTATTTGAGGCCATGCGATGCGTGTGCTATTATTTTTGAAATCAAAATGAGATTGATATTGATGGTTGAACAGTAAAAGTTTTCTTTGAATGTGGACATTGACTTGATATTACATATTGCCCCTTTTGTGGTGAAGAGAAACAAACAGAAAATATACATGAGATTTATCGCATGACATGGGCATTTTGGGGAAAAAAATACCGTGACGGAGGGTAGGCTACACCAAGTCCAGTCTTCACATATAATAATTTTATATAGTATATATATGTACTTATGCTTGTCTTTGTATGTGTCTGTGTAGATATTATTCTACTTAGATGTCGAAATTTTGAAAAAAGTAATAAACCATGTACATTATGTACGTTTATGTTGCTGTTTGGATATGCTTATTGTACGATACAGTTGGTTCAAACCTAGATACTTCTGTACATGCATAATATGTACTTTGGATCATTCACTAGAACTTGTGCTGTATTTGGGTTTTGGATTTATGGAGGGAAAAGAAAAATTAGGGCCTTCTTGGTTTTCTTTGTTTTTGTGTTTTTGAAAAACAAAAATAATGTAAAGTTTGAAAACACCCATCACCCATAGCTTTCATGTGGTTTTCAGAGAGTAGAAACACGCCCAAGGCCGAGCGCTTCCCCCTTGAAAGGAAGGGGTGGCGTGGTATTTCCACGAGAGAGGTTTCATAAAATTCGTGGCACACACTATATTGTGCGATGGGCATACATTATATCGGGACTCCATGGCCGCTTTGCTGCTCTAGTTTTGCAGCCAAAGCAAAGGATTGCCCTACATTCTCTCTCTCTCTCTCTCACATCATCATCCATTGCTCTTATCCTTTTCTCTTTCCATTTTTTTAATAGAAATTTCTGATGCCATAGAACTCATTTGCCTATATATATATACTAGTATTTGAGCCCACGCGATGCGTGTGCTATTATTTTTTAAATATAAAAGAGATCAGTGTTGACGGTTGAACCTGTAAGAAGTTTGCTTTGAATGTGGATATTGACTTGATATTACATATTTGCCTCTTTTGTGGTGAATAAATAAAGATAAAAGAGGGGGAAAAGAATTAGGGCCGTTTTGGTTGTGTTTTCGTTTTGTTTCGAAAACAAAAATAATGAGAAGTTTGAAAACACCCATCACCCATAATTTTCCTGGAGATAAGTAATTTGGTTGAAAGGGAGCTTGTAAGTTGTGTATATGACACCTGTCTGTGCTTTAGCACATCACATAGCCACTGGGTGTAGCTCCGGGTTCGTAACTTTGTATGGTGCCAAACCTCAACACACTGGTCATTCCCTCAGGTTTCTGTAACCTAGAGATTTTCGAACTTGAAAAACTAGAAAAAGTAACTTTCAATTCTATAGGTGTCAATTTATTTGACAATTTTGTATCTAATAGATGGACTGTCACGATCAGGGATTTTTATTCACTGGTTTGTATGATGACTTTGAAAGAGTTGTGGACTGGGCATGTTGGTTTCTTTGCTTAGATTCAGAGTGAAGTCTCAAAAATGTTGTGAAGATTGAAAAATGTGCTTGGTATAATGTTATGTTGTGTAGTTTATGTGACTAGACATAGTTGTAAAGCTCCAAATTATTTATTCTTTGTTTGGAGTCACTATTATTTCCCTTATCATAATTAAATTAAAAGTAAATGATGTTTGTACTTAAAAAGTGAAGCTCATACAAAAGCATATGATTCATTATTATGGTAGTTTATATTGTATTATTGTTCTATTTTTGCTAATAAATTTATTGTTCTATTTTTTCTAATAAAATTATCTTTCACAATTTTTGATATAGAATTCATGTCATTCACTTATGACTAGCCTCTGTTACAAACCTATATTTCTTTCCATTAATGCTTTGTAACATGCACAGACACACTTCTCCTCATAGACCAGAAGGCATCCACACCGTGTTGCATTGATCTTTCAAGGTCTTAAGGTGTCCATTTTGGCAATGTTTTTTTTTTCCCCTGTGCTTTTTACATGCTTATGTGTGAAAGTGGAGTTGGCAAAGAGGTTGTCATCCCGATCAAAATGCTAGGGACTTGTTCCCTAGGCCACACAATAAGAAATAAGATAGGGTTTTGGGGGCATGGTATCGGACTTGTTTTGTGGAATACAACTTTTGAAGAAATGCCAAAAGTTGTCCTGATTGTGCAAACAAAAATTATGTACTTCTATGTTTCAAATTACTCTTAGTTGCATCTAAAGAGGAAAGTCAAAATGCTAGAGATATTTTCTCATAACATTTGATATACTGAAGTCTTTCTTTTCAGTAGAAGATCTTGCAACTATAACGAAAATTAAAATGGAGTTGTAAACTGTTTGACACCTTTTTCACATGCACCATTGAATTTGTATGCAGACAAGCAAACCTATATGTCTTGTTAGTTGACTTTTTACGTTATTCATTTACTTATAAGAGTTGTATATAAAATATCAATACCAACTCTTCTCTCCAAGCAGTTATGAGAGTGACAAACAATTTTACTATATCTTTTATCAAAATTTTAATTGCATCTCCTTATTTAAGATCAGCCCTACATATTATGACAAGTAGTGAACCACACCAATTTCATTTGGAAATGCAAATGCAAGGTCCAATTAATTCCAATTTTTTTTTTGGACAGCATATAATGAGAACTTCGTTAGATGAGCCTTTTATTTTTGTATTGCCCATAGGAACTCTGTGATACCACACATTATATTGGCAACTGGCAACACAGTGTGGAACATATACAACATGTTCAATGCCCATAGGGATTATATAATGCCACATATGATGTTTGCAAAGGCTTTGTGTGACACTATCACTACCATTTCATATAATCTTGTCTCTCTATGGAAGAATGTAAATGTCGATTCATTTGCAGTTATGACTTTTCAAATTATGGATTTAGCCACACATTGGAAGCTCCAGACAAGTTGTTTAGAAAAAGTAAGAAATCCCAGTTTGATGAATTCTTGAACTAAGGACTATAATACCAAAGTCACTTTTTCTTAACCCTTTTTGCTGCATAATGATGTCCTTCATAAATAGTTAAATTGTTATGTATTACTTGTATACGTTGATGTGTTAGTTAACCAGCACGCTGTAGAAGCTTGACCTTTGGTATTCTAAAATTTACCACTCATGTTCTCTAAAATACGCAAAATTCATGCCTCTTGGCTTGCTTGAACCCCTTGTATCTTGACTGTGCTGACTCTTTAGGCTTTCCTCCAGATACAAACTCAACTACAGATTGTTGGCTATTGATGGTTGATTACCTTTTCCATTTGAGTAAAAAAATTTCCTTATTAAGTCAACGTGGTTGTCAGTGAGCTTTTTGGCTTGGAAATTCAGAGATGCACATTTTTAAGGTTACTGTTAACAGTTTTTTGCTGCTTCAGGTTATTATCCCCGTAAGTTCGGAACATGGTGGTCACCACACCCTCCGAGTTCCAATACCAACCTCAACTCTGCTTCACAGTTTGCCATTATGCAAAAAAGATGGGCATCTCAATCCCCAAGGGAAGATGACAAGATCAGCATTGGACCTCGTAGAGGAGTAGAAGCTGGGGATGATGATAAGGATACAGGGGTTGCTTATTATGGTCCGATCTCAAGTACTATCAAGAAAGTGAAGCTCCTCTCTCTTTCCACCTGTTGCCTATCCGTGTCTTTAGGACCTGTCATAACATTCATGACATCTCCTGACTCGAATGTGATCCTAAAGGGGGCAGTGGCTTCTTCGGTTATCTTCTTCAGTGCTTCAACCACTGCTATTCTTCACTGGTTCGTGAGCCCTTATATTCACAAGCTCAGATGGCGGCCTGGTTCAGACAGCTTTGAAGTTGAGATGTTGTCATGGCTGGCAACATCTATTCCGAAAACCATCAAGTTTGCGGATATCAAGCTGCCGGAGACAAACAGGCCTTTTGTGACATTTAAAGCTGATGGAAAATTTTATTTTGTTGATGCCGACCACTGTCACAACAAGGCTTTGTTAGCTAGACTGACCCCACAGAAGGCAACGCAAGAGTCGGCTTTTAAGAATTTGTGATTGAGAAGATTTTGATGAGAACTTTTTAGTTTGTACTTTGGCTCAAACTATTACTATGGCTTGTAATGAACAAAATGATCAGAGCTTTGAGCTTATTATGGGATTTTTATCTGTTTTCGTTAAAATTAACATGATTATCCATATTTTGTTTTTTTGGGTCTTTTTGACAATCAATAAATTGATGTATGAAGTTTTACACCTACACATTCAATTGGGTGAGTTTGAAGTTTCAGAATAATGATCCACTTTTCAATGTTGGTTGAGCTGATAGCCAAAAACGCCCAATCATGTTTTATCTGTTATTTGCATCTTTGTATCTTTTTTCCTTGTTTAACTCTCTCAAGTACTTATCGGATATGTCTTTTTGCGGAATTATGTTTCACTTCTTATTTCTTGGATGAATTACATTTTTCACCCCTATAGTTTAATTCTAATTTTATTTTAATATTTATTTTTGCAATTTGAACAATTTGATGTCTACAAGTTATAGTTAAGTTTTAGTTTGGTATTTTAGTCCAAATTTTGGTTAAATTTTTCTACGCGTAAATCTAAAAAAAAAAAATAGCAAGTATATCAAAATCATTAATTTTAAACTTTTTTCCCCCTCTACAAGTCCAAATCCAAATACAAGCATAGCAACAAATCTCTCCACAAATCTAATATTAAAAAAGACCTACTTCCACTCTTGTATGAACTTTATGTCAAACAATATCCATTTAGATCTATCAGAATGCAGGCAGGCAATTCATGAATTAAAACAAAATCTAGATATTATATGAAAAGAAAAGTCAGGACAACACAAGTGTTGGTATTTTTTTTTTGATAATAATATTAGAAAAATATATAAAATAAAAATATTTTTATTAAAGAATGAAATACAGGATAAACTACATAATTAAAAATATAGGAATGAATTAGATTACATCATAGGACATTATAAGACGGATTCACATAGACATACAAAATAATATACAAGAAATAGTTTAAATCTAAAAGTTTGAAGAACAAAGGATAAGAGACGCAAATCTAAACCTGTGTGATACCACAATTTCCTCAAAACAGATTCACCGCCTCTCAATGGGTGCTAGAGGTACATCGATGTCTGTCTCCTAAGATACGACGATCCAAAACAAGCTCATGCAGAAACACATTCTAAATAGCTTTAGTGAACTTGACAGTCGCAACACTCTCTCTCTTACAAGAACCAAAGAAGAAATTAACACAAAGAAGATAAACAAAATTTCCTTGGTATAAAAATCATTTCTAACTTTATTATCTCAAAACACCATCTCATTTCTCATAAAAAAATCTCTCCAAAATTCTTCTACTAAGTTGGAAGGGAAAGCCTCTATTTATATTTGTAGGAGAGAACCTTAGCCATGAAAACTAATATCAATAGGGTCATCAAAGTAGTATTAACCAAGGCCATCAACTCTAACCATTAAGGCTAAAGTTACAAAGGTTAAAAACTCATGGCTACTAATATGATCATCAACTTTATCATCAAAAGATGAGAGTTACAAAAGTTTAAAAATTTTATGTGCTTAATATATACAAATAAATATATATATAATGATATTTGAATAATTCAAACTGATGAGTTGCAAAACGGATACGGGTGTCGGGTCAAAACCTGATCCAAGCCCAATATCAAACACATATACAAGCTAAACCCAACATAGTACAGCCGAGTCCAAGTTCAAGATTAAGTGCAACTCCAACTCCAAGACCAAGATCAAACTCAGCACAAGCACATGCACATGCACAAGTACAAATCTAAGCCCAACTTTTATTGATGCCCACTTTATGAGACAATTTTCATTCAAAACCTAATAGTTTCGGCTCATTATTTTTATATTGTAATTTTCTCACTTAAGAGAATACAACCTCACTCGGATCCACCTCAATCGGCTGTTAGATCCTACTTTAATTTCGAATTAAAGTTGTTGAAAAACCATTATTTTTCAACAATCCTCCGTATGAACAAAATTTGGCCAAATAAATAAAAACGGACAACGCTTAACAATAAAGACTCGGAGAGAGAGCACACAAAATAACCCTACATCAGAAAAGGTAACTAACGCCTTGAACCTTTTGTAGTCAATACCTATCGGATTTACTAGTTGACCAGTGAACGTGATGTCTTGAACTGTTCTGTCGTTTGTGTAAATCGAGACAATAGACTTCACACAGGAGTTACTCCAACCATTGTTTTTGTTCTCACTAGTGTGTCAGGTTAGGCCTTGAAATACTTGTCTGGTTCAGTGAGTGTTTTTAAAGAATTCGGCCTTGTCAATTCTTAAAGAAGCGGCCCTACTTTATATTCACATAGGTATGTGACCTATATAGGTATCTCGCTATACCACAATTGACTATTCAAAACACACAGGTCATTAAAAGCATCCGTTCAACCTTCTACCACAAAGGATATCACTGTATAAAGGAATGGCCAGGAGGATTTACCTCCACAGTGATTCACCCATTATACATAATTAGGTTATCCCTTTGAACTTAGATCTTGAGATTTCGAGTCAATTAGATTGGATTTTTCGTTCCGATAACATTCGTTAAAGGCCTTAACCCCATTCCTCTTGACGACTTCTTACTAACTCTAGATTTAACCTTTAGGTTAATGGATCCATAATATTGTCCTTGGACTTTACATAGTCTATAAAGACAACACATGAGAGCAGTCGTCATATGGAGTTATATCTTTGATGAAAATATCTAGAGCTTCCATCATACTTATTACTCTATGCCCTACTTATACTTGATTGATAGTCGCAAAGTATACAAAATTGCTAGCACAAGTTTCGATCAACATGGAATATGCTTAAGAAAACGGCGAAGTCATTTAGCTACTTCAGTAGCTTTATCTAAATCACTGAATTCCGATTTCATCATTGATCTAGTGATACACATCTACTTGGAAGATTTCTAAGAAACAGTTGCACTTCCAATAGTGAAAACAAATCCACTAAAGGATTTGTAATCTTTATATCAAATATCCAGGTGACGTCATTGTACCTTTCTGGTACAATTGGATATCTGGAAAAATGCAATCCATAATCCTAGCTTTATCATTAGTACCTTAGTACCCGCACAAATGCCTTCTAAAGATAGGCATTGGGACTACTCGTGTATCTACTTAACCTGCTAACTGAGTAGGCTATGTTCAGCCTTGTACAATTCATCAGATGTATCAAACTTCCAATGACTCAAGAATATTCTATTATTCTTGGTCAAATGAAGACTCAAGTCTACCGATATTCTCAACACACTTGTATCTAAAATTTTCGAATATCTTATCAATATAATGAAAGCAAGCAAGGCAAGGCATACTCACGAGTTTGGCCATCCTTGGAAATCCCAACTTCAAAACCTCCAATTGGTCCTAGAATAGAAATAAAGTGGGCATATACTCCAGTCTTTCAACACATCTCATGTACATTTGATATTCGGATTGCTCATCACTTATTACAAATGGTGCAATAATCAAAAACAATATTTTACAATTGTGTCCATCTGTTCGCATACCAAGAATTGTCTACACCAAAATCTAAGATATAATATTGGCTTCAAGCTTGTTCATTTGGAAAACAATAAACATTATAAATCGGGACATAAACAATAGAACTGACAAGTATTTTTATTTATTTTTTTTGTATGTGTGTAATAAAAATTTCATGACACAATTCCAATCAAGAACAACACAGTAATTAAACGGAACATATAATTGCAGAGAGTGATAATAGCAGGACAAGTAACAGAAACTTTTATTGGTTGGTTCAGGAAAGCTGAAGTGAGTGAAAAGGTAATGCCCATGTTAGATTTACACTAATTATTTTATTTATTTATTTATTTTTAACAAGTGTAAACTGAACATTGCTTAACAATTTTTAAATAATTATATATTATTTATTACACGTACTTTGAAAAAAAAGTGGACAATAATTTTAAGCATGTTAACAAATGTCTTTAAGGGCACTAGTTAGAATTCATTAAAAATTGGACAAATTGATCATTACATTGGTTTAAAGATTTCCACCATTTATATTTATTATTAATACAGTGATGATACATAAAATGATAAATATTTATGAAATACAAATATGATTATTGCAGCATTTTTATCAAATTTAATTTGAAATCATAAATTTATAGCTTCAAATCTTTGAGTTCAACATAGTACAACATGTTTCTAGAAGTGGTCGTAAAGTAGAAACTAATCCAAAAGTTTCGCAAGAATTTTGTGAAGAGAGAAGTAAAAAAATTGATAAGTGTGTAAAATGGATCCTTATTGTCTCCAACATTTTTTTTTTATCTAGCCATCATCCAGTAGTTAATCACAGCTACTAATAATGACTAGCTATGTTAACTATAGTATTTGAATCAACTGCTGAACAATAATTAGATAAAAAAAATGTTCGAGATGATCATCTTCCATATAAAATAAAAGTTACTTCTTTTTTGTTAATCTCTCTCCACAAATCCCTATTCAAATTTTTTTTTTCCAAACCGTATCTAAAAATTTAAGGAAAACAATTGATGAAGATTGAGGAGTCACTAGTTAAAGAACATGAAAATTTGGAGACAAGTGTCAACCAAGTAAGTTGAACGTCGTTGTTGCTCTAGAAGAAAGCCTTCCGTCTCTGCATGAGAAAGTTCTGTGGAATGCAGTGATGGGATTTCATTGTGGTGTGCTTAGAGACTAGTCTTCATGTGGACCTAACCAAATTAAGACTACTACAATAAAACAAAACGAGTTTGAATTTCCCTTGAAATTGAATATATATATATTTGTTTGCTCTCCATAAATTATTCTTCAGTTTTTTGGTTATTCAAATTTTTTTATTATTAAAAAATATTACATGGTAAAAATTTATCATCTAGAATAAAGCCATTTATATTTGTATAGGTTGTTTATTCACTTTTTATAGGATGAAGTCCTATGTTTACGTGTAACTGATTTTATTCAAGGTGATGGTTCTATATTGAAGTTAACTCACCAAAAAAAATTAAAAAAATGAAATTATTCCAATTAAATTTAGGTTCGGTTTATTTTGACGTAAGATGTTTTTCTCATTTTCCTTTGTTTGGTTGAATAAAAAGTAAGTACAGTATTTTTTAGAAAAAATACTTTTCATCATTTTTTCAAAAATAACTTATCTTTAAAAATTTCATAAAATTGACTCTCACTCACTAACTTTTTAATACATTTAGCCTTTTCAAATAAGTATCTTGACTCACTAAAAAGTCATAAATGACACTTTATTAAATCAAAATTTTTTTTTAAACAATAATTTTTTTTAAAGTGTCAACCAAATACCAAAAAATAAAAACAAAAACATTTTTTTTATAAAATTAATTGATAAGATATATATTTTTCGTAAAACATTTTTTACGTTAAAATAAACGGAGACAATGTCCAAGGTCTAGAAGTGCAGGACCAACGAATTTCAATTAGATACATTTTTCTTGCTTGTGATACAATTGGTTTTATTACTTTGAGAGTGGATTGATAAAACTCAAGTAAAAATCTACCTTCAAAGATGTTATTTATTGACAATTCACTAATCGATAAGGGTGGTGATAGAGAGTTCTAAATTGAGCTCTACTTATGTGGCAATGAAAAAAAAAAATAAAAAACAAAAAAGAGAAAAAAGAAAAGAAAAGAAGAAAATCAAAACATCACATCAAACCCCATTCATTAGAGCTCTTGATTTAGAGCTCTCAAACATTTTTAAATAAATAATTAATGATGTCATAGATGATGTCAAACAAATTTTAGTTGGCGTTAATCCTTTTAATATGTAAATTTTGATTGAAGTGTCGTTTATTTTAGTTTACTCCTTTAATTAGGGTAGATTTGGTTAGATTTCAAATTTTTATCCTTATATCACCTATGTACTGGCATACAACTTCAATTTTTTATTTTAATCTTTATTTCTATTTGATTTTGAATTTTCAAAAAAAACTTTTAAAAATGTATTAAATAGAAAAAATAAACACCCCTAAGGCTTCAAGATAGGAAGATTTAAGATTTTTTCTCATCTCTCATTGCATCACAATATGTCAATCCTAACTTAAAATGAACCTAAAAATTATACCCATTTTATTCTCATGTTCACATTAGAGTTTTATCTACTAATTCATTTTTGTACAAAAGAAAATTCGATGCGAGTACATTGGAACTACACTTTCATGTACTAAAAACAAATAATTTGGCACCACCTTAGAACAGTTTCAACAAGAAAAGCATTTAGAGTATTTAAGACCTTTTACGTATTCTTATTGCAAAATATGTCAGCAACACGATATTTTTTTTTCCTCATCTTATCTTGGCTAACTATATTTGAAGTCTTAAAAACTAAGAAAACTAATTTTAAAAATAGAGAGTGAGTTTGTTTGGTATAATTTATTGTAAGTTAAAAATATCTCTTTCTCAGTTTCTAACCTAAAAAATCATTTTTTCAAATTATTTAAATTATATAAGTACAAATTATAATAAATAGTTTGATATAAATTTTAAAAAAATTTATAAATAGTTGAGATAGGCTAAACCAAACAACTATCGAGTGTCATCGGATAACACATCAAACAAAATAATTGGATAAAATACAAAATATATCTTTTTATATTATATTATTAAATAAAATATTTATTAGTAGTGGGCCTAAAAGATTCGGGCCAGTGAGAAGGAGACAAGGACTGGGGTCGCAAGTAAAAAAACGTCCAAGTCCAAGGCGGCAAAAATTCCGCCCACCCTTAATTTAGCCACTCCCCCCCAAATAAACGGGCCCCTAAAATAGCTGCTACTACGTACATGTGGGACCCAAATCTAGAAGAAGAACCCCGAATCTAGCTCCTCTCCAGCCATGCTGGACGTCCGGCGATTAGGAAATTTCAATATGACCCCTAGAGTTTCTTATTATTTGCACAGGTTCTTTGATTCACACTCTTATATTACTATTATTATTTTATATTTGTTTGTGGTTTATTATATATTATATATTATTTTTTATTATTTTTTTATACTTGAGATATCAAATTTAATTGTTATTGATAATATTTAATTTCTTAAGTTATTCTATCAACTTTCTTTTTTAGTAAGTTTTATTGTGACAATTCATCTCAGATGACCGTTCGAGTAATGAAAAGACCGCTCAAACGGATATGAGGTACTTTCAATAGTTTATTTTGTAGGTCGAGAGATCGCTCAAGCTGTCAAGTGGTCGCTCGAGCGAAGAAGAAAGGGTCCTTAGTATCTTGTTTTGTAAGCGGAGATATTGAAAGTTCTCATTCATCGCTCAAACGGTAAAAAGACCGCTCGGGTAGTCTGTGTCCTAAATTTTGAAAATTTAAAAATAATGTAATGAAATGAAATTGATCCTTAATTCTTTAAAATTGATGATTGGATTATGATATTAAAGTGATATTTGAATATAGAATTGTGAAATTTGAGATGTGCTTGAGATTTTACTTGAAGATTTTGGGAATTGTTACTCTATTTTGTCTCACTTGCTTGAATGATGAAAAATTATTTTACTTTCTTGAATGCATAAACATTTGGAAGCTTTAGAAATATTGTTTAAGGGTGAGGTAAATAGGTGTGAGTTCGAGTAAAGAGTCAGTTTTGAGAAAGTGTTATGTATTGTCGTTATCTGCACAGAGAAGTTTGGGCTCAATTAAAATATATATTTTAAGTGTAGAATTAATAAAATAGTATTAGAAAAAAATAATTCGGTTAAGTTACTTCGCTTTGAATTAAAAGGCAAATCATCGAACGAAAAATGATGAAAATCGGAAACTAGGGTTTTGAATGATCAATCTATAATTAGAGAGTTACATAATTAATATTAGAGTTTTAAAAATGATTTCTGAACTACCGGGGTTGATTAGGGTCTGTACGAGTTCGTCCATGATGTGTTTTCGGTCCTAGGGTTAATTTCGTAAATAAATGGGGAATTGAAGGTTTTTATTTTTAACTGATTATTTCTAAGATTTTTGCTAATTTCTTTTAATAGTCTAATTAATGTATTATTTGTAAAGAAATATCACTATTTAAGTTATCAGATTCTATTTCTTCACTATATTTAATACTCATACAAATGTTATTAGCAAGGCCAAGAAATCAAGTTCTGATATCAATTTCAATTGTGAATTTTGCGGCATAAAAACTTTGTTGGTAATCGATACTTGCCTTTTCTAAGGATATTTTATTTTTAATCCTAGCAATTCTCTGATTATAATTTATTACAGATTATTTAGAAGCAGTAACTAAAAGAGAATTTAATCTATTTAACTTACTTTATAATTTAAAAATATAATCTAAACTATCTTTTATTTCAACTCTAATTGTTGTAATTAAACAAATATAATTATTAATTAAGTATTCAAAATTTTATTATTATTATTTTATAGTATTAAGTTTAATTAATTGTGATGGAAGGTTTGTAATAACAACTTTGTAGTGGTATGAAGAGAATACGGGTAGAAGTTTTCTGAAAGGGCTTGTGATGCAATTTATATAATTATGATTAATTAAGACCCTTAGATTGTATTAATAGATGAGGTGGCAGAGTGTGATGAAAGTGCAGGAAGATGGGAGGAGGGAAGATTGCAGGAGGGGATCCATTTCACCCCTTTCCACATGATAAATGAATGAAATTATATATATATATATATATTTTTTTTTTGGCATAGGATAAATAAAATGTTATTGATTAGTAAGTTAGATTATAACGAAAATGGTTTTAATTGTTATATTGATTTAAACTTTATTTTTTATTTTTTATTGTCCCATATGACAATTACATAGATCACTAAACTAATTGTCATATTTTTGAATGAATAAATAAGTTTATTTTACGAAAAGGAATTTATAAAAATTATTTTGAAATCGTTCCTAGTCGACCGGTCGATATATCTTAAGCTTTTCGAATTGGTGGACTGGTCAAAATTTCTAGACGATTTTCATGAAATATATATATTTTTTTGATGGTGTAGTGTTTTTGTACAAAAATAGCCTATAGAAAGTAGACACATAATGTGTGTGAATTGAATTAGATCTTTGAGATGTGGGTTCTATTAATAAAATTTGAAAAAATATTATTTATTTTTGTGTATTCTGTATTATTTTTATAAATTTTACTTTTAATAATGTAAATAATAATTAATTTATTTAAAAATCAATCACCTCATACTCAGACATCACCGTTCTCATGTTGACCAAACAGACAATTTCAACACGAGTCCAATTGGCCAACAATGGCTGTTTTCCTAACAAACATACGCAAAGGAAGCATCCAAAATGTTACCTATACTTCACTTTCTAGAAGTTGATTATTTTTTATATTTATTCTCCCACTTTTCTTGCCCCCAAATCTAGAAGGAGAACAAGCTTCAATTGATCGCATGAGAAGCAGTCCTTTTCTAGAAGAAAATATTTTGTTTCTTTAAGAATTTGTCTAGAGAGAGGACTTGGGGTGGGTCACACCTGTATAGATTTATTTTGATTATATTTTGATAATCTGAACTGCTTCTATTATAAGATTTATTAAGTATATTATTCATATAAAAAATAAATTTAATCGAATAAGTATAATTCATGATGAAGCCGAATAATAATCTTAAAAATTTATTAAAATCATGTTAAATGTTTATTTTTCTAAACATAACGTGATGTTATTGTGGGTTACAGATATCTAATTAATTTAAATTTTTTTATAAATAATTTATTCAACAAATTTTATACTATAAACAGTTCGAATAATCAAAATAAATTCAAGACACGTCTTTACAAACTCACAACATGGTAATGTGTAGGTTCCTAATGAGGTAGTTGACTTAAAAATGAGATATTTACCTGTCATTTAGGATTGATACAAAAATAAAAGTGGACTCCATTAATATATAATAATCATTTAGAGCTTATTTGATAATATCGTAAATAAGTTTTTCTTTACCGTTCTTTATGTTTATGCACTTTTTTTTTTTTAATAAGCAAAAAACATTAACTATAAGTCATACCCAAAAATGAATTTGAACTAAAAATATAGTCCGCAAAACGATACATATCCAAAAATCTAACCATATAAAAGAAATAAACAAGTACGATTGAAAAATTACTAGTTAATTATTTTAAAACAAATATTATTATCAAATTAATTTGATTTTTTCATAAATATTCTATGCACATTAATTTACAAGATAAAACAATCCAATAGTGGACTAAGACAAATCAAGAAAATTATTAAATAGTTTTAGAATATCAAGCAATATTAGCAATATTATTTACGTAATATTCTGTTCTTGACAAATAAAGAATTACAAAAACACAATAAGCAAGTCATTCATTATTTTACTCTTAAGTTAGAAACGCCACATTAAAAAAAAAATTAAAAAAAAATCTACATCTAAACTTTCCAAATAGTATTATTACTTAAATAAAAACTAATCACAATTCCTCTCACAAAAATGCACATCTCATATGAGAAAATTAATATGATCAATTCCGCTACATCTCTTAATTTTGCCTTCCCAATGACATAGAATTAGGAGTCTTACACTACAAGAAAAGAGGGTATATAATGCGAAAGCATTTGCGACGGTATCTATTATCGTCGCAAAAAGTGATTTTTTGCGACGGTACCACTTGCCGTCACCAATAAATGGGTTTTAGCGATGGCATCACTTCCTATAACAAAAAAGCTAATTTTTGCGACGATAATAGGTGCAGTCGCAAATAATGCCCATTTTTTGTGAGGTAACCAAATAAAGTAGCTTTTGCAACGGCATGAAATGCAGTTGTAAATAAGAGAGTTTTTTGCGACGGTAATAGGTGTCAGCGCAAAAAAAAGAAAAAAAAAGAAAAAGAAAAAAGAAAAAGTGATATTGTTTTGATATAACATTCTCTTTTCATCCATTTTTTCATCTCTTTGTGTCTCTGTCTCTCGCTCATCTCTCTTCTCTTTCTCTTTCTCTATCACTCTTTGTTTGTCTGTTTGTGTCTTTTTCTCTCTTTCTCTCTCTTCGACACTGTGTTTGCGTTGCTCACTCTCTCTCTCCCATCTTCTCGATTTACCGATCTCCCTCTCGATTTATCGATTTCTTTTCTCTCTCTCTCTTCTCTTCTCTTTCAATCGCTCATCTCTCATTTCTCTTAATCACTTGTTGAAATAGGAAAAAGTCAAAAAACGAAATGGGCCTCTGTGTGTGTGTGTGTCTCGCTCATCTCTCTTCTCTCTCTCTTTATCTCTCATCTCTCTCTCTATGTCTCTTTCTATATCTCTTGTTCATCTATTTTGCTCTCTTTCTCTCTCTTTGTCTATCTCTTGCTTATCTTGTTTCTCTCTCTTTTTTTTTCTCCCTCTCCCTCTCTTTCTCTCTCTCTCTCTCTCTCTCTCTCTCTCTCAATCATTCATTTCTCTTTTCTCTCAATCATTCATTTCTCTCAATCACTCTCATCTCTTTCTCTTAGCCTATTGTTGTTGAAAGAGAAAAAAAGTCAAAAAATGAAATGGGTCTCTCTCTGTCTCTGTTTCTTTCTCTCTGTGTCTCTCGCTCATCTCTCTTCTCTCTCTCTCTCATCTTTCTTCTTTATCTCTCTCATTCATCTCTTTTTGCTCTCTCTCTCTCTCGCTGATCATCTTTTGTTTCTCTCTCTTTTTCTGTTTCAATTTATATTTACAAAAATTTAAAAAACTGTCATAAAAACTTGTTTGATAATTTTTTTGATTTATAAATGATTGTCTCAATTTGTAAATTTGAGGAAAAAATGTAAACTCAAAAAATAAATTTACGTTGGTTTTTAAACAGAAATTTAGGAATTTGACTGTGACAATTTTTTTTCCAATTAATTTTATTTCAAATATTTTATTTTCAATTAATTTTTTTAATTAATTTTTTTTTTCCAATTATAATGTGCATGATCCCATTGTCACAAATAATAAAAAATAAATATAAATATTTTAGGCCTGAATAAACATATTTTTTAGTTTATATTTTTAAAATTTTTCAAACATTTTGTTCAAACCAAACGTGTTTGTAGTTTATGTTTTTCTAAAAATAAACAAAAACCAGTTTATAAAATTTTTGTAAACATAAACCAAAAACGTAAACGTTACCAAACGTTGCCTTAAATTTTCATTTGTGACGGTGAAACTTGACGTCGCAAAAAAGAAAAAAAAAAAAAACCCAAAATCTGATTCGTGCTTGTTTTTCCCCCCTCAACCAAAAATCCCCAATCTCAAATCCCTAATCTTTTGAACCAACCCATCTCTTCTTCTGACTCTCTTTCTCTCCCTCTCCCTCTCCCTCTCTCTCTCTCTCGCGACTGTGAGCAGCGGCAGACAACGACATCGAGCGACGGTAGCGATAGTGTGAGACGGCATCGAGCAGCGGCAGACGATGGCGTCGAGTAACCGTCACCACCTCCCAGTAAGTCCTACACCTCTCTCTTATATTCTGTTTTATCTAGGAGCCCTGATTTTAACCATTTAGGTGTCACTCTCTCTCAAGAGATCCTACACTTCCTGCCGTCGACTTAACCGCCTTCGTCTCCAACTTAAACAACCTATTTGATCCTAACCCCTTGCTGTGACGACGAAACCCTAGATGTATTCGAGCTCGATTACAAACTGGTATGTATGTAGTCCATAATCGCCCAATGGAGGAGGAGGAGGAGGAGGAGGAGAAGAACAACAACAAAGACGTGATTCGATTGGAGCGGGAGTTCGTCATTCCAATTCTGAAGCCACAACTCATCATGACGTTAGCCAATTTCATTGGTATGGTATTTCATTCTCTTCTTATTATTTGCAGATTCCCTTTCATTTTGCCTTAATCGTTTTCTAAAATCCCAATTTCCATTCATTTCCTTAAACCCCCTTTCCCTTCACAAATTCATCATTGTACACAATATTTATCAAAGTTTTTACATCTTACTTATTGCTAATGCTACACTCTAATATGATTTTGCCTTGGTATTGAACCCACACTAAATTTCTCATAAACTAGGGGTGCAACTTGGGCGGGTTTGGTCGGGTTAGAAGGTTATCCAAGCCCAGCCCAAGTTGTACTGAGATCTGCCCAGGCCTGCCCAGACCCGAATTGTAACTCGAGGTTGCCTGCCCAAGTTCGACCCGAGTTAAACCTGAATTGCCTGAGTTGCCCAAATTGCAAATATATATATATATATATATTTGCAACTGCGTTATGAAATTATTAAAATTTGACTCTGTTTACATTTTTATAATTTATATAATGTAAGAGAGATACTGCTATAGTAGCCTTTACAATTTATGAGTGAAAATAAAAAAAGAAAGAAAGTAAGATTTGATGTTATTTGTATATATAATATATATTCAATATGATTTAATAATCTAAATTACTTTAATATGACGTAATGACTAATAATTTATATATATTTAATATTTTTCTATATCTATATATGTATAATTCGGGTTTCGAGTTGCTCGGGTTGTTTGATGTCTTTGCCCAAACCCGTCCAAATTTAATTTGAGCTTCTGAATTTTTGCCCAAACTCGTACCGAATTTAAAAATATATTGTCCAAGCCTTAAAAAAATTCGGACTGAGTTCGGGTTGCTCTGGTTGAGCCCGCCCAAGTTGCACCCTTATCATGAACTGAAATGGACAGTAAGTACTAACGAGATAGCTTATGTTTTTCTAACGAATTTTGGGTTTGACATTGATTTCACATCATTTTTTTTAGGCAACCTGCAATTTGATGCGGGCTTAAAAGCATTTATATTCTTTCTTTCCCTCTAATAATAAAAAAAAAAAAGAAAAAGAAACAAAAGAAAAGATAATGAATAAAATGAAAAAATGGTAGAGTTCCCATTTGTGACTTCTGACCAAGTTCTAAAAGGACCTAAATGCTTTGTATTTGGCTTTTGATTTCCCCGGAACACAGTTCTGACCGGGATGAATTTCTAAAGCTTTGCAAGAGAGTTGAATGCACAATTCATGCTTGGTATTTTCTACAATTTGAGGATCTGATGGTATTATCATTTCTCACTTTGTGTATCAAAATGAAGACTTTCCAACACCTCCTTATGCATTTTTAGTCTGATGATGTTATTATTTTTTGTTTCACATTTCCATTCAATACCTATTTTGTTTGCAGCAATTGTTCTCCCTCTTTGATCTTGTCCACGGGATTGAGAAATTAGAGCAGCAGAACCTAACTCCGGATGAAATTGACATTCTTGAGCAGAATTTCCTAACATACTTATTTCAGGTATCATGGCTTCTGCATCTTAATTAACAGGTTTGATGTCCTGAAATTTCCATTGGGGCTCCTCTACAGGCTACATACATGTGTACATTGTTTGTTTAAAATCGGTCTTTGAATACACAACTACAATTACAATTATCCCACTCCAGTGGAGCCTTGAAACCTGAGGCTTTGTTGAAGATTAGCTAGATGAAATTACAAATGAAATCATTCTAATATTTCCTTTAGCTGATTAGAAAATAAATTCTTTAACTTTTTAATCACTAATCAACTTGTACCCCATCATTGTATTATTGTATGTGAAGGACCACCTTTTGAGGAGTCTATAGCCTTATTAAGTAGTAAAAATTTCCTTCCATTGTTATCTTTCATTTTGTTCTCTCTCTCTCTCCCCCCACCCCCTGTGAGAAAAATAATACATAAAAATGTTAGACTCAGGAATAGGTTTATTTTTCCTGGTGCTTTTCCAATCCAGTGGATGTTTTCCTTGATTAAATTTTGTGTGCTCATTACATTATGGAGAATATCATTAAAAAGGTAATTTTGTAAATGTTTTTGTAGTGTTACAGGTTAATTAGGATATATAATTTGATGTTTTTGTAGTGTTACAAGTTTTTTTTTTTTTGAAACATCAACAATAAATTTTATTAAGAAAAGCAATAGAAAAGAGAGGATATATGTAGTGTTACAAGTTAATTAGGATATATAATTTGATTAGTGTTTCTACCGACCAAGAGATATCTTTTAATTTCTAGTTAACAAAAAAACTAGAGATAATTTAACCATCTTAATTATCTTCGAAGATGATTCCCTCAACAAAAAAAAAAAAATCTTAGAATACGAGGTTATTTTATTTTCCAGTTAAAACTTTGAAATCTCAACTGTTGAATGATGTTACACATACTTTGACAATATGACTCAACAAGCTTATGATGATGGCTTGTATTTGATTTTAATAAATCTGACACTAGTCACATGGTTATTGTGATAGAATAGCAGAGCAGATGTGTGTTGGCAGCATTGCTGACCCCTAATAAAAGTGTTTGTTTTGTATTAACAAATATAATAAATGATAAGTTTGTTTGTTTGTTTTATTTTATTTATTTATTTATTTGTTTATTTTTTTTGGTAGTACGTAATATTCTGCCGTGGCATTGGAATTGATCGGACAACTAAAGCCCTTACTTTTTTATTGTTATTATTTGCGATTTGTTTGCGCTGAGAGGAAATTTTTAAATTTAGGATTTTCAAGCAGAGGACATGAATTTTTTGTATGATTAAGTTAAAAAATCGAAAACCCATCTTCATGCAGTCCCATTTTCTTTGAAGAAAGGCTTGACTTTTTTTTAGGTGTAATTTATGAGATTATGTATTTTGAAGACCATTTAAGCCTTGATTGTTTGTGTTATTTGATGTTTTGTGGTTGAATGAGTTACAATAAAGAATTGCAAAAAAATAAGTGTTAAATCTGAGATTCATACTGGATTTACGATAGAGAATTGCTTTAAAATACATTTATTTTCATAATAGAATAATTTATTGTGGGATCTTAATTCAATTGTTAATTGGTGGGTTTACAGAGATACATGCAGCAATACAATGAGGTGGAGCTTTCAGTTATTGGAATGGGTATCTCTTACTTTTATAGTTCAGTAACATTAAAATACTTGTTAATTTCAAAAAAAAATTTAGGTAGGGTTTAATTTATGTTATATAACTCAATATTTATGTTAGTATGTACCAAGCATAGCGTCATTTCTTTTATGATGCACAATAGCAATTCATATTCTTTATATCACATTGGTTATAAGTACCCATCATAGCTTCACTTCTTTTTGTTTAATAAATAGACAAATTTTTTGGTTAACTTGCTTGATTATATTTTTGCCACTCCAAGTTTATAGAGAGAATTGGTGCCCTTGATTGTTTGAGCTAATCATGATGTCATTCATTTATATGAAGCGACATTTATCAATGGCCAAGCATGGTGTTAACAGGTAAACAAACTTTTCTTCTCGATCAATTTAAAATTTTCTAGAGGAGCCAACAAATGGGGTCACTCTTTACCATAGTTATTGAAGGAGGTCACCTATACAGCTACCTCTCAATTGAAAACTACACAAACTTGGCACACACAACCGCCTAGGCACGAGAGACTTGTGGGAGAAGATGGGATTCGAATCAGATTCCCGGTTTTGGAGTTAGAATCGGATTTCAATCTAGGCAAACTAGTTCCTTAAGAAACTTAGAATTCGAGGTGTTGACGTCCCGAAATCACCAAACGGCGTCGGATTAGCACGAAACTTGGCACACAAGACCGCCTTGGAATGAGAGATTTGTGGGAGAAGACGAGACTCGAATTGGGTTCTTGGTTTGGGAGTTAGAGTCAGATTTCGGTCTAGACAAACTAGTTTTTTAAGAAACTTAGAATTCGAGGTGTTGACACCCCAAAATCACCAAACGGCATTGGATTAGCACAAAACTTGGCACACGCGACTGCCTTGGCACGAGAGACGTGTGGGAGAAGACGGAACTCAAATCGGGTTCCCGGTTTGGGAGTTAGAGTCGGATTTCGGTCTAGGCAAACTAGTTCCTTAAGAAACTTAGAATTTGAGGTGTTGACGCCCCAAAATCACCAAATGACATCGAATTAGCACGAAACTTGGCACGCACGACAGCCTAGGCACGAGAGACTTGTGAGAGAAGACGGGACTCGAATCGGGTTCCCGGTTTGGGAGTTAGAGCCGGATTTCAGTCTAGGCAAACTAGTTTCTTAAGAAACTTAGAATTCGAGGTGTTGACGCCCTAAAATCACCAAACGGCATCAGATTAGCAAGAAAATTGGCACACACAACCGCCCTGGCACGAGAGACTTGTGGGAGAAGACAAGACTCGAATCAGGTTTTTGGTTTGGGAGTTAGAGCCAGATTTTAATTTAGGCAAACTAGTTCCTTAAGAAACTTAGAATTCGAGGTGTTGACGCCCCAAAATCACAAAGGAACATCAAATTAGCACGAAACTTGGCACACACGACCGCTTAGGCACGAGAGACTTATGGGAGAAGACGTGACTTGAATCAGGTTCCTGGTTTAGGAGTTAGAGCCGGATTTTGTTCTAGGCAAACTAGTTCCTTAATAAACTTAGAATTCAAGATGTTGACGCCTCAAAATCACTAAACGGCATCGGATTAGCATGAAACTTGGCACACACGACCGCCTTGGCACAAGAGACTTATTAGAGAAAATGGGACTCGAATCGAGTTCCCGGTTTGAGAGTTAGAGCCGGATTTTGGTCTAGGCAAAATTATTTACTTAATTATATTTGTAATTGTATAGTAGTTAAATTTTTATGTTTTTTTTTTATATTATTATTATTATTATTTATAATTAACATATTAACTCATAATTATATTATCATTAATTATTTTTGTTTTTTGTTTTCAGATATTTCCTGAGTAGAAGTTTGTTTCTTGTGGAATGCATGCCTGTGAAGAATGTAACTAACTTTTGTTTTTGTTACCTACGGAGAATGATGAGAAAACTTTTGTTTTTGGTTTATGTTATTTTAAATTGTGAACAATATTATGTATTTAAACATTATATATGTATTATAGAACATTATGTAGTGGGTTAATTTTGCTGATGTGTAGTTATGAATGCAAGAATATTTTTATTATGGAGAAATTATTATTTCTATACAAGAAATTTTATATTATTATGCAATTATTGGTTTCTTTTTCAATTTTTTTTTGGGAAATTTATTGGAAACTCCTATTATAGTAAATTATGGTCCATTTGGTCCCACGTTTTGTCCATTTAGTGTGTACTTTCTTACTGGGTAGTCCTTTTTCAAATGTTAATAGGGTGTAGCCAGACAAATATGCCCTCACGTTCCAATTTTATGAGGATTCTTATGCGTTTATTTTTGGTATGTGCAAGTCACGTTTTGGGGGAGTTCAGGAAAGCAGTTTACATACGTATCAAATGGAGGGGGCTAAGGTTTTATTGCTTTCTATTGTTCGGAGTAGGGCAACGCAGTCAGGGTTGCAGTCACGGGTTACGTGGATCACTGGCTTCTACCGATTGTTTTTTCACAGGTACATTATGAAACCATTTTATTATTCAACATTTGCACATTCAGGATCACTCAATATTGAGGCTGTCATTGAACATTGGTTTGGTGTATGTACTCATTTTGTACGTGTACCCAATTCTTTTTTATCAATTGCATTTATATTTGTTACATTGTTGTCTGGGAATTTGCCGGTATACCCCGTTCGATGATTAATCAATGCAATCGTTTACAACTTTATTTTTTTTCCTGTTTGACTTCTATTGTTTTCTGTTATCGCACATGGTTTTTACTGCAGGTCTATTTTCAATTGTGAGGTTCATGTGGGGGAGGGGAAGTGTTTTTTTCTTGTGCATGTGGGGGAATGGGGGGGAGTGTTTTTTGTTCTGTTCATATGGGTGGAAGGGAGGATTGTATCATTTTGCTCCAATGGTACATATTTGTATACGACTTACACATCTTTTCCTTACAGATGGACGCATTTATAATGCTTATGTGTTGTTACCAATCTACGAATGTTACATACAACCCACAACCGCTACACACTTATGACAAACTAGCCGAATTCGTTTGTTCAAAATTCAAGGAACTAACCCCGCAGAACATATTGTTTTTCTTCAAAATACTGGTATACAATGAGTTCACGTTACAAAATGACGTCGACATGGAAAATATGCTTTGTCTTGCGCAGTTGTTCCAGTTACAAGTTGTTGACGTGGTTGTCAAACAAAATTTGGGTGCGGATACATGTATTCAATCCAGCAATCAAAGTGTTAGCGGAACATTATCGCCGCGTCGCCCAAGTGAGTTGCACAATTTCGACATAGATGATGAGGTTGACTTGTTGCAGACATTCTGCCTCCATAATGATAAGATATTCATGTCGAAGTCATGGGCAAGTGGGTTCACTCATATAGGACAGCATTTTGAAGGTGGCCCAGCTGAATTCCGCAATGTGTTGCGCAAATACGCTGTTCAGTGCGGCTTCAAGTTCACTTATGTTAAAAATGACTCTGTCCGAATTACTGCCATTTGCGCAATGTCTACAACGAAGGGCTGCAATTGGAATGTTCATACAAGAAAATTAGAGGCAAATGGGTTCTTCTACCTCCGCAAATGGGTTAGTGAACATACCTGTTGTGTTGTTGTACGTACGTCCACAAATCGGCTTGTTGGATCTGACCTGGTGGCCGATATCATGGTAGAGCGAATACGTGACAGGCCGCTCACACGTCCAACCGAAGTTATACTTGACATGAAACAAGATTACGGTCTGAACATAACTTATCGTGTGGCATGGCTTGGGGTTGAAAAAGCAAAAAGGGAACTATTTGGTGCGCATTCAATTTCATTCGATCAGTTGTGGTGGTACAGCGCTGCTGTGATGGAACACAAGCCCGGCAGTTACGTTACCCTCGAGCACGATGAACACACTCATTGGTTCACAAAATACTTCATATATTTTAAGGCTGTGGTGGTACAGCGCTGTTGTGATGGAACACAAGCTCAGCAGTTACGTTACCCTCGAGCACGATGAACACACCCACTGGTTCACAAGATACTTCATATATTTCAAGGCATGCATCGATGGGTCACCCACTGCAGTCCACTCCTTTTCCTTGATGCCACATTCCTCAAAGGTCGTTTCAAAGGATTTTTACTAGCAGCCACTGCGAAGGACGACAACCAAGGTTTGTATCCCTACGAAATTTTCCTACTAACGCATCATTCTATCATACATAAACATTTCCACCATTCACACATTTACATTTGACATTTACAAAATATACTTTTCAACAATTGTTGTGAACGTCCATCCATGTGTTACAGGGTTATTCCCACTAGCATTCGCTGTGGTCGACTCCAAGAACACGACAAACTGGTCGTGGTTTCTACAAAACCTCGCACATGTTCTAAATGGGGACTGACCACTCACATTCATTTCAAATCGGAACGCCGGGTTATTGGACACAATGCCAACTGTTTTCCCTAACGCGAAATATGTCTTCTGTTTGCAGCATTTACAAAGAAATCTGCGTGACAGGTTGCGTTATACAAACAGTATGCACCAGGCTGGGTTGGTGAGCAAATTACGCCACTGCGCATATGCACCAACGGTTATCGCGTTCAATGATAAACTCGAACCATTCCACAAATCAGGCCGCAATGTTGCATCCGAATTCCTTGCTACCACACCACTACAACATTGGGCTAATGCATTTTTCAGGTAAACGAAATGGGCATCACCATAATTCTCAACAAAATTCACCCTACACAATGTTACCAAACTGTCCACATCATTCTACAATCCATAACACCTGTAACTCATTTTTAAATTGCAGGGGAAGACGGTACGGCGAGATGTGCTAAAATGCTGCAGAATCATTCAACTCATGGATATAGGAGGCCCATAATCTGCCAGTTACCAGGATGGTTGATAGCATCAAAGCCAAAATAATGCGTCAAATGTTAGAGCGTAGAGATACATCCCAATCATGGACTGGTACAATATGTTCAAAAATGGAGTCCCGTTTGGAGAAAGCATTCAACAAAGGCAGGTCATGGCGAGTCAGCCAATCAAATGTAGACGTATACGAGGTCCACTCATTTCCTTCGGTTACAGTCAACATTGGCACCCAAACATGTTCATGTTTCCAGTGGCAACTTAATGGGTTCCCCTGCACACATGCGATGGTTGCCGTTAGGAAGAGCAGTCGTGATTTGAACGATCTTGTAGAACCCTACTTCCATGTGTTAGAATACCGTTCGACTTATGCCGCAAGTTCCAATCGTAGAACAACCACCGTTTGATCCGCATGACTACCTCATTAACCCCACTGTTGTCAAACGCCCTCCCGGCAGGCCAAAAAAGAAGCGAATACTATCAAGGGGTGAGCATGTGCAACAGATCTGCTGCCGTAGGTGTGGCCATATGGGGAACCACAACAGGAAAACATGCAACGAGCCCATTTAAACCGCTCACGAAAGCCTGAACGTTCAACCTTAAAATTTTCAGTTTCCGTACCTACGCTATGATAGCGCCAAATAAATATTTATTTAGGTTTTTGTTATTTTCATGAACAATCTCTATTCATTTTTTAGACAATTATATAAAAAGTGTGCGACGACACACCATTTACGAATATTCAATGTGTAACGTACACATCATATAATATGTGTATTACAACAATAGTTAACCCTCCAAAGTTCACACATCCACACATTGCCAACAAAAAAAAGAACAACACATACTATACCAACATTACTGTGGGACTAAAACAGCACAGTTTAATCATTCACCAATTTTCGAACATTGAATGTAAACAAGTTATTTTTTTGTAACAGTACCGTGCCACATCCACGTAAATTGTTACTTACATGTTTGTTATTTTCTGTAATTATGCAGTGCCATAGACACATAAGATGTTATTTACATGTTTGTCGTACCGTCCTAACATTACCCCGGGACTAAAACAACAATTTCGGAGCCACTTCTATCTAACAAACACATTACGTTATATTCATTCCTCACCAGACATTATCGTCATGTTAGGTTGACATTACACGTACACAAACACTCCCTCAAATGTCAATATAGCATCGCACATACTAGACACTACACTCCTAACACTTTCAGCAACCAAGTCATACAGAACACTTAAACACTATTGCAACCACAAAGCCAAGCATAGTTACATCATACCCTTTTCTTCTAATGTTATCACCACACATTCACATCACTCAATTGCATCCAATTCCATCCTACAAACGTGTGACAAAACATAATACAATGTGACAAACACTTCACGATACGCAATACATGGTTTTTGTTCCAACCAACACGTTCTCGTCATTTTAACATGCCATTACACTTACACCAAAACTCCCTTCAAACATCAACATAGTTTCCTACATGCTCACTACCCTCACACGACGACGTAATGTCCAACGTAGTTGACATTGTATTACTCTCACCCTCCGCAACCACGTTCCACTACTACCCACACAAAACGACCACTACACACACTTCACATTGCACGTTACGACAACGTCATTCATAACAGAACACTAATTTCAAAGAGTACGCCAACCGTGGTCACACCCCACACCTTTTCAGCTAACATAAACAACGCACCACCCACCTTCCACTACATCCATACACTATCTGTTACACGATACAAATATTCCATACACGCTCCCACAAAAATGATCACGCTACGCAAATAACACCAACCCCTTCCCCCCTCAAACTTAAAAAATCTCCAATTCCACTTACTCGTTCCATACACACGTCCCATGAACAACACATCAACTGACTCCACCGTGCCCAATAACCAAACAAGAACCACAACTTATCTCCGCACACCCACCACCCAAATAAAAAGAAAAAACAAACAAAATTGCCCTACTCACTCCAACAAACACATAACCAACACACACACTCACTGTTGTCCCACGAAAATAAATTTGAATCTACAATCTTAGCGTAACAAACCAACCAAAAAACATTCATGTGCAAATAAACAGTTTCACCAAATTTCAAAAAAACTCAAAAAACAAAGCAACATTTTCTCCATGTTCCAAAACAAAATAAATAAACCACAATAACTGTATGCACACAAAGTTCACTACACTACCCCACTAAAAATCCTAAATTATTATAATCTTCCACATTATACCAATGTCTGCCCCATATTGCTGGCAACCCCTCTCAGCGGATCCCCAATTAACTACTTCACCATGTTAGCCCGAAGAACACTGCAGTTGCCTCCTTGTAAAGACCATGCAACATCTACATGGTGCACGTACTGTCTCATGATGGCGCAAACTACAATCGCACAGTCAAGCCTGTGAAACTAAACATATAATTAAAAAACCAAATTACAAAATGATATAGATCCAATTTGTGGCATTATTTACGCCAACTAGATTACGCGCCACTTACGATTCTGGCCATTGCTGTGGGCATTCCATGACTGACTCCACCGCTGTATCGACTTTCTGTGTTCCGATAACGTCAAACACTCCACGAGACGCTATCGATTCCCGTTGCACTTGGACAAAAATTCTTTTCTACACAATTACCAAACAAAACAAACTAATATTAATCCTCCTGCAATTTTGGGAGAAACCCAACATATGCACTAAATCACCACTGCACAAACTCACCAACGTCATAGATTTCTTATTATGAGCACCCCCCGTACCACCCTTATTACTCATTAAGTTGTAATGTTTCCAACTACCATCCTCCGTATCGTGCACAACAAGAGTCTAATGTAATTGGTGGCATAGGGGGAAATGGAAGTAACGTGCGTCTCCTACGGCACACACGTTATTCATCACGTATTTTGCCCTGGCCGACTTATTCTCGTTCTTCATCATGTCCTAAATCAGCCAAATAATTAACAACATAAAACAATACAATGTACCAAACAAACACATAAACACCAGCACGCGTAAGACCCTCACCAAACATATACTGTTGAAGAAGTAAGATTTATCCGGGAAATCGTTCCTTGCATTCAACTTCTCCTGCTCGTCTGTAAGCACCTCAGCGTACGCATCTATTACTTGCAAAAAGGTAACAACAAACTGTGAACCATCACACCTACAATGAAAACATGTGCGACCAAACTATCATTCACAAGCACTACAATATCCAATTACTACAAAAATTCACCACAACTTACATTTCCTCTCAGAGCCCCTTGCCGCACAATAACTCTTATATCAAAAAAGTAAACAGCGTTACTATCCACTCGCCCAACCCACATCACCGCCCGACATACATTTTTCACAACAACACATTTACATAAAGCAACATATGTCAAACACATTACGTAAAAAAAAAAAAAACAAATAACAACACACAACACATTTACTCACCCATCACCATATCTATCATACGCAGTCCGTTTGATACCTTTCTCGCACTCAGACATCTTCTTCTACACAGTGTTACGATTGTTTATACCAAACCCAAAAAAATTCTTAGCCACATCACCAACCTCTTCAACGTCAACAACATTATCACACTCAACACGGTCTAACCCACGCCCAACAATACCGTCCTATGCACTTCCACCTTTGTTACCCACCTTCCGATGCCGCAAATGCACCTCCGGATATTCAAATTATGGTAATTTTAGATTTTTCCTAACCTTCCCTTTTATATTATGCACAAACGAATTCATACCATCGTCCAACACACCACCATCCCTAATCACAAGACTGATAACAACCACTTCATGCTCTCCAACCTGACCCACACCAACATTTATGTCCGTTTCACCACTACGTCCAAAACCATGCACATACGACAATGGGGACGCATTTACCACAACATCGCTACAAACCAATTTCCCACTGCTTCTCATCCCCTGCAGACCCCTCCCGTCGTCCCTCTCAGGTACCATTTCACTAACAGCCTTACCAATGAATCCACTGTAACGTTGCGTGACATTGTGCATGGCCTGATCCACAAGTTGCTCTTCTAAACACGCTACAGTCCTCTTCAACTCCACATTTTCCTTTGCTATTTTTTTAAATTTCTTCGTCTTTAACTTTGAAAATGCTCTCGAACCCTCCAACCAGATTCACTGCCTGCATCTCATTCTTCCGTTTCAACATTGCAACCTCGTCCATCAAATTCGCCACAAATTTTTCTGTCTCATCTCCACTCACACCGTCAACCACATATTCCGTACCAGCTCGAAGACGACCCCCCTTCCCGCTAACGTCTTCAAAATCCGACTTGGATGTTCCCATTTTTATCCCCAGACATGCATCTACGTTGCCCCCTAATTCCTTCAACTTTCTACCCACCCCTTCATCATTGCCAATGGACATCCTGCCACCCACTGCTTCAGTCTTACCCCCAGTATCATCGACATTCACGTCACTACATCGTTCACGTAAACCACCTACCACTAACCCCGTAGTGTCATCGACCAGGTCTACATTATCACCCGAGCATATACAGCCCATTAGGATGAAACGTTCATGTTCCGCAACCACCAAATTATCTGGTAATGCACGCAACACAAATTCACCAAACCATTCAGATGTGGTCCACAATTTACATCGAAAATAATAAACACACATTTTAACATTAACACCACACATAAACAAAACAAACAATACCTCAAATTTGGCTTGCACTGAAAGTTTCACCCCTTGTGCACTGGATATCAATTCACCAACATTCCACTTCAAAAATCTTGGAAACATGTGCACCGATTTCGTTTTAACTATGGTTGTGTGTTCGCATAACCAGAACTGCGGAGAACAATACACAACACTTTACACGTCAAACACATGTCTAAAATAATCAAATAAGAAAATAATAACCAGCCATTTCAAATCACCTACACGAACAGTTATTCCACACACCACTTACCAACAAGGCGATGACACATCCAGTCACTTTCTCAGGCATCTTGTGGAAATCCCTAATAGAACACATCAGTGAGTGCCGTATCGCTCCATACCAATCGTACAATTTCATTGCTTCTAAATTTTTAACATATCGGATAAATGTCCAACTAATTGTCTCTCTAGAGTTTGCAAAAAATAACTTCCCACAAACATAAAGGCATAACAGTTTTGCTGTGTCCTCATGATCACGTGGGGTGTCTCCCCTTGCTGCCTCAGTTAATATATCCCTGACAAGTTTTGCTGTAATTCGACTCGTTCTTCTACACTTACATTGCACAAAATCCGACGGAGGCCTCAGTCTTGGCGTCAAATCAAGAAAAGCATCTCCACATTGTAATCCAAATAACAACTTGATATCTTCATCTGTCAGATCAACACTTTGGTCACCAATAACAAACTTCCCATGCCGTATACTGTATGCCTTTATGATGCTGACCACCAAATCATCACCTTTTCTGAATTCCGTGTGATCAAGCTGATTTATCAATATCGCTTTGTACATCAGCCAGAAGGGGGTTTTCCTCAAATGCACAAGGTGTACGTCCCGAAGCTTCACCGCGTACACCAACTTAATAATGCCTGACATGTTTGACCGGAAATTTAGACGTGCCTTCGGACGTCTATGTGAACCCTCCGAACATGCGCCAACTTCTTTTTGGTTGAACAACACACGCGCTGGCATCTTCATGCGTTTTTCTTTGGTGTCTGCCAAGCCTAACGTTTCCTGCCATTGGCGTTCACATGACCACGTCCACGGGCTGAGACCACTTCCACGCCCTGCAACATGGAACAACAACATCATAAACGCATGCTCCAAACATAAAATGAACAAAACAACAAGTTCTTACACCAATCCACAGCACCCTAGCAAATTAACTTGACAAAGCAAAGTTCACTATTTGCATGTATCGGGTTTTTATTATTCGCCTTAACCGCAACAAATGTGTGATGCGAAGTACAATCCAAACAAAATAATAAAAGTAAGCACGTGTTGATGTCCATTTCGGACTTACGACCCATGCACCAATACCACAACGTCGTTCAACTATACTAACATAGTCAACACAACGAAACTTCCCAACCTAAACTAACTCACACCACCTAACCCACAGCGTGATCACATATATATGTTCACGTACACAAAACCAAACATATGCAATCACATGGGAGGTTACATATCATATTAACATACACAATTTAACATTACAATTACACTTTCGTCACGAACCACAATTTTCACATAAAAAATAAAAAAATAATAAAATAAAAACACATCGCACCCCCCAAATCCACTCCAGCAACCGTGACGTATGGACCCACACACCCATAACGTCTTCACGTACCCAGGATTCGCGCATTTTACAACTAACCCCATTTCATACACACGTATAAACAAACTAACAAACCACACTATTGAACTTGGCAGACCGTTAACGTACCTCATCTACACCCTACAAAAATTGACACTGTACCCACTAACCCTTTCTGTCCACAAACCCAAAACCACTAATAATGAAACAACCGAAAATCACCGTACACAACCACCCCACACAGCAAGATCCACAAAAAATTAGACAACACCACACAGCCTAACACCATCCCCAACAAAATGGTCCACCCCCTTACAAATCGTTTCTCAAAATAATAAAATTATTTATGGCCATAAAGGGACCACCAATAGCTTATTTAACAGCAAATTACCAATAATCACCACGACGCTGACATCACATGTTAACCAAACAACAACAGAACAAACTTACAAACATAACGTGACAAACAAATTCACAGACCATGACTGACACTATTACAAAACAATCAACATAACAAATGATAAACTAATATAACAATGGTATCTCTCACTCCAACTCACTTTTTGCAGACATTGACGGAACGGAAAAAGACGTCCACGGTTCCCTCTGAAACAGAACGAACATCCACGTTGTAACCCCCAAGTTAGGGTTTCAAGAAATACCAATAATCAACCAAAACCACACCAACACCCACACTCATATGACCTAAATATCAATTTGTTTACAATCCCACAAATCATGTTGCTTAGCTCCACCTAGACGTATTTGAATTTCAAAATCTACAGCAACAACAATCGGGAAAAAAGGAAGGGTTTTTATCCAAAATCACCAATTCGATTCCTTTCCATTTGGGGGTTATTTCTTTTTTGTGGATCACTGACACAGGGTCGGATTGTCGTGAACGGGCTTGAAATCCGTAAACGTTTCACATCCGACTGAATGCTCGTGTGGATGTCACGTGCGACCCAACTTTTAAAACGTAAACAATAACCTACTATGCACGTGTCACAAACCCACAAAACTTCAAAACAGTAATAGTGTGCTTTTCTAAGTCAACATGAAACACACACTCCCATTCACCTTTCTTACACATTTGGAAACCATTCACGCTACTAGTGGCAAATACGTCAACAACCAAATTAAGAAACCATTCAGTTACTAAGAAAACATTTAGGACCATACAGATTATAAGTTCAAAAAATGGGATTTTTTAAATTAATACAGGTAATTTGAATATTTTAATAATTTCATTGTAGTTTTTTTTTTTGCTACGGTACACCGTCGCAAAAAACATTAGAACTAAAATGTTTTTTTTTGGCGACATAGACAATGCCATCGCAACAAAAAAAGATTTCACAACAACATTTTTTGTCGTCTCAAATAAAACTTTTAGCGACTGCACAACATTGCCGTCGCAAAAGGTCTCAATTTTTTACATATTATAGGCGATAGTAAAATGCCATCGCAAAAGGCCACATTTGTCGTCGAAAGACGACGACACCATGCCGTCACTAAAACGTTTTAGCAACGCCCTCTGTTGTAACCCCCCCTTTGTCATTACTAAAAGCCATTTGCCGTCGCTAAAAGTTTTTTGAAACGACATTAGGAGTATTAGCGACGGTATTTTGCCGTCGCAAAAAGTTAAAATTTTTGTAGTTTTAGCCACTTCATAAGAGATGAAATTGAGAGTGTGAAATTAGGGGATAAATTAATTTTCTTTTAGGCTCAGTTTAGTTAGATAGATAACATAGAAAAGTGAAAGAAAAAGAAAAAATTATGTATTTGTTTAGATAGAAAGTCCTAGAAAGTAATAGAAACTAAAGTTTCATGTACAACTCAAATTAACTTGTTAGTTAAGCTAACAATTTCTTGCAAAATATGTAGAAAAATTTATTCTTTTCCCACAAATCTTTTCTTTTTGACTATATTTCTTTCCACAACTCCCTGTTATGCCATGATTATATTTTTTTTTCCATCATTTTCTTACAAAATTTTTCATCTATTTAAATATATGTAGGAAAATATATTTTTATTTTTATTTTCTTTCTTTCACTTTATTTTTTATTACTTTTATTTTTTGTCATATATTCCTTTTCAAGCAAACGAAGCCTCATGTGATACACTTCTTTTTCGTTTAGTAAACTTTGTGATCAAAAAAATGAGGAAAACAATTCTGCGTGGTATCATCAATACAACTATATCTGTTTGGACTGTTATGGCCGCTCTATCTGGCTTTGTTTTTTTTTCCTTCGCGTGCTCTTCTTCTAGAAACATCATAATTAAGAATGGATTATTTACCCTAAAACCTTTATGATTATTAAAAAACAAGTAATATTAGATATCATGAAAAGTCTTTCATGAAAATAATTATAAAAGATGTGTGACTTTTAGATTACACATAGAATAAAGCACCACACACTAATCAAGGTAATTAAAGGATCACAAATCTTTCATGATCATTTTTATGAAAAAAATTTCATGATCCCTAATATTTCTCTTAAAAAAATATCACTTTACTTCTTTTATATATTAATTTGTATATTTTGACTTTCTTAATTATAAAAATGTATTATTTTCACACTTTGTAGACCCTTTTAAATTATGTGTGATATATTTGTACGATTTTCATATTTAAAGGGATCAATATTTATAAATTCATAAATGATAAAGTAAAATAATATTTGCTAATATTAAAGATCTTAGTGTAATTAACTCAATTAACAATTCCTTAAAATCTCTTTAATTCTCTCTCATTGTCTTTCTTTTTCAACCAATTTTTTATTTTATAAAATTCTATTCCTCTAGAACCCATCCCAATCAACCAATATACATTTTCTCTCTGCACAACTACTGTATCAACTTACCCATCCGAAATATCCAGGACCATGTATATATATGAACCTATCTATCCATTCTTCTCTTCTCAATCTAATCTAAATACACTTCTCCACATATTTTCTGTCTGAGTCATGAATGCTAAAGAATCTTACGAAGATCCATCAATGGCAGAGCAATATCAAGAGGAAGAAGATGAAACAGAGGAGACACTCTCTCTCTGTGATCTTCCAATATACAGTGATGCCAAAGAAGAAGATCAAAGCTTGTCATCATCATCATTCTCATCCGATCAAGACGACTTCTTTGAGTTCTTCACCGAAGATTGGAGCACTTTGAGCTCTTACCCAGTTCAAAACATTGTTTTCTGTGGAAAACTCATTGCTTCTAAAGAACCAAACTCAGAAACAGAGCATACCCACAAGATCGAAACCAGTAAACAAGAAAAACCCAGAAAATATAGGCTTTTTCGATGGAATTCGAAGATGTGTAGAAGTTCTAAATCCACAAATCCGAAGATAAGAAGATATGTTTCGAGCCCGAGGTCTCTGTCATTGCCGGTGGGAGATGAATGTAGGTATAAGGGCGGCGAAAAGTACGGATTTCCGGTTCGGAGAGTGTCGGTAGTGGCGGCACCGGTGAAGCGGTGGCGGAGTTTGTTGATGTTTGGATTGGCTCGGATGCCGCCGGAGATGGAGTTGAGTGATATAAGGAGCAGGCAAGGGCGGCGGAGGCAGTCGACGATGGTTCAGAGGAGTGGTGGTGGTGGAGGTGGGGGTGGTGAGAAGGTGAGGAGAGGGAAGGGGTTGTGGGGGATTTGGTGGCTGATCAGGGCATTGGGTTGTGGTGTCTACCACCAGTACGCCACCACCATGCCAACCCAGCCGTGAAGGCCTAGTTTAGGGGGTGATTATACAGTATTTTTGGAGCATCTATTTCATAAGATTTTAATTAGTAAAAAAGGGTAGGGAACAACTATTTATGTTGAGAATGGAAAAATAACATGGGAACTAAGTAATTAATGATTGGCTTAGAGTATGACTACATGGTGTTCTGAGACTATTAAATAATTTCTCCTAATTTAGACATATGAATGAATAATATTTTACTATGTTCAGCCTTGTACAAACTTATCAGATACGTCAAACTTCTTTCCAATGACTCAAAAATATTTTATTATTTTTGGTGAAATGAAGACTCAAGTTTACTGATATTCTTAACACACTTGTATTTAATTTATTAAAATTTTCAAATATCTTACCAACATAATGAAAGCCAGCAAGGCAAGGCATGCTCACGATTCCGGCCATCCTTAGAAATCCCAGCTTCAAAACCTCCAAATGGTTCGAGAATAGAAGTCAAAATGGGCATATATTCAAGTCTTTCAACACATCTCATGTACATTTGGTATTCGGATTGCTCAGCACTTATTACAAATGGTGCAATAATCAAAAACAATATTTTACAATTGTCTGTGTTAGCATACCAAGAATTGCCTACGCCAAAATCTAAGACGATTTATGTTGGGGATGAAAGAATAATATAGGGCTAAGTGATTGATGATTGACTTATAATATGACCACGTGGTATTCCGGAATTATTGAATAATTTCCCAGAAAACAATAGACATTATAAATCAGGACATAAACAATAGAACTGACAAGTGATTTTTTTTTTTTTTTTTTTTTTTTTTTTTTTTTTTGTGTTTGTGTTTTTGTGAGAAAAATTTGATGACCCAATTCAAATGAAGAACGACACAGTAATTAAACGGAACATATAATTGCAGAGAGTGACAATAGTAATACAAGTAACAGAAACTTTTATCGATTGGTTCAGGAAAGCTGAAATGAGTGGAAAGGTAATGCCCATGTTAGATTTACACTAATTATTTTATTTTTTTTAACAAGTGTCAAGTGAACATTGGTTAACAAGTTTTAAATAATTATACATTATTTATTACACGTATTTTGAAAAAAAAAAAGTGAACAATAATGTTAAGCATGTGTTAACAAATGTCTTTAAGGGCAATAGTTAGAATTCATTAAAAAATGGACAAATTGATCATTACATTGGTTTAAAGATTTCCACCATTTATGTTTATTATTAATACAGTGATGATACATAAAATGATAAATATTTATGAAATACAAATATGATTATTGTAGCATTTTTGTCAAATTTAATTTGAAGTTATGAATTTATAACGCCAAATCTTTGTGTGCAACATAGTAAAACATGTTTCTAGAAGTGGTTGTAAAGTAGAAACTAATCCAAAAATTTGGCAAGAATTTTGTGAAGAGAAAAGTAAAAAAATTGATAAAGTGTGTAAAATGGATCCTTATTTTCTCTAACATTTTTTTTTTTTTATCTAGCCATCATCTAGTAGTTAATCACAACTAATAATAATGACTAGCTATGTTAGTTGTAGTATTTGAATCAACTGCTGAATAATAATTAGATAAAAATAATATTAGAACTGAACATCTTCCATATTAAATAAAAGCTACTTTTTTGTTAACCCCTCTCCACAAATTCCTACTCAATATTTTTTTCCAAACAGTCTCTAAAAATTTAAGAAAAACAATTGATGAAGATTGACGAGTCACTAGTCAAAGGACATGAAAACTTGGGGACAAGTGTCAACCAAGTAAGTTGAACATCAGCTTATTTGGCTCCAATTTTCAGAAAATAATTTTTAAAAAATTTTATTTTTTTATTTTTCGTATTTTAATGTTTGTAATAATTTTTTTAATATTTTAAATATTTTTTTTAAATTTTTAGACAGACTTAACATAAATACATTTAAAAAGTATAATATTTGTGAAAAAAATCTTTAAAAAATATACTAAATACCAAAAAATATAAAAAACAAAAAAAATAAAAATTCAATACATTTTCATATTTTTGTATATTTATTAATTTTTTAAAATATTTTTTTCACAAATATTTTACTATTTTAGATACATTTAAGTAAGGTGCATCTAAAAAAGTAAAAAAATTATTTAAAATTTTAAAAATATTCACTAAAAAATAAAAAAATACGAAAAACAAAAAGTTCAGTTTTCAAAAAACTGAAACCAAACTCTAAGAAAGCCTTCTGTCTCTGCATGAGAAAGTGTTGGCTTATTTTTTCTACAAAAGAAAATACCATAAATGCGAGCATACTAGTAAAGATTGAAAAATCTTTACAGATTAAATTTAAGGCAATTATCAAGCGATTACGTTGACAGTTCTTTTGCTTAACAAAGATGACTTCAAAATTGTCAAGTGTAGAGAAAAAAAAAAATTAAAAAATGATTAAAAGGAGAATGAGGGAGATGAAGAAAGATGATTGAGTGAAAAATCAAAGTAATCATTACTTACCTCTACTCCTATGTTTCGAAAATGAAATGCATAAAATGCTTTGAAAAGGAAATGCTGAACATAAATACTTCAAAATATAAATTTATGTTAAACTACTCCTAAGATAAGGAAAATGACAAGAAATATTGAAATTCATTGTCTTTTATTTGAATTCTGGATCCCATTACAATGTAGCCATTGATAGCTATTTATAGAGGAAAAAATATAGCAATAACTACTTAATAGCTACCCATTTCTCCCATCTTCACCATTTTCTTGCCATGTGTCATTTCACTCATCTACTTTGTCCTTCATGTTCTCCATCATTTTTATAACTTCTTTTAATTTCTAAATGAATAAGAGAATGTCACGTGTCCTAAAAATAATAACAATAATAACACTAATAATAATAATAATATTTTATGGTGCAACAGAAAGTTCTGTGAAATGCAGTGATGGAATTTCATTGTGGTGTGCTTAGAGACTAGTCTTCATGGGGACCTAACCAAATTAAGACTACTACAATAAAACAAAAACGAGTTTGAATTTCCCTTGAAATTGAATATATATATTTGTTTGCTTTCCATAAATTATTCTTCAGTTTTTTGGTTATTCAAATTTTTTTATTATTAAAAAGTATTACATGGTAAAAATTTATCATCTAGAATGAAGCCATTTATATTTGTATTGGTTATTTATTCACTTTTTATAGGATGACGTCCTATGTTTATGCGTAACTGATTTTATTCAAGGTGATGATTTTATACTGAAGTTAACTCACAAATATTTTTTTTTTTTAAAAAATGAAATTGTTCAAGTTAAATTTAAGTTCTATTTGTTTTGACGTAAAATATTTTTGTCAAAAATATTTTACTCATTTTTCTTTGTTTGGTTGAACAAAAAGTAAGTACAATATTTTTTAGAAAAAATATTTTTGCATCATTTTTTCAAAAATAACTTATCTTTAAAAATTTCATAAGTCAATTTTTACAAAATTGACTTTCACTCACTAACTTTTTAATATATTTAGCCGTTTGAAATAAGTATCTTAACTCACTAAATGATACTTTATTAACTCAAAATTTCCTTTTTAGACAAAAAAATATTTTTATTTTAAGTGTCAACCAAATACCAAAAAATAAAAATAAAATTTTTTTTTTTTTTGTAAAATTAATTTATAAGAAAAATATATTTTTTATGTAAAACATTTTTTACGTTAAAATAAATGGAGCCTTAATGTCCAAGGTCTAGAAGTGCAAGACCAGTGAATTTGAATTAGATACATTTTTCTTGCTTGTGATATAATTGGTTTTACTTTGAGAGTGGATTGATAAAACTCAAGTAAAAATCTACCTTCTACGACGTTATTTATTGACAATTCACTAATCAATAAGATGTCAACCAAATTTTAGATGGCGAATTTTGGTTACTTTTTAATCCTTTTAATATGTAAACTTTGATTGGAGTGTCGTTTAGTTTAGTTTACCCCTTTAATTAGGGTAGATTTGGTTAGATTTCAAATTTGTGTCCTTATATCACCTATGTACTGGCATACAACTTCAATTTTTGATTTAAATCTTTATTTCTATTTGATTTTGAATTTTTGAAAATAATTTTTTTTGTGTTTTCAATCTGTTTTATTTTGTTTTTACTATTCTAATCGTTTTTTAAAACATTTTGAAAATACACTTAAAAAAGACAAAATTTGTAACTTTTAAAAATTTATTAAATACAAAAAATTAACACCCCTAAAGCTTCAAGGTAGAAAGATTTAAGATTTTTTCTCACCTCTCACTGCATCACAATATGTCAATCTTAACTGAAAATAAAGTTAAAAATTATACCCAATTTATTATCATGTTCACATTAGAGTTTTATCTACTAATTCATTTTCGTACAATAGAAAATTCGATGTGAGTACATTGAAGCTACATTTTCATGTACTAAAAAACAAATAATTTGGCACCGCCTTAGAACATTTTCAACAAGAGAAGTATTTAGAGTATTTAAGACCTGCTACGTATTCTTATCGCAAAATATATCAGCAACACGATGGTTTTTTTCCCTCATCTTATCTTGTCTAACTATGTTTGAAGTCTTAAAAACTAAGAAAACCAATTTTAAAAATAGAGAGTGAGTTTGTTTAGTAAAGTTTATTGTAAGTTAAAAATATATTTTCTCAGTTTCTAACTTAGATAATCATTTTTTTCAAATTATTTAAATTATATAAGTACAAATTATAATAAACAGTCTGATACAAAAAAAAAAAATTTAAAAAAATTATAAATAGTTGAGATAGACTAAACCAAACAACTTGAGTGTCGTTGGATAACACATCAAACAAAATAATTGGATAAATTATAAATATATCTTTTTATATTATATTGTTAAATAAAATATTTATTAGTAGTGGGCCTAAATGATTCGGGCCGGTGAGAAGGAGACAAGGACTGCAGTCGCAACTTAAAAAACGTCCAAGTCCAAGGCGGCAAAAAATCCGCCCACCATTAATGTAGCCACTTAGCCCCCCCCCCACAACAAATAAATGGGCCCCTAAAATAGCAGTTACTACAACCATGTGGGACCCGAATCTAGAAGAAGAACCCCCCTTCCCCTTTCCACATGATAAATGAATGAATAATTTTTTTATATTTTTTTTTGGCATAGGATAAATAAAATGTTATTGATTAATAAATTGAATTATAATGAACATGATCGCAATTGTTATATTGATTCAAACTTAATTTTTTCTTTTTTACTGTCTCATATGACAATTATATAGATCATTAAATCGACTCTCCTATTGTTGAATGAATAAATAAATCAGATTATAACTATCCTACGCTTTTTGGGTCAGTCGATTGGCCAAAATTTCTAGACAATTTTCATGTTTTCTTTTTCTTTTTCTTTTGTCAAAATGGTGTAATGTTTTTGTACAAAAATGGCCTATAGGAAGTCCACACATAATGTTTGTGAATTGAATGAGATCTTTGAGATGTGGGTTTTATTAATAAAATTTTAAAAAATATTATTTATTTTTGCATATTCTGTATTTATTTTTATAAATTTTACTTTTAATAATGTAAATAATATTTATTTTTATAAATTTTACTTTTAATAATGTAAATAATAATTAATTTATGGAAAATGATTTGTCCTTCTAAAAAAGCCCCCTCTAATCCCCTGATGCCGAAAACGACATCGTTTTGGGTATTTTTTTTATTTTTTATTTTTTATTTTATATTTTATTTTGATTTGAAATTTAGAAAGATTAAGGGACCAAAAATTAAGAGAGGTAACACAGTCCTTAATTTATTTAAAAATCAATCACCCGATACTCAGAAATCACCGTTCTCATGTTGACCAAACAGACAATCTCAACACATGGAGTCCAATTGGCCAACAACGGTTGTTTTCCTAACAAACGTAGACGTTTACCTGTACTTCACTTTCTAGAAGTTTGATTATTTGCCCCAAAATCTAGAAGGAGAGCAAGCTCCAATTGATTGCAGGAGAAGTATTCTTTTTCAAGAAGAAAATATTTTGCTTTTTTAAGAATTTGTCTAGAGAGAGGACTCAGCACCCAATTTGTCACACATTTATTTTGATCATATTTTGATGATCTGAATTGTTTATATTATAAGGTTTGTTAAATATATTATTCATATAAAAAATAAATTAATTGGACAAGTATAACCCATGATCAAGCCAAATAATAACCCTAAAAAATTATTAAAATCATATTAAACACTTATTTTTCTAAAACATAAACGTGATCTTATTTGGGTTACAAATGTCTAATTAATTTAAATTTTTTTATAGATAATTTACTCAATAAACTCTATATTATAAACGGTTCAAATTATTAAAATAAATTCAAGATACATTTCAATACCGTATTGTGCAGGTTAGAGGTAGATGACTTGAAAATGAGATATTTACATGTCATTATGGATTGATACAAAAATACCGTATTGTGCAAGTTCCTAGAGAGGTAGATGTGACTTGAAAATTAGATATTTACATGTCATTTATGGATTGATACAAAAATAAAAGTGGACTCCATTAATATATAATGATCATTTAGAACTTATTTGATAACATCATAAATAAGTTTTTTTTATTTTTTAACAGCTCTTCACTTTTATGTAAGTTTTTTTTATAATAAGCAAAAAAAATTAATTTATAAGTCATATCCAAAAGTAAATTTCAACAAAAAATATAGTCAGCTACATATCCAAAAATAGTAACCATATAAAAGAAATAAACAAGTAGGATTGAAAAATTACCAATTCATTTTTTTTAAATAAATATAATTATCAAATTAATTTGATTTTTTCATAAATAATCTATGCACATTAATTTACAAGATAAAACAATCCAATAGTGGACTAAGACAAATCATGAAAATTATTAAATAGATTCAAAATATCATGTTATATTATTTACATAATATTTTGTTCTTAACAAATAAAGAATTACAAAAACACAATAAGTAAGTCATTCATTATTTTACTCTTAAGTTAAAAACGCCACATTAAAAAAAATAAATAAATAACTAAATAAAAAATGTACATCTAAAATTTCCAAGTAGTACTTCTACTTAAATAAACACTAATCACAAATCCTCTCACAAAAAAAATACACATCTCATATGAGAAAATTATATCTAATTATGTGATTAGTTCACCACATCTCTTAATTTTGCCTTCCAAATGACATAGAATTAGGAGTCTTAGCCACTTTATAAGAGATGAAATTGAGAGAGTAAAATTCGGGGATAAATTAATTTTCTTTTAGGATCAGTTTGGTTAGATAGATAATACAGGAAAATGAAAGAAATTTTTTTTTTATGTGTTTGTTTAGATAGAAAGTAATAAAAACTAAGTTTCTTGTACAATTTAAATTAACTTGTTAGTTAAGTTAACAATTTCTTGCAAAATCTGTAGAAAATTTTATTTTTTCCCACAAATGTTTTCTTTTTGACTATATTTCTCTTCACAACTCTCTGTTATGTCGTGATTATATTTTTTTCTCCATCATTTTCGTATAAAAATTTTCATCTATTTAAATATATATAAGAAAATATATTTTTATTTTTACTTTCTTTCTTTCACTTTATTTTTTATTATTTTTATTTTCTGTCATATATTTCTTTTAAGCAGACGAGCCTCATGTGATACACTTCTTTTTTGTTTAGTAAACTTTGCGATCAAGAAATGAGGAAAACAATTCCGCGTGGTATCATCAATGAGACTATTTCTTCTATCTGCCTTGGCCGCTCTATCTGCCTTTTTTTTGTCCTTCGCCTGCGGTTCTTCTAGAAACACCAAAATTAAGAATGGATTATTCACACCAAAACCTTTGTAATTATTAAACAAATATCACTTTATCACTTTTATATATTAATTTATATATTTTGACACTTTTAATTATAAAAATATATTATTTTTACTTTTGTAGACCCTTTCAAATTACTTATGATGTATTTGTACGATTTTCATATTTAAAGAAATTAATATATATAAATTCATAAATGATAAATAAAATAATTTTTGTTAATATTAAAGATCTTAGTGTAATTAACTCAATTAACAATTCCTTAAAATCCCTTTAATTCTCTCTCATTGTCTTTCTTTTTTAACCAATTTTTTTATGAAAAAAGCCTCATACACCCAGTGGACACCCCCACTACCCAAGGCACGCAAGATCAAATTAAAGATGAAAAAAAAAAAATGGGCCATTAATTACCGACTTCGACACCAATGGGTGTAAGCGGCGTTATTTTATTTTATAAAAGGTGGTGATTTAAACCCTTTAATTCTCTCTCATTTTCATCCTGCGTAACCAATCACCCCAACACACAAAGCAAGGGGGGTGAGGGAAAAAAGGGGTTTCAAGTATTATCCTTTATAAAATTCTATTCCTCTAGAACCCATCCCGATCAACCAATATTCAATACATTTTCTCTCTCCACAACTACTCTATCCACTTGCCCATCCTAAATATCCAGGACCATGTATATATATGAACCTATCTATCCGTTCTTCTCTTCTCAATCTAATCTAAATACACTTCTTCACATATTTTCTGTGTGAGTCATGAATGCTAAAGAATCTTACAAAGATCCATCAATGGCAGAGCAATACCAAGAAGAAGAAGTTGAAACAGAGGAGACACTCTCTCTCTGTGATCTTCCAATGTACAGTGATGCCAAAGAAGAAGATCAAAGCTTGTCATCATCATCATTCTCATCCGATCAAGACGAATTCTTTGAGTTCTTCAGCGAAGATTGGAGCACTTTGAGCTCTTACCCAGTTCAAAACATTGTTTTCTGTGGAAAACTCATTGCTTCTAAAGAACCAAACTCAGAAACAGAGCATACCCACAAGATCGAAACCAGTAAACAAGAAAAACCCAGAAAATATAGGCTTCTTCGATGGAATTCGAAGATGTTTAGAAGTTCTAAATCCACAAATCCGAAGATAAGAAGATGTGTTTCGAGCCCGAGGTCTCTGTCATTGCCGGTGGGAGATGAATGTAGGTATAAGGGCGGCGAAAAGCATGGATTTCCGGTTCGGAGAGTGTCGGTAGTGGCAGCACCTGTGAAGCCGCGGCGGAGTTTGTTGATGTTTGGATTGGCTCCGATGCCGGCGGAGATGGAGTTGAGTGATATAAGGAGCAGGCAGGGGAGGCGGAGTCGGTCAACGGTGGTTCGGGGGAATGGTGGTGAAAAGGTTAGGAGAGGGAAGGGGTTGCGGGGGATTTGGTGGCTGATCAGGGCGTTGGGTTGTGGTGGCTACCACCACTACGGCACCACCATGCCAACCCGGCCATGAAGAGCTAGTTTACACATATGAATGAATAAGATTTTACTTTATTTTATTTGTAGGATTTACTTGTAAAATCTTATTCGTTTATATTTATTTTATATCAATTTTGAAATTTAAGAGTAATTATTTGGTCTTTTTGAAATATCGAAATATTTTGTATCCATTTTTGAATTTAAGAGTAACTATTTAGTCTTTTTAAAATATGAAAATAATATATTATGTGCAATGACAAGTGATTATGTATTTACTTGACTCAAAAACAAACAAAATAAAAAATTTTAAAAAAAAATGATAAAATTACAAAACACTATGATATTACATTCCCATAAAACAATTTCTACCAATTTTAGGACTTGTGGACTTTTTTAATATTATACAGATGGATTTTCACTAGTAGAGATCACGAGTTAAAATTGAATGATATTAGTCATATTTTTTAAAACCAAAATCAAAATAAAAATTGAATATAAAATTGGTGAAAAGTCTAATTTATAGAGTATATAAATTATTATATTTAAAATAAAATCTTATTCAGTGATAAGGATATATAAAAAAAGTCGACGGCAACCTACGGCGGTGACTAGCGGTCAACGGCAACAAGTGATAAGGGTGAAGTAGAGAAATGTGTGATATTCAACAAATAAGATGCTGACTAAGTGATATGTATCACATTTCAACAGATAAAAATAATAAATTTTAACAAATAGACAAAATGGATGATTTCAAGAGCTAGACCGATAGATTGATTTTAACAAATAGTTGTTGTTTTGGACAAATTCTGTCTTTTTTATCCCAAAAAATAAAAAAAGAAAAAGGAATTTGGCCTAATGACCCAAATGATTAAGAAATGAACTTATGGTTGGAATGCTCATTTATTTATTCCTCAACTTTTTAACTAAGGGTAATTCTATTTATACATCATTAATACACTTAGTACATATCATTAATAGATTAAATTTATATTATAATAATATTCTCCAATGAAATGACTATTAAAGACAACATAAAGTGTATCCTACTCGCCATATTTAAAAACATAAAATACTCTTCATACACCATCATCTTATAAGATTTAGGATTTTAACATATAAACATTGTATTTTTTCACCATCTTCACCAGTAACATATACTCATTATTAATTAGCTCACTTCATTTTCTTCTTCATTATATTTATTTTTTAAACTCAAAACATTATTGCCTTTGAATATTTAGGATTTAAGAACATTGAAATCAATTAATTTTAAAGATTTGCCACCATGGATGATACTGAGATGGTTGGTTCCGATATAAATATTGAAAATGTTGATTTGAACATTGAAAATGTTAGTTTATGACGTAGTTTTTTGATTTTTTATTTATCTCGTTCGTATGTTAGGAAGATAAGTTTGTTTGTCGTGTTCAGATAATCAGAGTTGAACTTTTACACAATATTTGATTATTTATGTTTGAACAAAACAATTTTGTTCAAATTATTAAGATTAACCAAATATTAAATATTCATACATAAAAAATTGAACATTTTAAGTTAGTTCGGTTAAAATAAATTAAACTTTTATTTATTGTTTAGATATAAATTTTGAACAAATTAAGTTTGTTCAACTTTGTATTTGTGACATGACTAATTTCATGAATTTGAAACGACGGTGAGAGACCAAAGTTCAAGATCGACAATAAAGATCAACATCAGCGAAGATGGAAGCCGAATGTAACACTTAGCCAGTGATATGAAACAACGAGATGATGAGATGAGACTCTAGTGAAGATGAAGGACAAATGAAACCTCCACCAATGATGGAGATCAAGACCGATGAAGATAGTCTCTATTGATCTCTATTTTGAAGATTGTGAAATTTTTGTTATATGTAGTAACGAAGATGAAGAGTTTTTAATATGTATAATGATATGCATTCAAATAATTAGTGGTATGTTAATATAAAGTTAGTAATGAAAAGTTAAAGTGTGAATTAAGATATTTTTAAATCTTAAAAATTATTTTATATGTGTATTAAGTAATAATATATATTGAGAGTATTAGTAATATGTAAATAGAATCACCATTTCACAAGATAAATTTGACGCTTTTCCCAAACTGAGCTGATTTTGCATGGTATTTCCCAAACTAGGCCTACTTTTGACGGAATTTCCAAACTAAGTTAAAGCGCTATTACAAATCGCGCTTTTACTGTTAGGAGGCAAAAATTTGATGTACAGTAAAATCGCTATTCCAAATCGCGAATTTAATTAGGAAAACATTATTATGAATAGCGCTTCTTACACGAAATTTTTTTCCGATATAAAACGCTATTTCTAATAGCGATTAATTTGGGGTGAAGGTTTGTGAAGAAAATGCAATTTCAAATAGCAACTTCACTGTGCATTTCATTTGTGAAGAAAACGCTATTCCAAATAGCGACTTTACTGTAACTAAATGAAAACGCTTTTTCAATTAGCGTTTTTAACGGTCTTATAAATACGAAGCCGCCCCCCTCATTTGCATTCACGTTTTTGACACTTATTTTTTCGTCTCTTCCTCGATCCATCTGTCTCAAACTCCATCTCTCACTCTCCATCTGTCACTCTCCATCTCCCTCTGCTCTCAGACTCACTCGATCTCGCTCTGCTTCGGCACACTGTCGCTCTCGCTCTCGCTTTGCTCTCTGGTCTCACTCTCCGTCTCTGCTCTCTCTCTCTCTGTGGTATGACAGTTAACCCTAATTTTATGTATTTATTTTTTGTGTTTTTGAAAATGTGAATGTGTTTTAATTTGCTGTGAATGTTAGGGTTTTATATGTGAATTAGGGTTTTATCAGTGTGGTTATGAAATTAGGGTTTGAAATTTTTTGAAATCCGAAATCAGGGTTTGGAAATCATTGAATTTGTGAAATTTTTTATGCTTTTGAATTTTTGAATGTTGCTTGTGAATTGAATATTTGGGTTTGGATTTTTTATGCTTTATCAGTGTGGTTATGAAATTAGGGTTCTAATGATAATTGTTGGTCAATTGTTCACACATCCTTTTAGAATGACATTTTAGGGTTCACATTATTAACGGTGCTAAAGCTTGTGAATTTTTATGCTTTTGAATCATAAATTAGGTTTGGAATTTTTAAATTTTTTTGAATTTTTTAAATAAATCATAAATATGAGAATTGAGAATTGAAAATTGAAATTATGAAATTCATAAATTCATAAATCATAAATATGTTAATGTCATATTATGAAATTGATATAATTGAGATTTGAGATTTGAGAATTGAGAATTGCAATTATGAAATGTTTATATTTTGAAATTTGAAATCAGAAATTGAAATTTTGAAATTATGCTTGTGAATCAAAATGTCTATATTTTGAATTTTGAATAAACCAACTTATATTTGTTGAATTGGAAATTGTTTTTTTTTTTGCTTGTTAAGAGGAATTAAAAGGAAATTAGTGTTTTAAAAGTAATTTTCTTTAATTAAGAATCGTGATTAAAAAATTCGAAATTCATATAATTGATAATTGTTAATGTCATATTATGAAATTCATGTAATTGAGAATTGTTGAATTGAAATTATGAAATGTCTATATTTTGAAATTTGAAATCAGAAATTGGAATTTTGAAATTATGCTTGTGAGTTTTTTTTTTTTTTTTTTTTTTTTTTTGAGGAATTAAAATGAAATTAGGGTTTGAAAAGTAATTTTGTTTAATTAAGAATAAAATTAAAAAAAGTGAAATTCATATAATTCATAATTGTTAATGTCATATTACGAAATTCATGTAATTGAGAATTGTTGAATTGGAATTATGAAATGTCTATATTTTGAAATTTGAAATCAGAAATTGGAATTTTAAAATTATGCTTGTGAATCAAAATGTCTATATTTTTTGAATCAAATTATACTTCAGAAATTGTTAATGTCTATATTTTTTGAATCAAAATGTCTAATTTCTACTAAATGTAATTATTTAAAAAAATAATATTTAATTTTGAATGTATTTTATTAAAAAAAAATATTTGTATTTACTTCAAAATAATAAATGAAAAGATCATGTTCTCTCAAATAAAAGATCATGTTCTCTGAAATATTTAATTTTGACTCTATTTTATTCAAATTAAATATTTTTATTGACTTCAAAATAATAAATGAAAATATCATGTTGTCTCAAAATATTTAATTTTCACTCTATTTTATTTAAATAAAAAAAATTTAGTTTAATTTCGTTTGGTTTATTTTACTATATTTGGGGTTAGCACCCAGACTATGATTAAAAAATTTAATGAGCTGAATTTGTAATACATATAATAGCATTATAGTACAAATTAAAATTTCCTCAGAAAACTTACGAAAATTTGAAAAATTTTTTGAAATGGGTATTGAACGAAGTGACTTATCGCCATTTCCGCTTTGTGACTGTCCATTACCATTGTAAAGGAAAATCTAAACATTATGTTTTATTAATTTTTAATTTTCAATTCAGATAATTAGAAGTTATTATTAGACTAGTTATAGTATATGCATGAAAAGAGTCTTTAAACTATTTTAATTAATAGTCCATAGCAATTTCGTAGGTAAGAAGGAAAAGAAAAAAAAAATCGCACTTTCATGGGTAAGCCTGTGTTTCGTAATATCAAATAATTGGTACGGATGGCCCCATAGATGACTCATGGATAATTATCCAAAATTTAGTCCATATTTCACTATATTTGGGGATAGGGACCCAGAATATGATTAAAAAATTTAATGAGCTGAATTTGTAATACATATAATAGCATTATAGTACAAATTTAAATTTGCTTAGACAACTTAAGAAAATCTGAAAAAGTTTTTGAAATGGGTATTGAACGAAGTGACTTATCGCCACTTCCGCTTTGTGACTGTCCACTACCATTGAAAAGGAAAATCTAAACATTATGTTTTAATAATTTTTAATTTTATTTATATAATTAGAAGTCCTTATTAGACTAGTTATAGTATATGCATAAAAAGAGTCTTAAACTATTTTAATTAATAGTCCATAGCAATTTCGTAGGTAAGAAGGAAAAGAAAAAAAAATCGCACTTTCATGGGTAAGCCTGCGTTTCGTAATACCAAATAATTGGTACGGATGGCCCCATAGCTTCACATGGATAACTATCCAAAATTTAGTCCATATTTCACTATATTTGGGGACAAAGACCCAGAATATGATTAAAAAATTTAATGAATTGCTTTCGTAATACATATAATACCATTATAGTACAAATTAAAATTTTCTTAGAAAACTTAAGAAAATCTGAAAAGGTTTTTGAAATGGGTATTGAACGAAGTGACTTATCGCCACTTCTGCTTTGTGACTGTCCACCACCATTGAAAAGGAAAATCTAAACATTATGTTTTAATAATTTTTAATTTTATTTATATAATTAGAAGTCATTATTAGACTAGTTATAGTATATGCATGAAAAGAGTCTTAAACTATTTTAATTAATAGTCCATAGCAATTTCGTAGGTAAGAAGGGAAAAAGAACAAAAATCGCACTTTGATGGGTAAGCCTGCGTTTCGTAATACCAAATAATTGGTACGGATGGCCCCATAGCTTCACGTGGATAACTATCCAAAATTTAATCCATACATTTAACCACCAACTTCAATTTAATTCTCTCTAATTTTTGGCCATTATAAATTATCTCTCTAATAATTTTTTTGTTTTTATATGTTTAAGAAAAAAAAGGAGTTAATAAATTAAATTTTTTTTCTTACTTTTCAGAACGATCCTAAATGAGCTTTTTGTTTTAATTCTCTCTATGACCTCTACAAAGTAGACGAGGGTTATTAGTTCACATAGAAATAACTTTGTCATTAAGGTCCCTAATGGCACAAGTTTGAGCAAATCAAATTAACTTATATTGTCCATAAATCTGAAGAATTGGATCACCATTTTAAAAAAATTAATAACAATGTTTGCAACCTCTATTTTATATTGTCCAAATCAATCGCGTTCTTTCAACTCAACCTTAGAAATATTTAATTATCTACAAAACTCCACGTACAGATGAAATCTCAGCTGTTGTTTTATACGAATAAAAATAGGTGAGAAAAATGAGAAAATAAACAGTAATAATCACATTGAGACACAAATATACAGCTGACAAAATATAAATTGAATTAATGTTTCACCTCTGTAGTTCCTTCAACCCCGGAAAATATAAATTGACAAAAAATGAGAGGGTTGATTTTGATAGGAAAATGTCAGTTATGATATAAATGTGACTTCTGGAAAATTTATTGTTCTTCTTTTAATGTTTATTTTATAAATAGAATTCGATATATGTATATTATTGATATTTTAATGTTTATTGTTTCATTGAAGCAAGTATATGGCAACTGTTCCAATTATCTTCTACTGGGGGGGAAATATAATTCGGGATCCTGATGAAGGTGTGTCATATGATGCTGAGCCGAAAGGGATATATGGGGTGCAACTTGGCACCACACTTGTCAATTTGGAGGAGATGTTTATGCCTAAGGTGACAAGTTACGGGGAAACAGTCCGATTAATCTTTAAATGTAGATATCCTTATCGCCAGTGGCAAGCAACCAGCAAATACAAAATATTAACGATAAATGATGATGAGGCGTTGAACACCGTATTAAGTATCGGTGGAAGTTTCCAACCACTAGGGCTGTGCAGCGGATCCACCGACCCGCCACACCCGACCGACCCGACCCGACACCAAACGGACGGATGCGTGCCACTTGGCGGACGGCGGGTAATCCGCCATTTTAATCGCTAGACCCGACCCGACCACATATGCCTATTTTTTTATTTTTTTTTTGGCTGATTTCCCCCTTTTTCCTTTCCTCATCTTGTCTCATTTGCCCTAATTTTCGATAGAGGCAGCACAGCAGCAGACTCATTCTCTCTCTCTCTCTCTCTCTCTATCCTACCTTCCCCAGCCCATTGTCGGATCGGACGATCTACACACACGGTGTCGGGATCACCTACACGGCGTCGGCGATCATCTACATGGCGATCGATCTACTGAGGTATCTCTCTCTCTCTCTGCTTTCCTCTTCTTCTTCTGATCGATCGATCTCTATCTAACTGCTTTTTTGTTTTGTGTTCCATTCTAAAACGAAATACACTTACGATCTTAGAACTACACCGATCAGATTTCGTTTTTGTTTCTTCTGATCGATCTACATCTGTCTCTCTCCTCTCTTGAATCGAGGTACCTCTCTCTCTCTCTTTCTTCTTCTTCTTCTTCTTCTTCTTCTTCTTCTTAACTGGTTTTTTTTTTTTGGTTCTAAACTTCTTTTTTTTGGTTTATTTTTTTGAAAAATCTGTATTTCGTTTTTTGTTGTTGATGTTTGTGAAATTTGTTGATGTTGTTGATGTTTTGTTACTAGGAATGATATAAATCATGGAGATGAGTTTTTTTCTAATTGGATTGGATGTCCCATAGAAAAATATGTTACTTGGAGGATCAGATTTCGTTTGTTGTTCCTATAATTTCTGTCAAAAATTTAAAATTTCACCATATACTTAGAAAAATATGGAAAGTGGCTCTTGATCTTTGTTCAATTGCCTTGTAGGAAATCTGTGCTTATGATTTTTTTAGCCGGTTGAGGACTGGTCTTTATTTTGGCACATTTTCTTCATAGAAGTAGAATAGGAGAAGGAAGATGGTTATTATAAATGAAAAAAATTTCAATTTTCAACTGTCCTCTCTCTCTCTCAAATTTTGCAACAGGAGATCTTTGTTTTACACAATAGTAATGCTAGAGGTAGAACTGAGTTCTCATCTTCTGTAGCCTTCCAAATGTTAAATCAATGGATTCAATTCAACACTGTTTCGCTGAATTGAAATCTCTGTCCATTTAGCCTTCAATTTAATCTCTTAGTTAATTATAAATAATGAATAATTGAAATGAAATCTCTTATTCAACACTGTTAAATGTTAAATGAAAGGCTCCAGAAGTAATCTGTCCAGTGATCTCTTATTCAACAATAGTAATCTCTTATTCAACACTGTTAAATGAAATCTCTGTCCAAATTGAAATCCCTGTGAGTATAATTATAAATGATGAATAATTATAACTCTGTCCAGTGAAACATGAAACTAAGTTGATGAATTATGAATTATGTTTTTGTGGCAGATTTAAGTTGATGAATTATGAATTATGTTTTTGTGGAATTATGAATTATGGAATTATGGCAGATAATGGATTATGTATGGAATTATGAATTATGATAATGGATTATGAATTATGAATTATGAATTATGTATGGCAGATAATGGAATTATGAATTATGTTTTTCTTATGAGGTTATTATGAATTATGTTTTTCTTATGAGGTTTGTTAAGTTGATGCTTTTATGGAATTGAATGGCAGATTTATGAATGGCAGATTTGTAGATTTATGAATGGTAGATTTATAGTATTATGTAACGCAGATTTATAGTATTATGGCAGATTTATGAATGGCAGATTTATAGATTTATGAATGGCAGATTTATGAATAATGATTTGATTTATGAATGGCATTGGCGGTTATAAATGGCAGATTTGCAGATTTATGAATGGCAGATTTATAACTTGGCTGATACACAACACACCAATTATGATGCTATTTAAATTCCAAATATGTGATCCAAGTATTTTTATCTGGAGCAAGATGAGCTATAGCTGTGTGGAGTTACTACTACTATTATTGTTGTTGTTCTGCTTTTTACTTTCTGATAATGAGAGCAGTGTAGTTTGACTTATTTTACTTCTATAGTTTTCTGATATAGGAAGTATGGGCTAGATGACAATACAGTTGACTTTATTGGGCATGCATTGGCACTCCATAAAGATGATAGCTACTTAGACCAGCCTGCTATGGATTTTGTGAAGAGAGTTAAGTTGAAACACTTGCTTTTATTGTTTGTTATTATTTTCTTTCAATGTCTCCTTTGAAGATCTTGGAATGATTTCTACCCTTGCTAATTTGCTACACCAAAGTTGTGTTTGACCCCTTCAACACTGCTATATTCCATGTTTCATTTCATAATGGCTTCACTTTTTCAAAACATGTAATACCCACAGCCTTAAAACTTAAATCTTATCTATGAAATCAATGGTATAAAATGTATTGGTAGTAAATGATGCCTAAACTGAAGGATACTGTGGTTATGCTTTAGTGGGGACTTAAGCATGTTCAATTCCTTCTTCTTCTTTTTTTAACCATTTTGTCTAGGGGGCTTTTTTTTTTTTTTTTTTTTTTTGTATGTTGAAAATTTGTAAAATTTCAAACCGCCAAACCGATTCGCATCCATCCGCCAATCCGCCAATCCGCCAATCCGCATCCGCCGGATTGGCGGACGGATGCGGATTGATTTTCTCCAATCCGCCAATTTGGCGGACGGATGGCGGATTGGAGATTTCATGGCCGCAACCGATCCGCGCCCACCCCTACCAACCACCAAATTGTTTGGAAGTGTACATTGAGAAAGAGGTTGTACACAATCTTCCGAATATAACACAGATGGATCCTCATCCATTCACTACCTTGCTGACACATGGGATTGACACGACAGCGTTTCAATCTCCTATGTATGAATCAAATGAATGTTACGCAGCTGGCTACACACAACAGCCATTTCATGGCCATGGTGGAGAATCAAGTTCACGTGGTGGATACGAGATTGAATTTCACAATGACACCGAAGATGTGCCCACCTACAGCCATTATACCACTTCAGTTGAAGTTGCTGGTAATATGGCTGAAACGGTTAATTCTATGCAGTTTCCTGACAGTGACATGTACGGTCCTGATGTCGCCCTAGACAATGATGAGGATGAAATATGTGATGAAGAAAATTTATTGGGCGGATCAGACGATGATGATGATGAAGAAGATGATGCCGATGCTCCCGTTGATATTCAGGATGCCCCCATTCCACCTAGATCTGAAATCCCTTTCTATGACAACATTCACACGGGTGGTGATTTTGACATTAGTAACCGCAATGTCGTTCTCCGTAACCGAATCTGGAATGCTGAAAATCCAGAGTTGGACAAAGGGATGGTTTTCGTTGATAAGAAGCAACTCGTATATGCTGTGAAATTGTACCATGCAACAAATAATCGAGAGTATAAAGTCGTAACCTCCAAGTGAGACGTTTGGGTGTGTGCTTGCAAGCACGATTGTAGATGCTAGTTGCGTGCATCTCTTAGTAGGATACATGGTTTTTTTGAAATAAAGCAGTACAGGGGTCCTCACCATTGTTTATACCCACGAATGAACAGGGACCACACAAATATCAGCTCCAGTTACATTGCTTCTCATCTTTTGGGACAAGTTGCGGTGAGTATACAAAATAAATGTTTACATTTATATATATATTTGTTTGTTTAAAGTGTTCACACAATAATAATCTGACTCATAGGTATTGTCGTATGCAGAATGAACCTGATATGCCCATTAAGAATGTCATCGAAGATATAAAAAGACCATGAACTATAGTATATCATATAAGAAGGCGTGGCATGCAAGGGCAAAGGCAATTAGAATGGTATTCGGGAATTGGGATGAATCATATAAGATGTTGCCTAAATTCATGTATGCATTACAAACATTTAATCCTGGCACCATCGTGCAATGGAAGCATAGATATACCAGAAATACAACCAGTATGCCCGTATTCCACTTTGTTTTCTGGTCTTTCAAACCCGTCATCGATGGATTCAGACATTGTAGGCCTGTTATAACCATTGATGGTACATTCTTATACGGGAAATACACTGGTATGTTGCTTGTAGCAACAATTGTCACTACCAATGGGAAAATATTACCGCTTGCATTCACTGTTGTCGACAGGAAGAGTTTGGAGTCTTGGTCGTTCTTCATTTCAAATATCAAGGAACATATTGTCATGGACCGACAGGGAGTGACTTTGATATCTGATTGAGCTGAGAGTATTTTAGCTGCTGTGAGGCGGCATTGGCTGAATCCCTCGCTCTAATTTGTTGGATATCATCGGCACTGCCTTCGTCAAGTTTGTAGTAACTTTAACACTAAGTTCAAAAATAAGGAGCTGAAACAACTTCTATGGAAAGCAGGGAGTGCTCATCAACGACAGAAGTGTAATGGTTACTTACAACAAATACAGGCTATTGACCAAGAAGCCATCAATTGGGTTTACAAGATGAATCCTGAGGAGTGGCCCCTTTGGTATGACGGTGGACATCGGTGGGAGGTATTGACCAGCAATGATGCAGAGTGCTTCAATAGCATCTTGAAAGGTGCAAGGAACTTACCTATCTCAGCTATGGTTGAATTCACATTTCGGCGGCTCGTAAAATATTTTGACGAAATGGGAGCCCAAGCTGAAATAGATGTACGAAATGAGTTCCAATACCCTAGAGAGATGCAAAAAACTATTGAGGATAGCATCGCAAAGGCAAATACTTTTAGGTTGATCTCATATGACAGGTTAGTTTGTAATATAAACTAAATTTGTTGTTATTATGTTGTCAACTTAAGTACACCTAAAAACATGAACTTGATTAGTTTCTGTTACAATTTTCTGATAGGCCACGCCGCGTGTTTGAGGTGCAAACATCTTTTCGCCATGGATGAGGTCGCAATACACAAATTGTGCGGATGAATCAACCCACGTGCAGTTGTGGGAAATATGAGATACAACACTATCCATGTTCTCATATGCTCGCTGTAATGTCTGAATACGGGGACAATCCATTCGAGTACGTTGATCTAGTATATAGGCTTCCTGTATACATGAGGGTTTGGGAAACTAAATTCAATCCAATACCGCATCAAGATTATTGGGCTGATCCGCAGTGGACCTTAATGCCTAATGTACTGCGTCTGCGAGAAGTAAAACGGGGTCGTGCATCTATGTCTCGTATTCCGAATGAGATGGACATATCAGATAGGCGTTTGACCGCTCGTTGCAGTGAGTGCCAGCAAACAGGTCATGACAAAGTAACATGTTCAAGAACTTGGTCGATGAAGACTATGTGATACTTACATATTGTAATAGATCATTTTTTAATTCTTTATTTGTAATAGATCATTTTCTTTTCTTTTGTAATTCATTATTTGTAAACGGGGTCGTACATTTAAATAGATCATTTTTTATTTGTAATAGATCATTCATATTTTGTAATTCTTTATATATTGTAATTGTTTGATTTCCTTCACAAAATTTACAACTAACATACTAAACAAATAAATTAAACTAAATGACAATGCAAAAACATTTAACTATACCATATAGGCCTATGTTTTTTATTCTGTACTTGATTGAAAATGTCTATTACCAAATTTTAGTTAAAATCACATAGTTCTTCTACCATTTGAAGATTTTAATATTTCGACTGATGCAAGCATTTTGTACATTTACAATTTCTGAATTAGATGTACGTAATTTACAAATTTGATACTTTATTGACAAAAAAAAAATTACAAAATCAATAATGAAGTTTTGTCAAATATGCCATAAATGTAATGAAGTTTTGTTAAATATGCCAAAATCAATAATGAAATTTTGTCAAATATGCCAAAATCAATAATGAAGGTTTGGAAAAAAAATTCTCATTCCATTTTTTTCGCATGTACTTATGTACGAAAACTATCCACATGTTACTGGTCATTATTAAGCTTATGTAACTAAGACCGTAAAATGATTTTGTAAAAGATTTCTATATTAGTTACAGCATAGATAACGATAGGTTCTGTTGAATTGGTTATCATATTTAATCGCACATAATATGCAAAATTTAGATTTTAGTGAATTGCTTTCATGTTAATGGCACACAAATTGATACTTTTAAAATAATGGACCACATTTGTTTTTCAAGTCGTCATGTACAGAATAATTTGAATTTAATTGTTATAGTTAAATTACATGCTCACCAATACAGTTTTTAAAAATGTATTTATCTGTCAACTGTACAGGCTTCATGGCACATCTACCTGATGAGGTTCCATTTTTGAGTCAGCCACATCGGGCTGACAGTATATGGGACGATCCGGTATGCAATAACGTTTGTTGGACTTTACGCTTACAGTGAAAATACCCTGCATTTTGTTTTATATTACGTGATAATGCTAAAATTTTAACTACTCATTCTGTTATGCAAGACCAGGCACGCACTGTGTTGGCATGCCGGCGGGGAGATTCCGGCCTGTGGGAGCATCCATTAGACCACAGAGTCTTGCAGTGTCTACTACGCGCAGGATTCTATGGTGTATATCGTATAGGCCATATCAGACTGGACCACCCACTCATTACTACTCTCATCGAGAGGTGGCGCACAGAGACTCACACTTTTCATTTCCCGACCGGTGAGGCCATCGTCACATTGCAGGACGTATCTGTCTTATACGGTCTGCGGATTGATGGGCGAGCAGTTACTGGACCTAACCCATCATTGCCGAGGGAGCAGTGGATAGCCCTATGTGCTGAGTTATTGGGAGTAGCACCTACACTTGCAGACTTACAGGCAGGTAGAGTGAGGGTAAGGTGGCTGTTCGAGCAGTTTCAGGGCCATCTTCCAGATCATGCTCCAGATGAGTTAGTACATCAGCATGCCCGAGCATATATTCTGTGTCTTATTGGGGTGGTACTTCTCCCTGATAAGTCACAGAACATGCTCAAGCTGATGTACTTGCCACTATTGAGAGACATTGACATGATTGGCCAGTACAGCTGGGGCGCCGCCGCTTTGGCATGCTTGTATAGGATGCTATGTCGAGCAGCTCAGGTGGGTGCGAATCAAATCGGAGGACCCTTTGTCTTGCTACAGGTTAGTAAGAATTTTATTACATGTCAATTCATATTGTATGGCATATATTAGTATTGTAATTGCGTTCAAACTATTGCAGATTTGGGCGTAGGAGAGATTGATTCGCATTGCCCCCTCTAGGCGGCAACTGCTTGCTCCTGGTGAAGTTCCCATCGGCCAGGGAGACATGCAGTTGCCGGCCGGACCTCGAGGTAGCCGGTGGAGGGTTAACATTGGGCATGAGGTCGTCTCGACCCACGTAGTCGTCGTGTATAGAGATCAGCTTGACCGGATGATAGACGGCGAGGTAACAAATTTAAATACCTAAATTTTAACTGTCATATGGAGTGTATATGTTCATGAGCGATTTTTAATAGACTTGTCGTTATTGTAGTTTATCTGGCAGCCTTATGCTGAGGTCCTCGATACGCTCCCAGATTATTGCCGACTAGGTGAGGAAATATGGATGGCGATAGTGCCACTCATTTGTTTTGACGTGGTTGAGTGGCATCTCCCTGATCGTGTCCTCCGACAATTTGGTCAGGTCCAGTCCGTGCCGGATCGGTGTGACACCGAGTGGCGGTTGCACGTGACTGATAGACGTGGCCGAGCCAGCACTGACTGGAGTGTTCATCATATGCGATAGATACAATTGTGGGATACCCGTCGCGACACTGTTGTACAGGCTGACTGGAGCGATGGGGTCCTCCCCTCTCCCGACCCTTACATGTTGTGGTATTGGCGACATACACACCTACTTGTCGGTAATCCGAGCCACCTGTCTGAGGCCGAATATCAGGGAGTTGGGCCTTCTCTGGAGGCATTGGTGAGTATCATAGTATGTGTCAGATAATTGTTAATATCATTTCCGATTATTTGCAGTCAACTATAGCCTAATATATCTAATTTTTTGTTCTGGTGGTTCGAGTTGGGAGGTCGTATCACTTGGCTGAGGACGCCATTTTTAGACGTGATGGACAGCTTGGTCTGCAGGCCCTTGTAGAGATCCGAGAGTTATTGTACGAAGGGATCCAGCATACCCATCGGGTAGATCGTCTGCATTTTGGGGACTACGGTGTACACAAGCAAAGAGTCGCCAGACACATCGCCTCGCTCACACGCTGCTCTCCCCACTTCACAAATACCATAGCATGTCATTGGACTTCAGTCACCCCACCGCATGATACCCCATACATTTCTCCACATTCCCCACACGTACATCTTACCTAGTATGCTGACCCTGACCCTGATTGGACACCGCCCTGGTTCATGCATGATGTTGTTACCCTACCTACCCAGTTACCACCTGCTTTTCTGGGGAGTACTTCGACCGCGCCCCGGTTCATGCATGATGTTGTTACCCCATCCACCCAGTTACCGCCTTCTTTTCTGGGGAGTACTTCGACCGCGCCCATGAGTACACATGATGCAGTTCTCACTAACATCTCCTACGTTGATGATGAGGCCGAGGTTATGGTTGTAGGGGACGTAGCGGCCGAGGTCGGGGTGCGGGCAGAGGCAGAGGTCGAGGTCCAACTGTAGATCGTGACACAGTTGCACCAGATGAGGGAGTTTCATAGCTCACAGCAGTATCCGATCTGCACGCACTGACAGGATCAGGGGTAGCAGATGCAGGAGAGGGGGGGTCACAGTCACAGGCTCCACAGGCAGTCAGTGGACGGCCACATGCAGTGCAGGGCATGCCAGATATTCAGAGAGTCTACCGCAAGAGACCGAGGAGGGAGGTCCACGGTCGGGGTTATGGAACTGGGGGCAGGTTAGGGCATTAGCGGCTGTGATATGGTTTTTGTAAATCAAACTTGTACAGCTGATGTAAATGTGTCATACTTATTTATTCGCAATTATAATTTCACAATTTTTTATTCTTACTTATATTGATGAATCACACAAATCTCTTTCATATCTTTACCTCTCTCTCATTATCTGTAGTCTGTGTATTATTTATAGTAATTTACGATTTGTCCTCAATTTTACAAATTGAGACAACCATTTTTAAAATTGAAGTTTAAATAAATTTGAAGAATTAAATTATAAATCCTAAACTCTAAAATAAAAATAAATAAGGTAGCGTTTGGTAACGTTTACGTTTTTTGTTTATGTCTACAAAAAAATTAAAAACTGATTTTTGTTTATTTTTAGAAAAACATGAATTACAAACGCTTTTGGTTTGAACAAAATGTTTAAACTACCCATAAAAACATAAAATAAAAAATATGTTTGTTCATGCCTAAAAAATGTGTTTGTTCAAGCCTAAAAACAATTGAAATACAAGACCTTCATTCATAAGTCGAGGATAAGCATTACAAATTTATTACAACATAAATGGTTTGGTCATTGATCCAAACAATTTCATTCATTATCATCATCATCTGACATCTCAATATCAGATTCATACATAACATCCATGCTCCACGCGTAAGTACTGGTGTGCATCATCCATTAACCCATCTTCGGCATGCTCATTTGCGGTCTTCATTAGTGAGGACCTTTGCAAACGTTGGGTTATGCGATTAACTTCGTCGCGGATACGATGCAATGCCCTTTGCAACAACTGTGGAGTGTCAGTTGGCATACACATGGCTAATCGGCAAGGAAATTTAATATTAACTTCATGACATAACTCAACGAGAACATTTGCTCGAGTTATGCGAAATTCCCACTCAGCTTTCATGGTATTGACGGTGCCACGTGAGTAACGCAAATTTGGATTTAATGGGTATTCAAATTCATCTCCATCTGCAACCCAATAGCGACCCATTGCTGAGTATAGATCAACCACCGTATATCTTATGATGATATTGCTGGAAATAGCTGTAAAACTTTTGTTGTGGTATGATGCGATATTTATACCATATATACATATAGTAGCTGTATGTATGAAATTATTGTAAACAACTATGACAACTATGCATCAGAGTTGTCACGTCAACTTTGATGAGCTGAACAACTATGCATCAACTTGATAGGAGTTGTCACTTCGACTTTTATGAATTGCATAATTTATTGTTATTTGAAAACAAAAAGTAACAAATTTGCGAAAAAATATTTCAAGAAATTAATAAATACATGAAAATACAAAAAATGTACTAAATGCTTGTATTTTTTTTTTATAATATTTTTGGTATTTAGTGAATTTTTAAAAGATTTTGTTTAGATTTTTTTTACTTTTTAAGTGTATTTATGTTAGGTGTGTCTAAAAAGTAAAAAAAATTGCTTAACATATTAAAAAAATTCAATAAAAAAACAAACACGAAAATTAAGAAAGTAGAATTTTCTGAAAAAAAAAACAAACAAGCAAGCTGATCAACTGACTAAACGTCTGAATTAGTCAAATTTGTCTACCTGAAATTTTTTTAACAAAATAAATGTGAAATTATATTTTAAAAATGCAAAACAAACACCACGCTCGTAAAATTGGGTAAAAATGTAATTGACAAATATAACTGAACACAGCCTGAATTTTGACTAAATATTGCATTGAAATATACTTAGAATTTTAAGTACTAAAATATTTTAATTAATTATAATATTTTGTCTCAACCAATTTATGAGCATTTCCTGTTGGATCACATGTATGCCACTGACCTTATATAGTGCATTCGACTGGCAGGACTCCACTATTGTCAAGTCATGAACTTTGAGGTGGGCCTGTAACATCGGCTATTATGCCGCAGATGGTGTTAGCCTGGCTACTGTAAAAATGTTTTTACCTTCTTTGAAATGGAAGTTGAAAATTAAGACGTTGTTTGGGATGATCAAAATAAGTGTATTTTTTCCTCACATTATAATATTTTTCTACAATATATTTTTCTACCCATTGTTCAAGCCACTTTGGGGTGTATTTTTTCCTCACATTACAATTTTTTTACTTTTTAGGTGTATTGTAATGGTTATTAATTTATTGTTATTTTGTTCTGACACCCCCTCAAAATTTGTATGAATTGCATAATTCGAATCGGCACAGTAGGTAGGTATGTGACTTTGTGCAGCGATGCAGTGATGCATGTGACTTTGTGCAGTGATACGGTGATGCATGTGACTTTGTGCAGTGATGCAATTATGCATGTCACTTTATGCAGTGATGCAGTAATGCATGTGACTTTCTGACTTTGCCATGCTTCCTCACATTACGTGATGCATGTGACTTTCTGCAGCGTAACTTACATGCTTTGTTTTTTCCTCACATTTCAGAATTCATCTAAGTCACATTAAAACGACTGTGAAAACAAGCAGAAAATGCTATTATGTTGGTGAAAATAAACATGATGGACGGTTGTGTAACAACAATGAAAATTGGATGACTGTGAAGTTCATTAAGTGTAAATAAGATAAAATATAGGCTGCAAAGTTCCAATCATGTTTACATATGAGGTGACCATTTTATTATTTTGGTGAAAAAAACAACGATAGTGTTGTAGGTCGAACTGAGTTGGACGGTTGTGTATTTACTTGCACTCTGTTTCATAGTTGTTTATGAACAATATTACTTTAAAACAAAGAAAATTAAAGCCGTTGTTTCATTTTTTTATTTCATTTATAATTTTTTTAAAACACCTATATGTACTGAAATCGTCAATTCCAAGTGACTACTTACTGTAGTACAAAAGTAAGCATGACAAAATAGTTTCATGTGGCGATGTGAAACTCACTGCATTGTGTTTTATTTGACAACTCAATGCTCGAATATAAAGGGATTGCATTGTGATTCTCTGGCCTACAATCCGAGCAATTTTATCTGGCAACCACGTCCGTGACTACATCATAGGTACACAAAGTCACGGGTACTCAAAATTACATGAAATGAATAACATAAAATAATATCACGTGTATAACTTGTTCCATAGTGCCCAACCACGCATTATCGTCACCAGATCATCTGTAGTTAACCCTCACTATGATGTCTATAAATACCCCAGTATGATGTTTCTTGAAGTCATAACAATAGTAATATATCTACAATTACTATTATTATTAATTTTTTAATTTTATCAACAATGTCTTCAAGAGGTGCAGGAAGTTCACGCCGGCAAAGAAATCCGAAAGTGTGGCTGCTACCTCCATTTACCTATGACTACAAGAGTGAAAATTACTCGAGTCCGAAGGATTATTATGCTGGTATCCAAGCAGAATGGGTGTTCAGGGTAACGGAGCAAGAAGGATTGTATAATGATCTACGTAACTTTAGGGCACCGGTACCTCATCGTCGTTCATTGACCATGGCTAGACGAAATGTGAGTGACTATGAAAAAGCAGTTAGCAGAATTAAGAAGGAGAACAACAGAATGTTGATACGGAGATGTTGACATTTCATGCTTCAGCTAGCCACCGAAATGGCGTATAAGCAACAGAGATTTGACAAAGGATCGAAATTAAATAATGTCTTAAACAATGAAAAATATCTCTCTGACTACTACATGTCAGATGAGGAATAAGAAATCAAATACCGTTATCTGTCATATATGTTTGTATGTACGTTGTGTCGTATGTTCGTTACTGGAGTGTAAGACAATGTTGTTGTTCATCTGACGTACGGATGTATTTCAAGTATTTGGTTTATGAACCTGAAGTTTATGAAATAACTACATTTATAGTAATTTACAGTTATTAGTTCATGACTTTCTTTATTGAATTGCAATGAGTTCAAACACATAAAACAGAACAGGTAGCTCGGTGAAAAACTTCCCTTAACTGGGGCTGCTGAAATAGGGATCAATTTACAAAGAATTTCAATCTCCATTAGGAAAGAAGAAAGAGTCACTTTCCAATTCCTGAAAGTCCAATAAAAATGATGACGCTGGTAATGAATGAGGGGTTGACAGAAAACTAAACTCGGTGAAACGAACTACCGCCTTCAATAACACATAAAACAGAAAAGATAGGTCGGTGAAAAGTTTCCCGTAATTGGGACTGCTAAAATAGGGATCAATTTACAAAGAATTTCAATATCCATCAGGAAAGAAGAAAGAGTCACCTTCCAATTCCTGAAAGTCTAGTAAAAATGATGACTCTGGTAATGAATGAGGGGTTGACAAAAAACTAAACTCGGTGAAACGCACTATCGCCTTCAATAACACATAAAACAGAAAAGATAGGTCGGTGAAAAGCTTCCCGTAACTGGGCCTCGTCAAATACGGATCCTCTACGTAAAGAATTTCAATATCCATCAGGAAAGAAGAAAGAGTCGCATTCTAATTCCTGAAAGTCCAGTAAAAATGATGACTCTGGTAAGGAATGGGGGGTTGACATGAAAGTAAACTTCGGGGGCTGGACAAACAATCTGAAAACCAAGTGGTTGGTCCAGTTGGGGGACTAATAAAGTTCAGACAAACGAACTACCGCCATCAATAACACATAAAACAGAACAGTTATCTCGGTGAAAAGCTTCCCTTAACTGGGGCTGCTGAAATAGGGATCTTCTACGTAAAGAATTTCAATCTCCATCAGGAAAAAAGAAAGAGTCAACTTCCAATTCTTGTAAGTCCAGTACAAATGATGCCTCGGGTAAGGAATGGGGGGTTGACAGAAAACTAAACTTCGGGGACTGGAAAAACAAGCTCAAACCCAAGTGGTTGGTCCACTTGGGGTACTAAGTTTACAACCAATTGGTTTTACTTGATTTGGTTGGGATGAATCACTAATCTGAAGAATTATACCCAAACAGATTGTTTTCTGTACATTTTTCAAGAAATTGACGATTCTCTTAGTATAGAAACTAGAATTTTAATCAGTTCTGATGACGCTGATTTGTTAATTTTCGGATTTATACCCAAAGAGAACAACACTTCCGAAATTACTGCGTAACACCAGTTTTCCAGACAGATTTGAATGCACCAGTTTTCTAGACAGATTTGAAGGCACCATGATATCCACCATTATTTTTAAGTTGATTTCAAAAATTGAGATCGTAAATGTTTCCCAAAATATTACAAATCGAATATTCAAAAGTTGATTTTAAAATAATTCCAAATGACAACAGAAATTCAAATAGTCATACTTTTCCTGTTGATAGAAATAGTACGTCGTAACAACGAATGACGCATAGCTAAGTGAAACACAACATTGCCTATATAAGCTTCATTTTTTCAAACATTGAGTAGTCAAATCGTGAAGAGACTTGTCATTGCGAAGTCATGTCACCTGGTGCACAGGCTTTGGTTTTGTCCATATTTTGCTCGATTATTTGATACACAGTAACAACTCATCTCTTATTGATATATGTGGGATTCTCAATTCAAGAACTCACATGGCAACAGTGAATTCACTGATTTACCTTACAGTGAGCATGCCCTTATTTTCTCCGTATATGCAGATGGATTGTCAAGTCATGTGACTTGGTGCACAGGCTTTGGTTTTCTCGATTTTTTGCTTGTTTTTTTTATTACAGTGACAACTCATCTCTTATTGATATATGTGGGATTCTCAATTCAGAAACTCACATGGCAACAAAGGAATTCACCGATTTACCTTCTGATGAGCATGCCCTTATTTTCTCCGTATATGCAGATGGATTGTCAAGTCATCTGACTTGGTACACAGGCTTTCGTTTTTTCGATTTTTTGCTCGATTTTTTTTATTACAGTGACAACTCATCTCTACTTGATATATGTGGGATTCTTAATTCAGAAAGTCACATGGCAACAGTGAATTCACTGATTTACCTTACAGTGAGCATGCCCTTATTTTGTCCGTATATGTAGATGGATTGCCAAGTCATGTGACTTGGTGCACAGGTTTTGGTTTTCTCGATTTTTTGCTTGTTTTTTTTATTACAGTGACAACTCATCTCTTATTGATATATATGGGATTCTCAATTTAGAAACTCATATGGCAACAGTGAATTCACTGATTTACCTTATAGTGAGCATGCCTTTACTTTGTCGGTATATGCAGATGGATTGTCAAGTCATCTGACTTGGTACACAGTATTTGCTTTACTCTGTTTTTTCATTCTAGTGACAACTCATACCTTGTTCGTATATGTGGGATTGTTATGCAGAGGCATCTTTTTAAAGCCGTTCATAACCAACTATATAAACGACTAAAGGTGAAGACACAACCTTATAACTCATTTCGCCCTACGAAATTATCATTCATTTGTTTTAAAAAATTAGCATGTCTGCATGGTTCATGGGAGGGAGTGGGAATCGCAGAGAACACCATTTCCTTTGTTAGATGCCTCTTGTGCTTATCATGATAGGTTTGGGAAGCGACATTTTGTCATGCCCAAGTACTATCGAGATCCATGTGGTTTGGTGGAGGACCCATCAGATAATCAAACAGGATATGGTTTAGCAAACGCTAGACTTCTGAAGTGGCCCGCACTATTTATAGAGCGAGTGCAAATGGAAAGATTATGTCGGGAAAATCGACTGAAGGTGCTAAAAGCACGTTCTGTTGAGATCCAAAAGGAAGATCCTGATAATGTTGATCGACTATGTGAAAGACTACAACGTGAGATTTCTCAAATGCGCCGTAGGTTAGCTCGCGATATGCAGCTATACATAGTTAAGAAGGATGCACAGAAGAACAGAACAGAACCAAATGTTGCGGCTATCATGGAGGATCCTGAGCTTGTCTCTGACGCTGAGCTTTCGGATTGTTCAGACTCTGAGCCACCTGCCGATTTAAGCGCGAATTAGGTGTTAATGTCTACACTTCGGCAATATTAGGTCATGCATTAATATGTAATGTCTGTGTTAGAGTAAGTATAACTGTTATGTTATGTTTATGTTTATGTTTATGTTTATGTATTGTGTCTGTCAAATGTTGCGGCTATTAATATGCAATATTAGGTAATGAATTACGTGTTTGTTTGTCTAACTGTTATGTTTATGTATTGTGTTTTCTGAATTACGTTCTCACATTCTAACCCAAAACAAAGACAAAATGATAAATATATATGTATATTTAAATGAAAACGGCTTTCATGAAGTCAAAATTATTTTCTGAATAACACCTTCTAACTCAAAACAAAGACAACAGAAAAATAAAATAAAAAATTTACATGAAAAACGACTTTAGTAAAGCAAAAAAAAATTATTAATTACATTATCACCTTCTACCCAAAACAAACACAAAACAATAAACAAAAAAATTTTACATGAAAATAGCTTTAGTAAAAACTAAAAAAAATTTTGAATTACATTTTCTAAATCGAAACAAAGACAAAAGAGAAAATCAAAAATTTAACATGAGAACGGCTTCAGTAAAGTCAAAGAAAATTTATGAATTACATTATCACCGAAACAATGACAACAGAAAAAAAATATTTACAAAAAAAAATTAAATATAATTTAAATGAACAGTGAAAGTGTGGTTTCAATCCATGCTTACAATAGTGACCAATAAAGCCATGACTTTTGTAAATGAACATGATTGGCTTAATAATATCTAAATGAATATGATTTTAAAATTATATATATGAAAAATATTATGTAAGATAAATATACGAAAAGAGGTTTTTATCATATTATGTAAAATTTCTGAATTACACCATCTAAACCAAAACAAAAACAAAAGAAAAAAAAACAAATTTTAACATAACAATGGCTTTGGTAAAGCCAACAAAATTTTATGAATCACATTATCACCAAAACAATGACAACAGGAAAAAAAACAAAATGTTAAACAATAATCTGCTTACCAAGGAAGAAATGGACGGTGGTAGTGTAAACGCTATTTAGAATAGCGTTTTCTTCACAAATCAAATGACCAATGAAATCGCTATTACGAATAGCGTTTCCTTCACAAACCAAATGCACAATAAAATCGCTATTTCGAATAGCGTTTTATTCCCAAAAGCAATGCACAAATAAAGCGCTATTTAGAATAGCGTTTTATACAAAATCGCTTATTGAAATAGCGTTTTATATCGGAAAAAAATTTCCTGTAAGAAGCGTTATTCAGAATAGCGTTTTCCTAATTAAATTCGCGATTTGGAATAACGATTTTACTGTACATCAAATTTTTGCCTCCTAACAGTAAAAGCACGATTTGTAATAGCACTTTAGCTTAGTTTGGGAAATCCGTCAAAAGTAGGCCTAGTTTGGGAAATACCATGCAAAATCGGCTTAGTTTGGGAAAAGCCTCGATAAATTTGTCAAATTGAATTTTGTGTAGGGTAGGTTTTATCAAGTGTACTCCACCATGTGGTGCAATTGAGAACCCAACGCATTTTAAACATAGTGATTTCTAGAAGCATTTATTTGGTATTGTAACGTGGTGTGCACACCCAATTTTATATTAAAAGTTAGTAGAGACTTTAAAAATTTTACTAAATATTATACCAAACGTCTTATAGGGGGCTCATATTATATGGGTCTCACCCCTATATGAGATATTTGATAGAATTTTTAATAAGATTTTTGACGACACTGATACTAATCTTTTATATTTGATGATAAGATAACTACAGAGGACAAAATTTGTGATTGGAGTGGCATGTGCCACGTGGTACCCAAGGGCATAATTTTTTTATTTCTAGGTTCGCCAATTTGACATTATGTACACAAATAGACTATTTATACTAAAGAGCCTGAAAATGTTCATCAACATATCAACATATCTTGGACTAGACAACACGCACCACGGGATCTGATTATGATAATTAATAAGTCAAACAAACCTGCTGTAGACCCCCAGTGAGGTGGCGCGCCCTCACTGGCTGAAACTCAAAATAAATAAATAAATAAATAAAATAGTTTTTTTTTTACCCAATCACAGCACGCCACCTTATTGGGGGTCAACCCCCAGTGGGGGTCCGAAACATTTTTCTAAGTCAAAACATGCAAGATGATAAAGACATGGTGGCTTTTACCAAAATTGAGTTTGGTACCTCAAAATCATCAAATTAGTGACACACATGTCAAAAGAAACAGTACAAACAATTTTTTTTAAGAAAAAAATATATATATATATAAAAACTAGAAAGTTTATACCTCAAATGCAAATCAAAAGAACAAGGTTACAAATGTAAGACTGATCATTAATTCCCAACAGAATTGGTTCATCATGGTCATTAGTTGTCACAATTGATTTCCACCGATCTAACATTAACATCAACAGCACACTCAATAATTAATTACAACTTTAAATGTGTAAATGAAAGCTATTTCAAATATAACTACAAAATTTTCAAATAACATAAACAAAATTTCATTTCCTTTACTTGAATAGAGATTAGAAAAAGGGTGTTTGAAAAATTACATTTTCATGTGCTTGTCTGCCCTTTAGGATCATCCCCTTCACTATTGACACCTCCATTAAGCATTTTGCTTGGAAGCCGTGCTCTTTTTCTCTTTATATTCTTACGCTCCATGGAACAATAGTAAAAATCATTAACAGGTACAATTATTGTAAAATGAATGAAGATGTAAAAAAGCCGTGAAGAGTCAGATTTGGCCAAATCAAATGTAGTCCTTTCACAAAGGTGTTTGACGCATGAAAAAACTATCGAGAAGTCAAATTTGCTTAATGAAAACCGAACTCACTTTCAAACCCTAGCATTATGCATCACCACGATTTCCTTGTCCCAACACAGTAATGAATTAGCGCACATAGAAAGTTGGGATTCATAGTGTGGTAAAGTGGTTTGGAAATACTCTTTGATCTTCGTAGACGCTCTTGATCCCCTAGATGCTACCTGAAAAAGAAATGAACACTCCGATCGGTGGTGCCGGAATTAGCACTCTGACGGACAAGTCAATATTGTCTCAAGTCTTACTTCTATTTCAAGTTATCTTCTTTTCCTTCTTTTTTTTTACATACCTTAGTTGGATTGAAGCTCCTCTTTTTTATACTGCACTCCTGGGGCCCACTTTTCCATCATCACCTTTTACCATCACATCCGAGACCACTAGATGTGTTAGAAGAATTACGGAATACTCAGCGCTCGGATAGATTCTACTTGGCCTTGGTCTTGTTCAGATGGGTCTGGTCATGCCGAGTTATCCTCGCCAGTCTTCTCGCCTCTTATCATCCTCTAAGCAGGTCCTGAGTGGTCACGTTTACTCGGCCTCCACAATTGAACCCTAAACATTCGAATTATATATTTATTCGGCATGTTTGGTTTCTTGGCTAGCAGATCCGACAATCCTCAAAAGTCAAAGATACGGCGGTTGCATTCCTTTTCATACTGATTCGTCAGAGCAGACGCGTTAATCATTACAGCTTCCCGCCCCTTCGTATTTGACATTCATTTAATGTGATTTAAAAATATGTATATCCATATATTCTTGAAACGAAAGGCCATCCTTTGAGCATTCTTCATTCCAACCTTCTTCAAGACCTCTACAACCCTGCTTCCCACTATTAATCTTCGTTCTCATCCTATAAGTCCCCCTCTCTCTTCTCGCTCTATTTTTCATTCCAGTTCTCTATGTGTTTTTGCTTTGTTTTATTTTACACACTTTGTTTTCATTCCATCTCAAATGGTGAGGCACTTGAAAGCTCTCATCTCAGAGGATTGAGTTGCAGCCTTCCGTCGTCACTTTTCGATTTCAGACGACATCCACTTATCCCTTGTCACAGACAATGTGGTGGATATGGAGAGGGCTGACATGAACACGATTAATTTCCCTCTCTTGGCAATCGCTGAGGATGGAGTCTGATTCCTCCTTCACCCTTTCCTTAGGATTGTCCTACGTTATTGGGGTCTAATTCCCTTCCAACCTAATGTGAAATTTTATAGAATAATCATGGCTATAGTAGAATTGAACTGCCGACTAGGTCTTAACCTAGGGATCCCAACTATTCGGCATTGCTACGTCATGGCGAAATCAACTAGTCGACAGGGCCGCTACTTCCTGAGAGCCAAAGACATTAATCACCACTTGGTGACTATGTTTGCCAGCTCTAGCAAAAGGGTTAATGACGTTATGGTCACCATTCGAGGTAATTGGAAACTTGGCGATAGAGAAGATCACCAAAACCCAGTGCCAAGGCGAAAAGGTGAGCCAGGCGGCTGACTATAAATGTTATGTTTTGCATAAACAATTTATGCGGCTTAACTATTAGATGTTGAATTCATTATGTCTTTGCAAGCTATGACTTAAAATGAATGTTGACACCGGCAGACAAAACCGTCCTTGAACAAGTAAAGGCGGTTCTCAATTACAAAGGCCGTGCTAGCCTTCAACGTCAAGGGCGAGTGGCCTATGTCTTGCTAAGTATGATCCTACTTACTCCATTTTCTCGTGCTGAGAGACGAACGGCAACTTACTGCACTCATATTTCCTAAAAAGCCTAAGGGATATTGGTGCCAAGGGTTTAGACATTGACGCCGGCGAACAAGTCGGCGAAGAAGCGTAATCAGAAGGCCTTGCGAAGGACCAGGAGCTGAACAGGGAGATTGACTTGGCATTTGAACACATCAGCCCTGATCGTTCTAACCACCATTTCACTTCTGGCCAAGTAGACTTATCCGTTCCCGAGGATGATATTTTCACCGGTTTGGAGGATCTACCAGGGGCCGAATTAGAAGCTGAAGAGATGGGAGGAGAATCTCTCGCCTAACTCGCTAGAAGACGGAATGCTGAAAGGATAACGGCCAAGCAATAAGGCGACGGTTCTAGGGTGAGCCAAGTAACTCCAACGTGCAAGGTTCCTTCAGAAGAGACGGCCCGCTGAGAGATTGTCGCCGAGTTTGCTCATGAGCCACAAACAGAAGTTATTGAAGCCAATCTTCAAGGGCAGAAGTGATCTGCCGAGATAGAACTAGACCCATCTGAGGCGCCGATTGATAAACGGCCTAGGTTAGAGATGTCTCCCGTTAATGATAGTTTATTCAAGCCATTCATCATTCAACCACGAATGAAGAATGTGCCGGTTCTATCTAACGGGTCGACCATCAAAGATCCAACTGTGGCCCTTAGTGTGGCTTTGGCTCTCTCGCTTCCTACAGACAGGCAACTTCTCGTGCTGAACCAGATATAATTGTGATTGCTCTGGAGGTGCAGTCGGCCATACTGGTAAGTTTTGATAAAATGTCCAACTTTGTGAAATTTCCTTTCTGAATCCGACTAAAGTCTTGACTTTATTGATGTCACATCAGACAGGAAGAAGGCTTGCCGAGATCAGTCGACAGCATTACGATGCCGTAGAGCGACTTGATATCCTTGAAGGCCAACTTGAAGCTGAAAAAGACAAGGCCATTGTTACAGTGGCCGATTTGTCCGTGGCGACGGCTAAAGCGGAAGAAGAGCAAACGAAGGCCGTTGCTGTTGAGAAAAAAACATAGCACGCCAAGTTACTTCGTAGGGCTGCTGAAGAAATGAAAAATTTGATAGACGGTTCCCTCAAATCGGCTCAAGAGGAAATATCAAACTAAAGGTCGAACTTGAGGTCAAGAGGAAGGCGAGGGAGCTTGCTGCGGTAGATGTGGCCAAGGCTTTTGACATTGGAGAGACTAAGGCAAAGGAATTATATCTTGATGAAGCCGTGAAGTTTGAGAATCACAATTTTAAGCACGGATGGCTCAAAGCTTTGGCGGTGGCCAATGTGACTCTCGATCAGTTGATTCTCTACGAGCATTTGGAAGTTGAACTACTGGAGTCAAATCCAAAGGAATTCGACTTCTGAGCTGCCATTTTTGTAATAAATATTATTGTTTTCAACTGTTTACTTTGATTAGCCATTTTTGTAATAGATTTTTATTTTCAACTGCTTACTTTGATCGGCCGTTTTTGTAATAGATGCGTTAAACGATTTAGGCTTTGTACTATAGCTATTTTCATGTATAAAGTGTCGAATGTAACTGTGCAGTTTCTAATTGAAAATGTCCATTTTACTTATAAATTTGTAAGTATACCTTGCTTGGTTAGTGATAATAAAAAGAAGAATAGGGATAATAAAAATGAAAAAATCACCAAGTGGGGCAATTGTACTAATTCGGCAAAACTAATAGAAAGCCGAATAGATTAATAAATCTGTCCTTGCCCTAGCTAACCACTGAGCGTAACCGCCAAATACAATCTGAAAGTAGCTCATGGGGTCAGGTGGGACAATTGTCTAAATTCGGAAAAACTAAAGGAAAGCCGAATAGATTAATAAATCTGCCCTTACCCTAGCTGACCACTGAGCATAATCGCTAAATACATAAGTAGGCGAAGATAGCGAGCGCTTCGTAATCGTACCCGCAATTAATATGCAAGGTAGCCAGGCTCGTATGGGGCTTGTGGACTCTTTAAATAGATGTTGGTAAGAGTGTGACTGAAAAAAGGAACACTGGTGCGACCTCAGCGATTATGTATGTCTAGCAGAGTATTCTTCAACAGTAGAGGTGAGGGAAAAATACTAGCTGATCTGGAGGCAGAAATGAACCGCGGAACTGGTGGAGAATCTTTCTGCACGAGAAAAATGGTGTTGGAGGAATGAGAGAGGTGTCGGTCCCCCCGTCATCGAAGCAGGTCTCAAGAGGGGGCGAGGTAGAAAAATCACCCAAGGGGGTGCAATAACGAGGGAACTCTAGGACTGGGAGTGTCCATGCCTTAACAAGAAACGAACCACTTAGGCCACCACGCCCCCTAAGTTTTTCAATGTTTGTTAGGAACAAACCAATGACCGAAGCAGATTCAATTATTCGTGATCCGAACGTGGCGGTAGAGTTTACTCAGCAAATATTTCCACCCGAAGTACAGCAGTCAATGGTTGGTCAGGCTAATTACGAAATTTTTTGAGAGGACATCCATGGAGTAGTTAAAGGACTATATAGCTCCTATGAGATTGGCATGTGCCTTTGCGCCACGCGAAGAGAGATCGAATAGAAAGACGGCCGCATTCAAGACTTGTAGCGCCGCGCAGAAAAGGTCGAAGGTGACCTGAGAAAGGCCAAGGCTGCCGAGACTCAATCGGCGGGTCAGACGAACCCAGTTGTTTTGGACAGAGTAAACCAGCACTTGCTTGATCATGCCATAGCCAATCAGGATACGGCAAGCATGGTCGCAAAAGAGGCGATAGGAACGTGGGCCTATGAGCAAGGCTTTTTCGACGACCGAAAGATTGGTATTGAAAAGACCAAGGAAAAGTTGGCAGATGACGTTTGTTGATACGAGAATCACGGCTTTAAACATAGATTGATTAAGGCTTTGCAAGCCATGGGTGTCAATTCGGCATCTTCGTTGTATCAAAGTTACAAGTTCCCCTTCGAGGCATATAAGGCCAAAAAGGGTGATGACGAAGAAGAAAATGTCGACAAGGAATAGGCCTAAATAATCAGAAAGACATTGTCTTTCCCAATCTGTCGATACTCATGTATTTGTATATATTGTTGTAAACAATAAATATCCTTTTGTGCTTATTTGTATAAAATTATGGTTGTCCTTGTCAGAAATATGTGTTTGTGGTCCCATGCCATCTTCTTACTCTTGGTTTATTAATGCATCTTTAGAATTATTTTTCTATTGACCGTTGCAGTTTAATTACAAACTTTGGCCGACTTAAGTAATGTGGATCTAATAAACCTTGCAATGAACGCGCCGAATTCGGTGTCAATCGTGATAATGCATGAAAAGTGCTTCGAATTCGGACTCTTTGATGTGGCCAATCGTGACATGTATGAAGGGCACTCCGAATTCGAAGGCTTATTCAACCTAAATGTGAGCATGTACGAAGGGCACTCCGAATTCGAAGGCTTATTCAACCTAAACGTGAGCATGCACGAAGGGCACTCTACATTCAGAGTCTTGATTATGGCCAATTGAGATATCCACGAAGGGCACTCCGAATTCGGAGGCTTTTTCTGCCCAAACGTGAGTATGCACGAAGGACACTCTGAATTTGGAGTCATGGTTATGGCCAATCATGATATCCACGAAGGGCACTCTGAATTCGGAAGCTTTTTCGGCCCAAACGTGAGCATGCACCAAGGGCGCTCTGCATTCGGAGTCTTGATTATAGCCAATCATGATATCCATAAAGGGCGCTCAGAATTTAGAGGCTTTTTCGGCCCAAATGTGAGCATGCACGAAGGGCGCTCCGAATTCGGAGTCTTGGTTATGGCCGATTGTGATATCCACGAAAGGCTTTTTCATCATTCAACCATATTCAATGAGCTAGCAATAAAAAGGCATATTGTATTGCGGAATATGTAGATGCATACATGTTTGTATAACAGTAAAAATCAAAAACGAACTAGCATGTCGTACAAGTTAGCTTAATGATAAAATTTACGCAAGTGGGTCGAATTCCAAAGGCGTGGTAAACTTCTGCCAACCATGTCTGAAAACCAACATACCATTGTTTCGGCAATCGAATCAATCTGGTAAGAACTGTCCCAGTTGGGGCCTAATTTACCGTCTGCCGGATTTTTAGTAGCAGGAAGCACTTTCTTAAGGACCAGTTCTCCAGGTGCATAACGATGCAACTGCACGCGCTGGTTATGCAACTTGGTGAGCTGCTGCTGATACGCCCCATGCACGCAAGAGTACGATTTCGGCATTTTTCAATCAAAGTCAAATCTAAGGCCAATATCATGTCATTACGTCCCATGTCAAAAACCTTGGATTTCAATATGGGCAAGCCAATTTTAAAAGGTATAATAGCCTGTGTCCCAAAGCACAAGGAGAACGGTGTTTCTCTAGTAGACCACCTCGGAGTGGTTTGATGAGCCCACAATACACTGGGCAACTCTTCAACCCATTTGCTTTTGGCCTTCTCCAATCGTTTCTTGATGCCATCCAAGATCACTTTATTGGAGGCCTCAGCCTGACCGTTGCTTTGCGGGTACGCCAGTGAGGAAAAATAAGGCCGAATACCGTATGTATTGCATTACTCTCGATAGACGCCACAATCAAATTGGGTGCCGTTGTCCGATACCATTGCTCTCGGTATACCGAATCAAGTTATAATGTTTTTCCATACAAAGCGTTTAACATCGACATCTTGGATATGTGCCAATGTCTCTGCTTCGACCCATTTCGTGAAATAATCTATTGCGATGATCAGGAATCGTTTGTTTCCCAGAGCTCGCGATAATGGCCCGACGATATCAAGTCCCCATTGAACGAACGGCTAAGGACTAGTAACGGAATTTAATCCTTCGGCAAGCAGATGAGTTAATGGGGCAAAATTTTGGCATTGTTCGCTTTTCTTTACGTAGTTCTTGGCATCAGTACGCATGGTCGGCCAATAATATCCCTGTGTTACGGCTCGATAAGCTAATGAGCATCCTCTAGAGTAAGCACCATAACTACCTTCATGTACTTCGGCCAAGAAGTCCTCAACCTTGTCTGGGCGAACACATTCCAAATACGGCCCAGAAAGAGATTTTTTGTACAGCTTTCCCTGCGGATCCAAATAATATCGCAGGGCTTTATTCCGCAATTTGTGGGCTTCTTTCTTATCTGTTGGGAACTGCTTTGAGAAAAGAAATGCGGCGATAGGGTCTATTCAACTCGGTCTTAACTCAGTGATGTTAATCGGAACTATTTTAGAAGAAGTAATACTCGGCTCTGGGATGAACCTTACTTCGATGGTTCGTTTGACTTCTGAGTTAATGGCGGAAGCTAGGTAAGCGAGGGCATCCGTATGTGTGTTCTGATCCCGGGTTATCTGATTCAGCTTGTGGTGGTCGAATTTCGTGAGCAAGGAATTTGCCGTTTTCATGTAGGCTGCCATTCGGTCATTTTTAGTCTCATATTTCCCTTTCAACTGGTTGATGGCTAACTTGGAGTCACAAAAATGTTTAACTGCCGTGCACCAAGATGAAGTGCGTTACGAAGGCCGTTTAGCAAAGCTTCGTATTTGGCCTTGTTATTTGATGCATCAAAACCCAGTTTGACTGCTTGTTCTATTATTGCCCCTTCGGCGGTCATGATTACTATGCCTTTTCCATTGCCACGTTGTTTGGATGATCCATCGCAATACATTTTCCAAATGTCTCTAACATATATTCTCCAATCGGATTGAGGTTGAAGGGGACTTGATCAGACTTGAAGTCAACATGGCATCCTGTGAACTGAGCTACAAAGTCGGCCAGCACCTGCCCTTTAATGGCCATTTTGGGCAAAAACTGGATGTCATACTGGCCGAGTTCCAAAGCCCATTTAGAGCTTGTCCCGATGCTTTCGCGCTACGGAGCGCTGTTCAGAGAGGATAGTCCGTTAATACCTCTATGGTATGAGCCTGAAAATAGTGCATCAGCTTTCTAGTAGCCACCACGAGAGCTAGGATGAGTTTTTCTAGTGCTAGGTATCGTGTCTCGGTGTCAACCATGGCCTTGCTCACATAGTAAATTGGTCGCTGCTCTCTGAGTTCTTTCTTCAGTAACGTGGTGCTGACCGCCCTGTCAGATATAGCTAGATACAAGATGAGCGGATCGCCTGGCGATGGGGTTACCAAGAGTGGCACTAATCGGAGATAAGTTTTCAAGCCGTCCAGTGCTACCTAGCAGTCTGGTGCCCATTCAAATGCTTTGCCCTACCGAAGTATGTGAAAAAATTATTGGCAACGATATGAGGAGCGACTGATAAACATATTGAGGACGGCGGCTATTCCCATCAACTTCTGAACTTCTTTGGCTAACTGAGGGGAGCTGTGTTCTAGAATTGCTGTGATTTGCTTCGGGTTAGCCTCTATTCCGCGATGGTTCACAATATAGACGAGAAACTTGCCGGATCCGATACCGAATGTGCACTTCGAGGCATTCAGTTTCATCTTGTACTTTTGGAGAATGCCGAAGGTCTCTGCTAAATTAGCTAGATGGGCGTGCTTTTCTTGGATTTCACCACCATGTTATCGATGTATACTTCCATGGTGCGGCCGAGATGGTCCTTAAACATAGTGGTAACCAGTCCCTGGTATGTTGCCCCCGCATTTTTTAGTCTGAAGGGCATGACCTTGTCGCAATAGGTTCCCCTTGGGGTGAGGAATGCGGTCTTTTCTTGATGCATGAAAATTTGGTGATAACCCCTATAGGCATCCAAGAAGCTCACGCGCTGATGATGCGCTGTTGGGTCCACAAGTTGGTCGATTCTGGGAAGAGGAAAGCAATCCTTGGGACAAGCCCTATTCAAGTCTGTGAAATCCACACAAATGCACTAAGATCCATTTTTCTTCTTTATAACCACGGTATTCGACAGCCACATGGGATAAGTTACTTCACGAATTGCCCCGGCATCAAGTCACCTGTCAAATTCATCAACAACGGCCAATGCATGCTCCGCGGCTAACCATCGACTTTTCTAAATGATTGGTTTGACTTTTGGGTCGACATTTAAACGGTGCTAGGCCACAATTGGATCCACCCTTGGCATTTCATATAGTGTCGTCGATGTTTCCAAGTAAGAAGGAAATCAACTCGCTTCTTTCAACTTCGTTCAGGGAAGTGTCGATCATAAAGAACTTGTTAGGGTCCCCATTGATTTCGACCTGATCAAGGTCTTCAGTTGCCTTCTCGCTAGGGGTTTTTTCCAATGTTCTTGAGGCTTTCTCGATTCGGTATTTCAATTGAGTTCACTTCCAGTTCCTTGGGCCTTTTTACAGTAGCAATAAGATAGTATGCCTATGCCGATTTCTAAGGGCCCCGAATCTGCTCCATGCCATATTTAGTTGGAAAGTGGAGTAGTTGATGGTAGGAGCTTGGCACAGCCTGCATAACATGCAACCAGGTCCTTCCCATGATAAGATTGTATGGTAATGAGAGTTTGACGATTAGAAATTCCACGTCGATTGATTTGGTCGCCCGTATTGGTAATGTGATCTTGCCCAAAGGGTACTCGGGGTTGGCAATGAAGCCGAGGTAATCGACTGGTAACAAATCCAAATTAGTGAAGACAAGTTTAATGAATGTCTTGTAATACATTATTTCTGAGGTGCTTCCCTGATCGATGAGAACACGCTCCACTGTGAATCTGTTCACGTGTAGCTTGACGACGAGGGGATCAGCGTGGGAGAGAGTTACTCCGTTTAGGTCAGTGTCATCAAAGCTAATCTTGCCAGTTTCATGGGGTCATTTGGCTAGTGTGATTGGCTTAGACGGGCTAGGTTGCAACTAAATTATATGTATTTAGGCTAGCGACGGCAGGCTATATATCATGTGAATTACACCAAGTGGAGGTGAATCCGGCTGTAGAGCTATTGTATTTGGTGGATTATTCTTTTGGATATATTGCTCCAGCAGACTGTCTTGCACTAATTCCTCTAGGAGGTCTTTCAGTGCATGACAACTGTCAATGTTGTGGCCATGGTCCTTGTGATATTCGCACCGCCTATCCCTTCTTCTAGTATCAGGGGACCCCATCATCCTGGCCGGCCACTTAAAGAACGGAAGATGCTGGACTTTGGGTAGGATCTTACTAATCTACTCCATTAATTCCGTATGCTTCTTATCCGAACGTCTGGTGCGCTTGCTATCCACTTGATACTATTCGTTCGAATGGTGCAAACACTGTCTGCTTGATCGGCGCGAATCACGCTGGTTGTCTCGTTTAGCCAGAATCCAAGGCTTAGGGCTACTTGGTGGCACGACGCTTAAGGGCTAAACCAAACCAGATGGCGTCGATTTAACGACTTTTTGTCTTGCCTTGACACAGAGAGCATCGTCTTCCACCTTGCAGTACTCCTCAATTTTCTTTATTAATGCCCAGACCATTTTGGGAGGTTGTCTGGTCAACGAACTTCAGAGAGGACTATCAGAGTGTAACCCTATCTTAAAGGCGATAATGGCCATGGAATCATTGTAGGCATCATCCACCAAGTTGAAACACTCTCAATAGTGCGCCGAATACTCACGGAGGGTCTCTTCCGGTTTAATCTACATCGCCCAAAGAGAGTCGGATTGCTTTGGTTGGACCTCATTGGTGATGAATTTTTCCCTGAAGGATTTTTGGAGTTGATGAAAGTTTTTTTTTTTTTATACCGGCTCTAGTTTATAATACCATCTGACAGCCAATTGTCCTAGGTTACTTGGAAACATTCAATACATAAGGGCCTCATCATTGGCATGCAACATCATCGTTTTTTTGTAATGATGAATGTGGTCTGTGGGGTCTGAATTTCCGTTATACAGGGTGAATGTCAATGCTTTGAACTTTTTGGGTAGCATAGCCCTTGTAATGCGTCGTTCAAAAGGGTCATGCCTGTCCTCGTCATCCGAATCATCACTTCATTTCCCTCGCCTGTGTCATGCATACAGACTGCCCTCGAATGAGCTGGATACATCAACTCGCCCCTTCTTTCTAGGTTCCTGAGATGACAAATTGGAATCACTGCCACGATCATGTTTTCGATGTCGACGTCGTTGATTATCCTTCTTCTTTTCTGGCGATCGACCCCAGTCATGATGTGTAGCCTATTAGGATTTAGCTACCCCTAGGGCCAATTCCATACGTAAGCGCTCGTTATCGGCCGCTATATCTTCCAGACGTTGTTCGTTTCGTTTTGCTTGATCCATGATTGTCTGCATAGTCTTCAGCATAGAGGTTGAGGGTGAGGTTTGAGCTACTAGACCGAAATTCAGGGCCCTTCGCGCGGTTATATTCTCCGGTCCAAGCATGTTTCTTGGAGTAACATCATCTCTTGGTGTAACATCATCAGCAACGAGTGAAAGATCATCTGTTACACTTGCCATGAATGCACTTGAGTATTCCTACAGACGGCGCTAATTATGGTAAAGTGGTTTGGAAATACTCTTTGATCCTGGTAGACGCTCTTGATCCTCTGGATGCTACTTGAAAAAAGGAATGAACACTCTAATTGAGGATGCCGGAATTAGCACTCCGACGAACAAGTCAATATTCTCTCAAGTCTTACTTTCATTTCAAGTTATCTTCTTTTCCTTCTTTTTTTTACATACCTTAATTTGACTGAAGCTCCTCATTTTTATATTGCACTCCAGGGGCCCACTTTCCTATCATTACCTTTCGCCATCACATTCGAGACCCCCAGATGTGTCAGAAGAATTACAGAATACTCGGCCCTCGGATAGACTCTACTCGGCCTTGGTCTTGTTCAGATGGGTCTGGTCATGCCGAGTTATCCTCGCTAGTCTTATCGTCTCTTGGCATCCTCTGAGCAGGTCCTGAGCGGTTACTTTTACTTGGCCCCCACACATAGCAAGTAGAAGGTACACTTCAGTGACGACCAACAATATGCATATCAAAACTAGAATTTATACGACCAATTTGCAGAAGTCAACTTTTTGCATTTTAACAATGCCATTATCCCTCTCCTGGTTGAAAGCAAATTAATTTCATAATTTGAATTTGTAAATTACTTTTATAATTTGAATTCATCATTTCAAATCATGTCCCTAATACAGGCCATAATCCCTATAATAACACATTTTTGTCTTAAAACAATACATGTTTCACATTTCATTTAACCAAACAAACCCAAACCAAGTGTATTACAAATGTCAAACAATCAAATCATCTAATTAGAAATTTTTTTTTACTCCAATTGGTTATACTAGCATAGCTTTTGAGTTTAACTCATAGATAATTCAAGAGATTTTTAGTTGTAGATCGTCAAACAAAAAAAAGAAAAGAAAAGAAGAAGATAGAAAACAGGCTAGATAAATTGTACCTTTTAATTCCATTAGCGTCTAGATTCCTTGAAGTAGCCTTTTGCATGACACTTTTATAATACTGAGTAAATGGAGCATTGAGACTGCCCTTTTCAAGCTATGCATCAACCATTTATTGAACTCAGCAAAAGTTACATTCATCAAATCCTAGGAAAGAATTGTTGGCAGTTGACAAAAATAATGCAAACCTGAAGAAATGATTCAACGGATTGATGATCTTTTGGTGAGAAAGCTAAGTCATCTCGTTTCTTCTGCACAAACTCAGCATTCTACTCGACCTGCAGCACCACAAAATTGTTTCAAAAAATAATAACAAAATAGAATAATATTAAAAGCCATTAGACCATTGAGATTCCTAGGCCAAGTAGGGATAGATTTTTAGAATCAGTTTTTACAGGCCTTAACCTATTACAAATTTAAAGTTGTACAAGATTAGAATTACAACACAGTACGCCTCAAACTTTCAGTGGTTGCTATTTCATGAAGCTAAGACACCTCTAAGCAGCCTATAAATGTATAAAGAGGTTATGAATGAATGTAGATATTGAAAACAATTATCGTTGATAGTAAATCATATGTGGTACATCCATAAGCAAAATGATGGCCAATCAACCAAGAAATGAGTGGTTCCAATAGGGAACCGACAGAGATCTGATTCAAGAGGTGGCTCCCATCAGAGAACCAAGCTTCCAACACATTTAAACTCAATATACAACAAGTTTTAAAGCTCAATTTGAGAATTCAAAGCCCAATGGGGAGTCAATTAAAGTCAAGTTTCAAACCCATTTCATGAACATGAAGAACATGCAAACATGCATGGATTCAGATCATTTCAAAGCTCCAATTTGATGCTCTAGAGAGCCAATTGTTCCAAAAACAAGTTGAAAACATAGACTTAGGCTTAAACATGAGCATGCATGTACAATTCTACCATGAATCCAACTCAAAACTCATTAATTCAAACATGCATGCATGATATATACTATAATCCAACATAGTTGAACTCAATCAAGTCTTAGCTCTTCAATTAAACATGAACCATGCATGAATCCACTTAAAGGCACAATCAAGAGGATGAAATTCATACTTAGGTTCCTTAATTACTAGTCTTGAGGTTCAATTTGCCAAAACACACTTCAATTCTTCAAGTTCCAAGCCAATCTCCTAGTTGATTTCACAAATCTCTTATTTCTCTCTCTATATATCTCGTGGGAAGCATGAAATGAGCTGAACAATTGCTTTGAGTCAATGTATGCAGCCTCTAAATGTATGAAGTAGTGGCCACTAGATGGCTTTATGGTAATTAAGGCCAATTCTTTGATTAAACTTATTTTAATCTAATTTAATCATACCAAATCGATTTCCGGATAAATATGTCATAAAATCACATTAATTATGATGAACACAAAACCTCAATCAATTTTCGATTTGGCCGCCGATATAAACATATAAACATGAATAGATCGATAAACGATTAACAGATGGACAAATGCATTCAAACAGTTACAATTAGGTCGATTAGGTTTCTGATCTCGTAATAAAGAGAATCAAGATTTATCTAAGAATGATGATGATGAGGTTACACCGACCTTCAATCTCGATGAAAAGCTGATGGCATTTCCTGGTTTTCCACCTTCCTTGCCCATTTTGTATTTTAAAACATCTGAGACTAATGCTCTAATGGGGATGAAGATCCTGCTCGAACTGGAGAGATGATTTAGCCACTGAACACTCTTTAATCAAGACACGACAACTTACAAAAGCCCACTTCTTATGACGACCATAATATGGTCCATTTCACATCAACATTTACAAAATTGTAACAAGAGGAGTTTAGAAAAAGCTAACATTGTTACAGCAATAGATCATCTGTTTGACACCAAGGGTGAAAGCAAGCAAGGCAAGGCATGGTCACGAGTCTGACCATTCTTGGAAATCCTAGCTTTAAAACCTCCAAATGGCCCTAGAATAGAAGTAAAAATGGGGATATACACCAGTCTTTTAACATCTCATGTACATTTGATATTTGGATTGCTCATCACTTATTACAAATGGTGCAATAATCAAAAACAATATTTTACAATTGTGTCTCTATGTTAGCATACCAAGAATTGCCTACACCAAAATCTTAGATATAGTACTGGCTTCAATATTTTAAGTTTTATATAATTTTACTCAAGCTCGTTCATTTGGAAAACAATAGACATTATAAATCAGGAGATAAATAATAGAACTGACAAGTGATATATTTTTATTTTTATTTTTTTTTTGTGTTTGATAAAAATTTCATGACCCATTTCCAATCAAGAACAACATAGTAATTAAACAGAACATATGACTGCAAAGTGATAATAGCAGTACAGTAAACAAAAACTTTTATTGGTTAGTTGAGGAAAGCTGAAGTGAGTGGAAAGGTGAAGGGACTAAATGTAAAATGGGTCGGATCTAAGCCTTGGGCCGGCCCAATCCATTAGACTCTAATCCTGAGGGATAGGGTGAAGAATTGGGCTAGTTAGATTAGCCTAATTGCATTATCAACAACCCACCCAAGTCCTCAAGCACTTGGGCCCAACTTGAAGCAAATGTCGACCACGATGTTGTCAATGTTGAAATTTGGATCTGATCCTTGGACCTAACTGTAACAACCCCGACCCACGATTAACATTAATCCGTAATTGATTATGCCTGACAAAAATTAAGAAGAAATTCTGAGTCGATTATATATGCATTGCATCATTTTGTGTCTGTATCTGTTTGGAGTAGAAAGATTTGTTCATGTTTTGGTTTCGATTTGCGAATTGAAAGTCTTATCAGCGTCCGAATCAGAAATTGACTTGATTTATGTGCTAATTAGGATTTATAGAATTTTATGGTAGGTTTAATTAAAATTCGGTTCGGAACGATTAAATTTGATTAAAATAATGCCATTTGATTAGTTATGACAAATTACTACCTATAAGACCACTTTGACACTCCACTCATCTCATTCCCTTGATCTTAAAACACTTTGAGCCTATTCTAAGGGGAAAACGTGAGAGAAAGGAAGAGTAGAGGGAGGTTGAGCTCAAATGAAGAATTGACTAGGAGATTAAAGCCAATTTGAAGCTTTGGGTTAGGATTCCACTTGAAACCAACCTTAGGTAAGAACTACACTCTTAAGCCTTGTATTTGAGACACCAAGTAAATGAACTCAAGAGGGTTAGGTGGTCAATTAAGCTAAGATTGGAGAATTGAAGCTTAATGCATACATGCATGTGTAATTCATGGCACTTGAGGTTGTTTTTCCAAGGAATTCTTGCATGCATGTCATAATCCAAGCTTTGTTTTAAAAACTCTTCATGTTCTATGTCATATTGTCATAGTTGATCATGTTTTCGAGTTGAACTTTGCATTTGGTCATGTTTCGAGAAACTTTGGTTCAAAGAATTGCATCCAAGTCGTGTTCATGAATTATTCTTGAGTTTCAAGTTGAATGTTGCTCAATTGGCATACCTTTGGGCCATGATTTCTTGTTATAATTCTTCAAACTCGTTGTATTATGAGTTTTCATGTATTTCCTCAAGTTTTGGCCTAGAAAAATGAGTTTGGATGCTTCAAAAGTTGAGTTTGAGCTTGGTGATCGAATCTGGAATTTCCAGAAATTTGATCCACGCTTGAGTGGGGAACTTCACGCTCGAGCGTGAACTCTGAATACATGCACTTCCATTCGAGCGACGATGGTTACGCTCGAGCGTGAAATGCATATACCCAGAAGTTCTTGTGTTTTGCAGCCCGCTCGAGCGAGGGAATCTACACTTGAGCGAAGGTCTGAGTCTCACGCTCGAGCGTGGGTCGAGCATCGAGCGTGAAAAACAAGCAACCAGTACTTTTTCAAGAGTTTACAGTCCACTCGAGCGGGGAAAGTCACGCTCGAGCAGAGATTCATTGTCTGTATATCCGCTCGAGCGAAGAAAGCCACGCTCGAGCATAGCCCTTGTTTTCAACAAGTTTTAAGAAATGTTTTCCAATGCATTCTTGCATCCTCATTCTATCCTAAGCATTCATAGGCCATGTTTAAGACTCCATAATGAGGATTAAAGGTTAGAAACACACTAAAAGCAAACGACATAAGTTATGTACAATTCGAACGTACGTTTCAAGTGTGTATTTATTATGTGTCATGTAGGTCACGTGCCACGTACCGTTTGACCAATCTGCTCCGTCTGTCTGTCTCAAGGCCAACTGTGAGGTTGATCATAGTAAACCTATGTTCAACCTTATTATTTTTTGTATGATGAAATAAGAATTGTTTCTGAAATGTTATGTTCTGTACAATGAATGATTGTCCAATTTCTGATATGTATTCGTGACATCCTTAGTATCATGTGATATGTGTTGGCTGTTACAGACGGAGGTTCCATCATGGAACTTAATCATGCAAGACTGCTACTCTCGTGCGAGGCTCCATCATGGTGCTCAGCGTGTTTATTCTCTGTTACCCGGATCTAGAGGTTCCTTTATGGAACTGGTTATTCGTAACCCTCACGTATCTGCATCTATTCTGTATTTGCTCTGTTAGCACTTATGGTGGTATCACGTATACTTACGCATGACTTATGATTTCTATATATGATCTGGACAAATTATGAATTTGATACGAAACTGAATTATAAATTCTGAATCTGTACAGACTCATTCATTGAAACTCATTTACTCTGTTATTGTTCACTGAGCTTTCGCTCACAGTTTATATTATGTATGTAGGTGAGCCGGCGCGTGATCAGGGCCATAGTTGACGGCCTTCATTTCTATTTTTGTCAGCCAACCGTTGTGCCTCCTGAGGAGGTTTCAATTGAAGTCTAGTTACATGGCTGTTTTTGTACTTATGTTAGTCTCTATCTGTTTTGTACAGTTAGGTCTTGGATATTACACTTTTGTAAATGTTTGTAATTATGATATCTTTTGACCGACACGCTCATGTATACATAAGTTTTGAAATATTCCGTCCCATGTTTATCGACACAGCTCATTGGACTATTTATGTTTTGTACATTTGCTTTCGCAGCCCCTTATTATATGCTTATCTGTTAAGAGGCCTTTGATAATCTACGAATTACTGGCCGGTCACGATGCTAAACCTACAGGGGCAGGTTTGAGGTCATGACACAAACCCAAAAGGGGTCGAGCCCATACAAAGATATATACTAGGCCAGCCCATCTCTATAAGCAATCTCATAGAAGGCCGAGCTGAGGCATGACGAGACTGAGCTAAAAGGACCTGTTAGAGAAACGTGGAAACTGTGAATGCATGCACATGGAGGATGCCACGTTAGTTGGTCCCCACCCTCTAGAATCACGGAAATAGTTGATAAAAAGAATGTGATCTGTTACAAGCATGGTTACAATGAGTATATATACCCCTTGTCAACTACCAGATGGTTCTCCACCTTGAGCAGTGCTAAAGAAAACTTGGCAGCACCAGAGCTCCATGAAACCATCTTGGGCAACAAGCGAAAAGTTCTATATAATCTACACTGACTTCACATTGAAGGTAACTGACCTAAGCTGAACCATTCTCACTTAAACATAACTCTCTACATTTAGAGAGGGCCTCTCATCTTATCCGATTACTTACTCCCACACCGGAAGGGTTATTTGGCCAACCCCGACAGGGCAGCTCTTACGGTGCTTATTGCTGCTGGGTCTCGATTCCTGGATAGTCTAGTCAAGTGCGGGGCTCCGATCCACAACAATCTAATGCGGTAATCGATATGCACAAAAGGTAATACCCATGTTAGATTTACCCACAATGGAAGTAAACATATTAGTAACAGAACCTTGTTCAAAAAGGTCTAAAAGATATGCTACATTATAAGCAACAAATTGACGTTCTTTTCTAGCAACGGGCTCGATGTGGTAGCATTGCCCTTTGTAACGATCAAGGCTAGTAAGTAAAATTTATAGAATACAATTGCAAAGTGTTTTTATTTTTTTTAACAAGTGTCAACTGAACATTGGTTAACAAGTTTTAAATAATGATACATTATTTATCACACGTACTTTTTAAAAAAATAAGTGTGCAATAATTTTAAGCATGTTAACAAATGTCTTTAAGGGCAATTGTTAGAATTCATTAAAAATTGGACAAATTGTTAATTGTATTAGTTCAAAGATTTTCACCATTTATGTTTATTATTAATACAATGATGACACTTAAAAGGATAAATATTTATAAAATATAAATATGATAATTCTAGCATTATGGTCAAATTTAATTTGAAGTTATGAATTTGTAGAGCCAACTCTTGAGTTCAACCTAGTAAAACTTGTTTCTAGAAGTGGTTGTAAAGTAGAAACTTGTATTTGAATCAAGAATTTGGCAAGAATTTTTTGAAGAGAAAAATAAAAAATAAAAAAAATTAATAGTGTGTAAAATGGATACGTATTCTCTAACATTTTTTTTATGTAGCCACAATCCAGTAGTTAATTACAACTTATAATAATAATTAGCTATATTAACTGTAATATTTGAATCAACTACTGAACAATAGTTAGATAAAGAAAATGGTAGAGATGATCATCTTTCCTGTAAAATAATAATATTTTTTTTTTCTTTTAACTTCTCTTCACAAATTCCTACTTAATTTTTTTTCTTTCTAAACAGTGTCTAAAAGTTTAAGGAAACAACAATGTTATAGACCACTAAATTTTTACCATTAACACCATCACTAATGATATGACAAGTTAAAAACAAAAATTAAAACACAAAACACATGTAACAGTGATAAGATCTACTGCCACATCCCTAATATAATCGCTAATAAGTAGTCTGCATTTTTTTCTTAAAGGAAAACATTTGATGAAGATTGAGGAGTCACTAGTCAAAGGCATGAAAATTTGGAGACAAGTGTCAATTTGGACATCATCATTGTTGCTCTAGAAGAAAGCGTTCTGTCTCTGCCTGAGAAAGTTCTGTGGAATGCAGTGATGGGATTTCGTTGTGGTGTGCTTGGAGACTGGTCTTCACCTGCAGCAAATGGGGCCATTTCGGTCCATTTTAATAATTTAAGTTGTTCGTATTTTAAAACATATCAAGTGTAATATACGTATAAAAAATTAAATTAATTAAATATTTTAATTTTTTTATTTACTTATATTTATATTTATTTTAATGATTTAAGTTACAATTGTCATTTATTTTTATATATACAAATATAAATAGATGAAAGGATTAATGATATTTGATTAACGTATTTTTTGTTCATATATTTTACTTAATATATTTTAAAATGTGACCAATTCAAATCATCTAAATAGATGTTAAAATAAACTCATTTAACTATATAACAATAGAGCATTGATCAGTGCCCCGAATATGGGGGCACTAATGCCCCGAAATGCCAAAAAGGGAAAAACAAAAAAACAGTTACGGCAAAAAAAAAAGAAAAAAAAAACAATTACCCAAAATAAAAATTAGGGACATTAGCACCCATTTTTTTAGTGCTACAAATTATTTTTCATAACAATAACTATAGCTGTTATGCCCCTGGACAACAACTACTCCAAATCCCTAGAAAGAAAGCCTTCTGTCTCTACATGAGAAAGTTATGTGGAATGCCAGTGCTGGGATTTCATTGTGATGTGCTTAGAGACTCGTCGTCATGTGGACCTAACCAAACTCAGACTATTACAATAAAACAATAACGAGCTTGAATTTCCCTTGAAAAATATATATTTGTTTGCTTTCCATAAATTATTCTTCAGTCTTTAGGTTATTCAAAAAAAAAAAATTTATTAAAAAATATTACATGGTAAAAATTTATCATCTAGAATGAAGCTATTTATATTTGTATAGGCTGTTTATTCACTTTTCATAGGATGAAGTCCTATCAGGGCCGGCCCACTAGATCATGGTCTAGAGCTTTTCAAACTATATTTAAAAAAAAAATTCATTTTATTATAATTAGTGTAATATATTAGGTATGTTTTAGCTTTAAAAAAATTAAAAAGACCCAAACTAATTTAAAATAAATTGATCCATTAAAAAATTGAAAGGCCCATTCAAAAAAATTAGTATTGTTATCTATTGAAAATAGACCCAAAAAAGAGACTCCTTATATTATAGTTTAGTGTAATATATTAGGTTTGTTTTTAAGTCTAAAAAAAAATTAAGGAAGCCCCAATCTAACTTAGTCTATGTTTGGGAAGTGGTTAAAATAGCCAAAAAGTCAAAAAGCCAACTGAAACATATCATATCACCTATTTACTTTTCTGTATACCTTTTCGTAAAAAGCCAAAAAGTTACTAAAATAGCCTATTCCCAAACCAAGCCTTAAAATAAATTGACCCATTAAAAAATTAAAAGACCTATTTAACATAATTAGCATTGTTATCCATTGAAAATGATTTTGCAAAAAAACTAGAATATGCAAGTGTGATTGATTTATTTGCATCTAAAAATACAAGAAGAGCGAGAATCAAGCGATACTTATTAGTTGTTGTAATGTAATGCTAAGTATTTTTTGTGATTTTGACGCAAATCTTTTGTCCTTTACCAATTTTTTTTTTCATTTGATAAAAAAAAATGTGAAGGACCCTAAAAATTTATATGTTGATTATCGATTTTGGGCCCTCAAAATCTCAGGGCCGGGCCTTAGTCCTATATGTTTATGTGTAAATGATTTTATTCAAGGTGATGATTCTATATTGAAGTTAACTCCCAAAATAAAAAAAGAGGAAAAAGAAGAAATTCTTCAAGTTAAATTTAGATTTCGTTTGTTTTGACGTAAAATATTTTTTTCAAAAATACTTTACTCATTTTCTTTTGTTTGGTTGAACAAAAAGTAAGTACAATATTTTTTAGAAAAAAATATTTTTGCATCATTTTTTTAAAAATAACTTATCTTTAAAAATTTCATAAGTCAATTTTTACAAAGTTGACTCTCACTCACCAACTTTTCAATACATTTAGCCTTTTCAAATAAGTATCTTAATTCACTAAAAAGTCATAAATGACACTTTATTAAATCAAAAAAAAATTAGATAATAAAATATTTTTGTTTTAAGTGTCAACTAAATGTCAAAAACCAAAAATAAATTTTTTTTATTTTTTATAAAATCTATTTAAGAGAAATATTTTTTACGTTAAAATAAAGGGAGCCATATTGTCCAAGCCCTAGAAGTGCAGGAGAATTTGAATTAGATACATTTTTCTTGCTTGTGATATAATTGGTTTTACTTTGAGAGTGGATTGATAAAAACTCAAGTAAAAATCAATCTTCTAAGATGTCATTTATTGACAATTCACTAATCAATAATTAATGATGTCATAGGTGATGTCAAACAAATTTTAGATAGCGAATTTTGGTTACTTTTTAATCCTTTTAATATGTAAATAACACCATTAGTTGTGCCTTTGATTAGAGTGTCGTTTAGTTTAGTTTACTTCTTTGATTAGGGTAGATTTGGTTAGATTCAAATTGTTATCCTTATATCACCCATGTACTGGCATACAACTTCAATTTTGTATTTGAATCTTTATTTCTATTTGATTTTGAATTTTCAAAAATAGTTTTTTTGTGTTTTCAATCTGTTATTTTGTTTTTAATATTCTAATCATTTTTTAAAACTTTTTGAAAACACTTAAAAAATGCAAAATTTGTAAAAGAAAAAAAAAATTTTAAGAATTTATTAAATACAAAAAATTAACACTCCTAAGGCTTCAAGATAGGATTATCTTAAAAAAAAAAAAAAAAAAAGACTTCAAGATAGGAAGATTTAAGATTTTTTCTCTTCTCTCACTGCATCACAATATGTCAATCCTAACTTAAAATAAAGTTAAAAATTAAACCTAATTTATTCTCATGTTCACATTAGAGTTTTTTATCTACTAATTCATATTTGTACAATAGAAAATTCAATCTGAGTACATTGGAATTACATTTTCATGTACTGAAAAACAACTAACTTGGCACCACCTTAGAGCATTTTCAGTAAGAGAAGTATTTAGAGTATTTAAGACATTTTACCTATTCTCATTGCGGAATATATTAGCAACATGATAACTTTTTTTCCCCTAATCTTATCTTGGCTAACTATATTTGGAGTCTTAAAAACTAAGCAAACCAATTTTAAAAATAGAGAGTGAGTTAGTTTAGTATAATTTATTATAAGTTAAAAATACTTTTGTCTCAGTTTTCAACCTAGATAATCATTTTTTTTTCAAATTATTTAAGTTATATAAGTACAAATTATAATAAATAGTCTGATGCAAATTTTAAAAAAAATTATAAATAGGTGAGATAAACTAAACCAAACAACTTGATAACAAACAAAATAATTGGATAAAATACAAAATATATCTTTTTATGTTCATTGTTAAATAACACAGTGGGCCTAAAAGATTCGGGCCGGTGAGAAGGAGACAAGGACGGGAGTCGCAAGTAAAAAACGTCCAAGTCCAAGGCGGCAAAAATGGAAAAATTATTCAATATTTTTTTAGTATTACGCGTTTGTATTTTTAAATTAATCATTATTTAATATATCTTTTATGTTCTTCAATTACTTAATATAATAGATCATATCAATAGTGATTTAGACCCTCTCAAACTTCAACCCTTACCACCCCCACATACACATGATTGGTGGTGATTGGAGGAGGAAAAAAAAAAAATGACCAATCAAAAAAGAAAGGAGGTGGGAAAAAAGGGATCCCAATCTTTATTCAATCTCATATATCTATTTTTTTTACTAATTATAATATTATAAAATATTATATACCTATATTCTAAATTTACTGAATAATGATCCAACAAAAAATTTCGCCCACCATTAATTTAACCACTCTACCCCCCCCCCCCCTCCCAAAAAAAAATAAAAATAAATAGGCCCTTAAAATCGCTGCCACTACAAATATGTGGGACCCGAATCTAGAAGAAGAACCCCTTCCCTATCACTACATGATAAATGAATAAATAAATTTAAGAAAAAGCCTCAGTCTCCGAGGCTTCTAATGAGGTGTGATTGGTTTTTTTTTTTATTTTTTTTTATTTTTTAGATCTAATGATTATCTCTCGTGTGTGTCTGGAGGTGGTAGGGGTGCTCGGAGATTAGGATTTGCAACACGTTTGATATATTTAATAATAATAAAAAAAAATATTACAAATTTCTAAGTTTTTTGAGCCGGTCGACTGACTAAAATTTTTACAACTTTTGAGTCTCTCTCTACCCTTTTCTTCTTATAGGGTTTCCTTTCTGAGCGCCGTTGGGGTGGAAGAGGGGGCCTCCGGCCTCCGGCCGCCTCTCTCCTCCTCTCTACCCTTTTTTTCTTTCGTTTTCCTCTGTCATTTCTAGTCAATAAGTTTTGGAAGCTTTGCTTTCCATCTTCTCCCTCCTTGTAAGGTGTTTTTCCCCTTCTGGTGGATTTACAGTCTATTTTTCCCTTCTCTTTCCCTCTGCCTTACCCTAGTCGTAGCCCTCACCAGATCTGCCCTCTACCTCCTCTTTGCTTCACACCGGCGTCGCCACCACCACATTGACACCAACTCTTCTACTTCTCGCCGGATCTGCTGCCTCCACACACTGGCTTCCTCAGATTTAGCTTACAGGAGCTTGAGTACGAGTCCATAGTGGAAGTGTGCTTACCCACTAGTTTGAGGTTGAGTTCGAGTCCTATTTTGTTTTTGTTTATTTTGGTTTGATTTTGCCTTTGGAATCCATTAGTGCTTGGTGTTGCTTGCCCACGTTGTGGTTGTATTCTATGATCTATCCTCGACATGCTCTACGGCCATTTATTGGCCTTGCTTGCAGTACGAGCACAAGCACTTGTTGTGCAGCTGGGTATTCTTCATAGATTTAAGCCAAGTTTGACATGACCTAAATATACAAAAAGTTAAAAAGTCACTATCATATTTAAGTCACATTATCTTATTTAAATCACATCACATCTCTAACACATCACATCAAATCCAACCCAAACGCAACCCATATAAATCAGTAAGTCAAAAAGTACACTTTTTTAGAACATCCCAAACCAACCCTTATTCATGTATTTTCTTTGTCTTCTCATTTTTCCTTTGGTGGTGTAACTGATTTTGGATGGATTTCTCCCCTTGTAAGGGTCGTTTGGTAACTTTAATGCTGTGTTTGGTTGGGGGATTTGGGGAGGGATTTGGAAAGAGAAAGAGAAAAAGCGTATGAAACTAGGTGAAATGTAGGCATATTTTATTTACATTTCACCTAACTTTTCCCTTTCCCTTTCCAAATCTCTCCTCAAATCTCTCAACCAAACACAGCGTAATGGAAACTCTTCTTCTGATGATAAAAAAAAAGATTGGCTAAAATTTCTAAATGATCTTCATGAATTTTTTTTTTTTTTTTTTTTTTTTTGATGGTGTGTAGTATTTTTTAACAAAAATGACTTATAAAAAAAGGCACATAATGTGTGAAAATTGAATCAGATACTTGAAATGTGGATTGTATTAATAAAATTTGTAAAAATATTATTTATTTGTATATTTTGTATTTATTTTTATATATTTTACTTTTAATAATGTAAATAATAATTAATTTATTTAAAAATCAATCACCTCATACTCAAAAGGATAATACTTGGGACTCCCTTTTGGGGGCACTCCCTCACCCCCTTTTGCCATGTGTCAGGTGATTGAATAATGAGAGAAGTCTCTATCACCACCCTACTCAAAAATCACCGTTCTCGGGTTGACCAAACAGACAATTTCAACACACGGAGTCTTAAATAGTTGTTTTCCTGACAAACACAAAGGAAACATCCAAAATGTTTACCTATACTTCACTTTTCTAGAAGTTGATGATTTTTTATATTTAAATACTCTTGCTAAAGGTAAAATAGACTTAAATATGATTTATTTTTTATAAAAGAAAATTAATGATATTTTGACACGTGTGTCTGTCCGTAAGATTTTTAGTCATACATTATACAGTATTTATTGTAATAGCATACATCAATTAAAAAAATAAAAAATTAACTTCTCATAAATGCATTTGGATTTATGAATTTTAATGGAATGAATTTCACATCACCTATTAAAGGAATATCACATTTTAATTAAGAATAATATTAGGGATCCCAAATAATATATCAAATATTTTATTGTTCGGTATGATTTAAAAAAGTCAAAAAGTCACTATTCTATTTAAGTCACATCATTTTATTTAAGTCACATCACCTCTCTAACACATCATTTCAAACCCAACCCAATCCATACCCAACTCATATTTCATAAAAAGTCAAAAAGTGCACTTATTTAAATTATCTCAAACCAACCCTAAGCATGGATGTGAAACCTACATACATGTGGGTTTGTGTGGATCTCATACCATGTAAGAGATTTGATAAAAAAATTGATCAATTATTTAAGGTTCATAACATTTTCCTTTAATTAAATGCATGTTTTAGATATAAATTTTATGAATACTTTCAAGGGTTTTAAATTGGGGTAATGCTATAGATACCATATTTCTTATCAAAAAAATGACCAAATATCTCACATGTATAGGAATTCACAAAAGTATGGAGTTTACACCTATGTGAGATATTTAGTAAAAAATTTGAAACTTATTATATTTTTTCTTTAAATTGTTGTAATGTGATGCTACATTTAAATTTATAAATTAAAATGAATGAATTTGACGTGACTCATTCAATATGTCATTGAAAATGAATTTTCACCTAGGAGTTCTAAAATCTCCATTTAAAAAAAAAAAATGAATAAATAAAAATTTTAAAAAAAAGAAGCTAAATGATACTTTTTACCTTTAAATTTTAACTTAATTTAAATTCAATCCCCTCATTTCAATTTAAATTATATTACTTTTTGTTAAAAATTCAAAAGAAGAGTTAACATGTGAGTCAAGTGAACATATTTTGAGAACATTGAAAAAATGAACATGTTTTAAGAACCTTAAAGAAAAAGTTAGCTAAATTGTATTTTCACCTTAAGTTCAAATTTAAATAAGATAGGGTATGGGTTGTCACTAATTGGATAGAGTTGGATTTTTGTGTTTTCTGGTGTTCTTGTTTATCCCCTTTTTCTTAGGGGGTGCAGTGGTAGTTATGTTGGTTATGTTTGTTTTTTTATTTGTTGTTGGGTGTAAACTTGTAAAATTTCATTATATGACCTACTTAGCCAAAAAAAGTCGAAAAGTTCAATGGTTTCTTCACAGGGGCTTAATTATTACTGTTAAAAAGATGTAAGAACAAAATGAGATTAAAGTGAAAGTTGAAGATAATAATTAATTTGTTAATTTTTATATTTTAAAATTTTAAAATTTTTAACAAATATCTATTCTCTAATTTCTAGCTAAATTTGTTGAGTTTTCAAAAAATTATAGTAATCTTTTACGGACTAACTTTGTTTAAAATCTTACTAAACTACAGTTCTATCAAAACTTATAAATCCACTAAAACGTTTTTATAAAAAAAAATAAATTGTCGAAAATATAATCTTCTCTCAAGCATAAAATTCAATCCATGCCTCATCCCCTCCCTCTATGTTAGTTCTCGATAAGATAATGATCACAGCTTGTACTAATATATATATCTATATATGTTATCACATTGGAATATTTGAGATAGTTTCATAATTTATTTATTTTACCAAAAAAAAAAAAAAAAATCTAGATGGAAATATATATCATAAAAAAGGAATACTTCAAAAGATTGACTTATGACTCATTTTCAGATCTTTTATTTTGGCTGAGAATTGAGATACATTTATTTAAAATTTAACTTTTTTAATAGAGAATTCTAATTCATACTCTTATTTTTTTATTACTTGTAATTCATATTTTAAACTTTTTTAAAAGACAATGTAAAATGTGTGAATAGTAACATGTGGAGCTAAACAAAGATCTATTTTACCATTAGAAAATTGAAAATTTGATTTTATGGCTGTTTGGAAAGTTGTTATTTTAGTAGATTATTTTAGTTTTTTGTTACTTTAGTAGGTTAAAAATTTTTTGTTTAGGAAGATAGTTAGATTTTTTTTTTTTATTGGATGTGATATTTGTGAGAGAAAAAATAGAATGATTATGGATATGATTTGATATTTTGTTTTATTAGCTATTTTTAACCTATTTTATTTTATCTTTCGAATTTTAACAAAAAAAAAAAAAGAGGCTAAAATCCAACTTGTCAAACACCCTCATTTGTTCTTATCAATTTTAAAATTTTTGGATCCAATATTTGATAAAGTTTTTATAATATATATATACATTTTGGGATATGATAAAGAAAAAATTAGTCAAACGTATCTCTCCAATTTTGAGTAATATGAGAGGTTTAATATGTTTTTTTTATTATTAGTTAAGGTCCCTCAATGAAATTTCTATGTGATTATACCAGAAAAATTTTAAAATTTATTTATGATCATATTAGAGAAATTTTTCTATGAAAATTAAATTTTTCTGTAAAAATGTTGAAAAATTCCAACTATTATGAAAATATTATATATTTTTTATCTTATAAAATCATAATATCAACATCTTAAAAAATATTTGAGACATGCTAGGTAGCTCGAAAAGTCGAGGCTCAAGTAGCTCGACTTTGACTTTTCAACTCACTCTTCTCCAAAAAAACATCCCTTCTGATTCTTCTTCTTCTTCTTCGCCTTCTTCTTCTGTATTTTCTGCTCCACCACCACAACATCAACTTCCATCTCAAATCCCATCTTCTATTAATACTTCATCAAAATTTTCTCATTCTCTGAATCCCAACCAAACCCAAAATCAAACAAAATCAATCCCAAAATCAAAACCAAACTCATAGAATCAAAATCAAAATCCAAAATCAAAGCCAAACCCACATAATCAAAATCAAAATCAAACCCACCGCATTTGAAGTTGCTTACCTCACGAACATGGTACGTGTTGGGTTGTGAAGTAGTTCGCGATCACCATCCATGGCAGTGGGTTGAGTTGTGGTGATCTCCATCCATGGCCCCCTCTTTTTGTTTTCTTCTCCTCTCTTCCTCGTTCTCTCTTTCTCTCGCTTCTCTGTTTCTCTTTCTTTTTTTGAAATCAGTTTCAGCGCGAGAGAAAAAGAAGAAAAAAAAAAAAACAAAAAAACAAAAGAATGCCAAAACGATGTCGTTTTGGCACTTGCCTCTCCAATTTCAAGCTACCCAACAATTTTCAAAAAATTTACCATGATAAATTAATATTTTTAATATAATTAGAAAGTAAACAATTAGACGCAAAGGAATAGACGGTAGATAACTTACGTAATAACTATACAGAAGCACCACACCCGCTGACGATTATTTTCATCAGTGGAGTATTCTAATGTGAGGTCGAGCTCATGGTTTTTATCATGGGCTCCTCTTCTCATTGACTACCCAACAGCCCTACTCCACTTAAAATTGATTAGATAACTGTTATATATTTTTAGGACAGATAACTGTTATATATCAGTTATGAGTTTATTACATTTTTTACTTTTTAAACTATTGTTAAATTGTTAAATTTATTAAGTTGTTAAATTATGTAATCAAAATCTATTTAATCCTTAAAATATTGATTGAATCTATTAAGTTTTTAAAATATTTAATTTAAATCTATTCAATTCTTAAAAAATTACAAAAATAAAATATATTTTCATAAGTATTATAAATTAATAAAACATCTACCCAATTAAGATTTTATTATCTAAAATTTTTATTTTGTCTATAATAGGTGTTTTTATTTCGTTTTGTCTTTAAATTAATAATAGAATCTGGTCCCAATCTTGTCAATAAATTATATAAATATTAGATACGGAAGTCGTAGAATTAGATAATTTAAATAATACCACTTCGTTACAAATAATAGTAAAACAAAATAATACGTTAATTAAATAATAAAAAAACTTAGCAAAAAACTTAAAAACAATTAATTAAAAATTATAAAAAAAAAATTTGACATATAATACTAGATACCCAAGAAGAGATATTTATCAATAAATCCTATCTCACAAACAGTTTTACTGATTGGTTCTAAGGTTATTTTTATTGTTCTGATTAGTCCTATTAGTGAGGAAATATCTTACCAGTTGATCCTATTTTCTTTGTTTAGTAACATTGAGTGGTCAATTATACCCTTCCGTGTGTGTGTCGCGTGACATACATCATTCCAAGCCAAAAAGCATAAAGAGCCTTAATGTACTTTGTTGATGTGTGGCACCCATTGTGTGTGTCACGTGACATACATCATTCCAAGGAAAAAAGCATAAAGAGCCTTAGTGTACTTTGTTGATGTGTAACACCCATTGTGTGTCACGTAACATATTGTGTGTCACGTGACACACCCTCATAAAGAGCCTTGGTGTACTTTGTTGATGTGTGGCACCCATTGTGTGTGTCACGTGACATATTGTGTGGCGCACATGACATACCCTCATAAAGAGCATACATCTAATAACATCTAAATGAGGGCATTAAGATCCCTCAAAATAACCAAGGACTAAACGGTTTATTAAAAAAAAATTGGAACCAATTGGTTCATAAATTTAACATTTAGGATTTATTAGTAAATCTCCCATAAAAGAAAGCACGTAACTATTATAGAAGATAAAAAATAAAATACTATAAATAATTACTTTTACCGTTATAGAAAGAAATTCAGCACAAAGATTGACGGCACTTTTCAACGACAAGATAAAAAATTTAAAATAAAATTTTAACTAGATTCAAAATTTTACTAATTTATAATATTAAGGGACTTATATTTTATTTTTATAATCCTTTTAGAAATTAAATAAATTTGAATTAAATACTTTAGGAATTTAATCAATTTAATTGATAGTTTATGAACTAAATAGACTTTAATTTATATACTTTAGGGACCTAGTAAACTTAATCAATAGTTCACGAACTAAATAAATAATTTGACGATTATTTAAGAATACAAAGTGTAATAAACCCCTCATTTATTTCACTCTTTTATATCACTAGTCTATCTGGCAATATACGATAGTACTATATACACCAATTAGTATATTAACTAGTGTACCAATACTAGTTAGGACATTATTATTGACCCCACCCATTAATCACATTACAAATTTTAAAAACCTCTTAAATTTTGTCACATCATCAATTGGTACACTAATTAGTACATCAATTGATATATATAGTATTATTCAATCATAAATATTTATGTAGGTGGTGAAATAAAATAGTGTCAAATAATTGATGATATATAATATTTCTCAACCGATTAATATGTCAATTATTGATCAATTAGTGTAATAGAAAAATGATAGACAAATGTATTTTATTTTAAAATGACTGATGTATTTTGCTTGTTTATAAATTTATTATGATATTTGACCAATCAATACACAACACATCAATTAAACAACAGAATAGATACACACTGTACGAGCAAGAAATATACTTTTCGTATAATCCTGTTGATCAAGTTTGCGTTCCTCCAGACGTCGTCGCTTTACTTCCTGAAAACACGAACGTGAGCTAGCCGGCGGGTACGTGCCGGATACCTCTCCGATGCCTAAGTCAACAAAATAGATAAATAGGCAAAAAGCTCTATGTATTCGAGAATCAAAGTTGTGTTACCTCTCCATAGGTGATGTTGTGAGCTTTTGTAGGTTCCGTGTGGCACAATTTTAGTAGGACTCTTACTTCTCCATGTAGAGTAAGAGTCCTCCCAGGAATCATATTCTTGAAAGATAATGCTTATCTTTCAACACCTCCCTCACTGCTCAAACCAAGTGAGATGGTTTTACCTCGGTAGTATGACAAAAACGACCGAGATAACATGGCTAAGCTAAGCTGGCAGAATTGACCGAGTTCTGATTAGCTCGGCTCTTCCTTTTACAATTTGTACCTAGGTTTCACTTCTTGAGACCGCGCTATCCACAACGTGCTTGGACCGAGCTATTCAATAGCAAAGTTCTGAGAAAAAGCCCAAAATACCCCGGTCCTTAGTGGTATGACCGAGCTAACTGCTACTACTCAGATCGTAGTGACTGAGCTAACTACAAAACTCTTGCTGGACCGGGCTAACTACAAAGCTCTTTTTGGACCGGACTAATTACAAAACTCTTTTACTCAGCCCTTTTTATTGTGGCCCACAAAACGGCCCATCACCAAACTCGGCCCAATTTACATATAAATTATCCTCTCACACACTAAGAAAAAATACTTACAAATATACTCAAAAAGTAAATGTAAGGCGGATATTGAACTTGATGTGTCGTAAACTCATATCAATAATGAATCACACAATTCAAATTTTAAATAAATTCTAAATATTTTTGTTAAGTTTGTACTCATCAAACTGAACCAGAGTCTACAACATACAAATTTATAATTACATATACAAAATGAAATATTATCCGGTCCATAACGCTCAATGAACCAATGCCATTATGGCCTTACATTGCAAAAGAGGACTGCCATAAAACACAAGGAATGTCCCGAGACACCCCAAGTCTTCAAATCAACACCCACACTTGAAAATATCTTTGGGTGAGCATGTAGCCCAGTACAAATATGTAATTAGCACATTATCAGTATACATTTTCAAGGCATGTGATTATGATGTGATACGGGGATCACGATTATGATGTGATACGGTAATAGACTTTTTTTAAGTGTGCAATATTCAAGGTTGCACACCATGTGTCACTTACACAAAAAGTGTAAGTGGAAGGTGAAAACAAAAGCAAGACTGCAAACAGAAAAGGCGTAAGTATAAGGCGTAAGTTGTACACCATAACAAGACCCTACGGTAATATAATAATTTTCAACTCAGATTGCGTTTGGAAAGGGGCTGCTTTTTGAATTTTTTGGTTATTTGATTATTTTGATTGGTTTTTTTTTAAATTTTTGTATTTAGAAAGATGAGTTAAATTTTTTTATTGATTAATTATTATATTAAAAAATGTGTTTGAATAAGAATTGACCAAAATTGCCCCTATCCTAATAAAATCTCTTTTTTTCCAAATAACAAAGTTCTTGCTGATGTCGCATGCTTTAGAGGGGTGAAATTGTCATTTAACTAGCTATGGTGGCAGAGTGTGAACCATGTGATATTTCTTTTCTTTGTTTTTAGGTCTTTTTACTTTTTGTTGTTTGAAGTTATTTTAACCCCTAATCTGTTTTTCCAAACGTAATCTTAATTTATCAATGGCTCTACTCTGATAATTAATCCATTCACCTTATAAGTTTTTATATGTACATCATATTTTTTTGTAAGAGAAAGTCTAACAGTAGCTATAATTATAGTCCCATTTTTTATCATATTTTTTTCAAAAAAAAAATTAGCAATAAATATGGATTTAAAATATATTGTCCATTCTTTAAAAATAAACAGGGATAATTATAAAATAAAAAAAAAAGGAAGTAGTGCTTGACTTTATAACAAAATAAACTCTAATTTTAATTTTATTAATTTAAATTTTAATATTTTGATTCGTTTTTAATTTAAATTATTTGTCTAATTTCATCAACTAAAACCGACTAAAAAAAATAATATTTTAGTTATTATTCTCCCACTGTTCTTGCCCCCAAATCTAGAAGGAGAGCAAGCTCCACTTGATTGCATGAGAAGCATTCCTTTTGAAGAAGAAAATATTTTGCTTTTTAAAGAATTTGTCTACAGAGAGGACTTGGGTGGGTCCTCCAGATTGTCACATCTCGTGAGAGTTATTTCGATCATTTCAATCGTTTATATTAGGAGATACATTAATTAATTATTTGAGATGTGCTGTATAAATGTTTTTTTTAATTTTTTTAATTAAAAGAATAGAAAAAAAAATATGTATGTTTGGTATAATTTTTTAACTTTTTATAAAAAAAATATGTAATAAAATATTGTAGTAACTACCAAAATTATTCTTTTACCCTTCTTGACACAACAGCAGGTAGGGGTGTCACTCGGGCGGGCTCAACCCAAGTAACCCGTGCCAGCTCGAGTTTTTTTAGAGTTTAGACAACAATATTTTGTAATCTGGACGGGTCTGAGCAGATTTTTAATACCCGAATTGTAATTCGGGCCGGGCTTAGACAGAATCAGTGACTAATCTAAGCAACCCGAACCCAAATTGCATTGAATATATTATATAAATTAAATTAAATAGTTATCCTTAATATTAAAGTGATCCCCAACTTTAGTCCCCATTCCACAAGGACCTAATGATCTTGCACAGGGTCATAGATTCCTCGAGCATCCCATAATTAAGACACCAACCAGAGGGGGTTCATAGGCCCTACTCTTGACCTAGATTGGCATAGCAACATGGTGCCCTTCTAATCATAGCTTGCAATGGTTAGGCGAGGCAATAAGGTAGGCTAGCGAGTGGAGTTGAGTTATTCGAGTGGAGCTAGGTGTGCGAAACTGGTTTAGCAGAGCACTAAGCCAAGATTAAAATCATGCCTTATCATGTAAAGTGGTTGTTTGTTGCCTTGTGAATATTGGGCAATTCGGGTTAACCCGAGTTCAAATTATAAAGCTTGGTCCGGGCTTGGGTAGCCATGCTCGGGTTGATAGTTGGACTTGGGCGGGCTTGGACACTGTCAAATACAATTAGGGCTAGGCTTGGGCAAACCCCCAACCCAACCGAACCTGCTCGAGTTGCACCCTTAGCAGCAGGAAGAATGGGTTTATGTGCATTTCAATTTTTGGCTCATGGGTTTTCGTGGAACCCATTGTGCCACGTCATTGCACAATGGGAAATGCAGTGCAACACTGACATGCACTGTTTTGTTTTCTTTTTTTTATTTTATTTCTTACCCCGAAGCAAGGGTAAAATTGTCTTTTTACCCTCTGAGTACTCAGACACAAATTTCCCGCCCAAACCCTGAAAAAGTAAGAACTTTTTAGATTTTTTTGATAACTTTTTGACTTTTTAGCTATAATAGATTATGTCAAACTAGGCCTAAGTATATTATTTATATAAAAAATAAATTAATCAGACAAGTACAACCCATGATCAAGTCGAATAATAACCCTAAAAAATTATTAAAATCATGTTAAATGTTTATTTTTCTAAACATAAACGTGATCTTGTTATGAATTATAAATGTGTAATTAATTTGAACTTTTTTTATAGATGATTTACTCAATGAAATCTATACTATGAATAATTCGAATTATTAAAATAAATACAGGACACGTCTTTGCAGACTCCCAACACGGTATGGTGTTCCTAGAGAGGTAGATGACTTGAAAATGAGATATTTACATGTCATTTATGGGTTGATACAAAAATAGAAGTGGACTCCATTAATATATAATGATCATTTAGAGCTTATTTGATAACACCATAAATAAGCTTTTTGTTTATATATATATATTACAATTCTTTACTTTTATGCACCTTTTTTTTTTATTTTTATAATAAGTAAAATAATTAATTTATAAGTTATACCTAAAAATAAATTTGAACTAAAAATATAGTCAGCACAACGGTACATATCCAAAAATTGTAACCATATAAAAGAAATAAACAAGTACAATTGAAAAATTACCAATTTATTTTTTTAAAACAAATATAATTATCAAATTAATTTGATTTTTTTATAAATAATCTATGCACATTAATTTACAAGATAAAACAATCCAATAGTGGACTAAGACAAATCAAGAAAATTATTAAATAGTTTCAGAATATCACACAATATTATTTACATAATATTTTATTCTTGACAAATAAAGAATTACAAAAACACATCAAGCAAGTCATTCATTATTTTACTCTTAAGTTAAAAATGCCACATTAAAAAAATTAATTAATTAATTAAAAAAAATATCTAAACTTTCCAAACTGTACTTCTACTTAAATAAAAACTAATCACAAATCCTCTAAAAAAAATACACACCTCACATTAGAAAATTATATCCAATTATGTGATCTGTTACGTTACATTTCTTAATTTTGCCTTCCCAATGACACACAATTAGGAGTCTTAGCCACTGAGCAATTCTTGTGTGCAAAGAGGCTAGGTGTCATGTGGTACATTTTTCTTCTCCCATTGGTTGAAAGAGTGTGAGTTACATTTATGTGTTAAGTGATGAGAAGACAATATGGGGGGCCATGGTGTTTGTGATTGGTTGAAGGTATCATGTGGCATGCCACATGGTACCCACCTAGCACCCAAGAATTTTTCCTTAGCCACGTCATAGGAGATGAAATTGAGTAAAATTAGGGGATAAATTAATTTTCTTTTAGGCTCAGTTTGGTTAAATAGATAATATAGGAAAGTGAAAAGAAATAAAAAATAAAAAATTTTGTGTTTGTTTAGACAGAAAGTGATAGAAAGTAATGGAAACTAAAGTTTCCTGTAGAACTCAAATTACTATGTTAGTTAAGCTAACAATTTCTTACAAAATATGAAGAAAAAATTATTTATTTACCTCAAATATTTTCTTTTTGGTTATATTTCTCTTCATAACTCCCTATTATGCAGTGATTATATCTTTTTTTCTATCATTTTCTTACAAAATTTTTATCTATTCAAATACATATAAGAAAATATATTTTTATTTTTTTTTTCTTTCACTTTACTTTTTATTATTTTCATTTTTTGTCATATATTTTTTTTTTAAAGCAAACGGAGCCTCACTTGTTTTTTGTTTAATAAACTTGTGATCAAGAAATGGGACTTTGCTCCAGACCCCAGCACCCCCAAACACTTATGAGAGAGAGAGAGAAGAGAGAGGAAAAAAAATAATAAAATAATATATAATTACAAATCAATTGAAAGTTGTGAGGATAAAAAAAAAAGAAAAGAAATTGCGACTACCAAGTAAACAATTCCGCGTGGTATCATTAATGAGACTATTTCTGAATGTTATGGCCGCTCTATCTGCCTTTTTTTTTTTTTCCCTTCTCGTGCTCTTCTTCTAGAAACACCAAAACTAAGAATGAATTATTTACACGAAAGCTTTTAAAATTATTAAAAAAATAATAAAGGTTAGGGCCCCTTTCTCTCATCCTTTTGATTTTTTTTTTTATTGGTTATTTTTTTTTCTCCTTTTTCAATCACCACCCGTCACGTATGTGTGGGATGGTGGGGGTTGAAATTTAAGAAAGACTAAATCACTGCTGTAAAAAAATAGTACTTTACCTCTTTTATATATCAATTTGTATATTTTGACTCTATTAATTATAAAAATATATTATTTTTATTTTTCATAGACTTTTTAAAATTACCTGTGATGTATTTGTACGATTTCCATATTTAAAAGAATCAATATGTATAAATTTATAAATGATAAATAAACAAATATTTGTTAATATTAAAAATTTTAGTGTAATTAACTCAATTAACAATTCCTTAAAATCCCTTTAATTCTCTCTCATTGTCTTTCTTTTTCAACCAATTTTTTATTTTATAAAATTCTATTCCTCTAGAACCCATCCCAATCAACCAATATTCAAAAAAAACAAAAACAAAAACATTTTCTCTCTCCACAACTAATCTATCTACTGACCAATCCTAAATATCCAGGACCATGGATATATATGAACCTATCTATCCATTCTTCTCTTCTCAATATAATCTAAACACACTTCTTCACATATTTTCTGTCTGAGTCATGAATGCAAAAGAATCTAACAAAGATCCATCAATGGCAGAGCAATACCAAGAAGAAGAAGATGAAACAGAGGAGACACTCTCTCTCTGTGATCTTCCAATGTACAGTGATGCCAAAGAAGAAGATCAAAGCTTGTCATCATCATCATTCTCATCCGATCAAGACGACTTCTTTGAGTTCTTCAGCGAAGATTGGAGCACTTTGAGCTCGTACCCAGTTCAAAACATTGTTTTCTGTGGAAAACTCATTGCTTCTAAAGAACCAAACTCAGAAACAGAGCATACCCACAAGATCGAAACCAGTAAACAAGAAAAACCCAGAAAATATAGGCTTTTTCGATGGAATTCGAAGATTTTTAGAAGTTCTAAATCCACAAATCCGAAGATAAAAAGATGTGTTTCGAGCCCGAAGTCTCTGTCATTGCCGGTGGGAGACGAATTTAGGTATAAGGGTGGCGAAAAGTACGGATTTCCGGTTCGGAGAGTTTCGGTAGTGGAGGCACCGTTGAAGTCGCGGCGGAGTTTGTTGATGCTTGGATTGGCTAGGATGCCGCCGGAGATGGAGTTGAGGAATATAAGGAGCAGGCAGGGGCGGCGGAGTCGGTCGACGGTGGTTCGGAGGAGTGGTGGTGGTGGTAGTGAGAAGGTGAGGAGAGGGAAGGGGTTGTGGGGGACTTGGTGGCTGATCAGGGCGTTGGGTTGTGGTGGTTACCGCCACTACGCCACCACCATGCCAACCCGGCCGTGAAGGCTTAGTTTATATAAGATTTTATTATATTTTATTTGTAGGATTTACTTGTAAAATCTTATTTGTACATATTTATTTTGTATCAATTTTTGAATTGAAGAGTAATTATTTAATTTTTTTGAAATATTGAAATATTTTGTATCCATTTTTGAATTTAAGGGTAATTATTTAGTCTTTTTAAAATATCGAAATAATATCTTCTATGCAATAACAAGTGATTATGTATTTACTAGACTCAAAAACAAAAATAAAAACAAAAAAATTTGTAAAAATTACAAAACACCGTGACATTACAGTCCCAAAAAACAATTTCTACCAATTTTAGGATTTGGACTTCTTTAATATTATACAGATGGATTTTCATTGGTAGAGATCACGAGTTAAAATTGAATGATATTAGTTATATATTTTTAAACCAAAATAAAAATAAAAATTGAATAGATACACATTATATATACATATCAATTTAGTTTTAAAAAAAAAAAAAATGGTGCAAAGTCTAATTTACAAAGTGTACAAATCATTAGATTTAAGATAAAATATTATTTAGTGATAAGGATATGTTAGAAAAGTTGACGGTAACCTATGGCAATGACTTGCCAACGACAATAAGTAGTGGTAGTAAGCTAGAGAAATGTGTAATATTCAACAAATAAAAGGTTGATTAAGTGACATATATCACATTTCAACAAATAAAAATAGTAAATTTTAACAGATAAACAAATTGGATGATTTAAAAAGATCGACAGATAGATTGATTTTAACAGATAGTTGTTATTTTAGACAAATTGTGTCTTTCTAATCCAAAAAATTTAGAATTTGGCCTGGTGACCCAAAAGATAAAGAAATGAACTTATGGTCAGAATGTCCATTTATTTATTCCCTAACTTTTTATTAAGGGTGATTCTATTTACACACCATTAATACTCTCAGTACACGGGTGTCTCTATTTACACACCACCTTTCATCTCAAGGTACACCATTAATTAGTTTATTTTTTATTACAATATTAACCTAATGTAAAATGACCATAAAAGATAAAGGGATATGATACACACCTTACGTAATACACACCAATTACTCATTGCACACCACACCCAATTTTGATTTTTTATTTTTCACTCAATACACTATCAATTTTCAAATATTTCCAAAATATCCGCATATTCTCTAACCCTAACCCTAACCCTGACTCTACCTCACAGCCGTTGCTGCCACCGCCGCCGCCATCAACTATTAACGTCAACCATCCTTCCTCTTTTTGCCGCTGCTACCTCTTTCATTTGCGTGAAGGTTAAAAATGTAATTGACTAGAAGGATAAAGATGTAATAATTTTTTTTTAAGGAAATAGAAGATTGAAGATTGTGGGTAGGGTGTGTGAGTAAGGGTAAAGATGAAAGATTGTGGGTGGAGTGTGTAAGTAAGGGTAAAGATAGAAAATTGTGGTGTGTATTGAGCGAATTTCTTATTTATCAAATTACTAAAGGTGTGTCTTGAGTAGTGGTGTCTCTTGAGATGAAATATGGTGTGTAAATAGAGGCACCCCATTAATAGATTAAATTTATATTCTAATAATATCTTCCAATGAAATGACCATTAAGGACAACATAAGATGTATTCTACCCATTATATTTAAAAACATAAAATACTCTTCATACACCATCATCCTATAAGGTTTAGGCTTTTAACATATAAATATTGTATTTTTTCATCATCTTCACCATTAACATACTCATTATCAATTAGCTAACTTCATTCTCTTCTCCATTATATTTATTTTTTAAACTCAAAACATTATTACCTTTGAAGATTTAGTGTTAAGAACATTGAAATCAATTAATTTTGAAGATTTGCATATTATGGATGACACTGAGATGGTTGGTTCCTGAGAGGGTAATTTATAAATAAATTGGGCCGAGCTGAGTAATAGGTCGTTTTATGGGCCGCGGTAGAAAAGGGCTTAGCAAGTGTACTGTAGTATTAGTGCGGTCCAAGTAGAATGACAGTTATCATGGTCGGAGTGGAATTAGCCCGGTCATAGTGTTTAAAGCCAAGGTATGATGGGTTCACATGGTGGACCTCGCTTTGGTTAGCACGGTCATAGCAAGCCGTATATTAGCCCGGTTTCAACAGGCAACCGAAGTACAACTGAACGAAAGCCTAGCCAGCTTGGCGTTGTGCATTAGAGCACCAAGCTTGGTAAGCTCGGTCTTAAGTTAACAACCCAGTTGGAGTAGGCATAACCAGGGTACAGACACTAAAGGGAAGATTTGAGCCGGGTTAGCTCGGTCGTACTGCCATCCAACCGGGGTAAAACCATCTCACTTGGTTTAAGCAGTGAGGGGGGTGTTGAAGGATAAGCATTATCTTTTAGGAGTGTGACTCCTAGAAGGACTCTACATGGAGAAATAAGAGTTCTACAAGGATTGTGCCACACAGAACCTATAAAAGCTCATGACATCACCTATGGAGAGGTAACACAACTTTGATTCTCGGATACACAGAGCTTTTGACCATTTGTCTATTTTGCTGACTTAGGCATCGAAGAGGTATCTGGCACACACCCGCCGGCTAGCTCACGTTTGTGTTTTCAGGGAGTAAAGCGGCGACGTTTGGAGGAGCGCAGACTTGATCAACAGGATTATATGAGAACAATATTTCATGCTCGTACAATTGGCACCGTCTGTGGGAATCACAGAAAGAACAAAACCTCTTGATCAAGTTTTCCTCTTTAATTGGAAGTAATGGCGCACAATGAAGATTTGCCGCAGTCTGCCATTGACGAACAAACCCCAGAGGGGGGTGGGAGACGCGAAGGTTTGCCTTCTATCCCTCCCATGGCGGATTTAGAGCCCCAACGACAGAACCCCCAGAGGGATGCAAAGGGGAGGCGGACTAACAGCCCCCGTCGCTCTCAAAGTCCGGAAAGACAGAGGCGGATGATCGATCCCCAAGTTCTGGAGGATCGCGTAAAGGAACAAGACGAGTTAATAAGGAAAATGGCGGCGGACATGGAGTCTATGAAATGCCAGATCAAAGGAAAAGGGGTGGCGACAAGAGAGGGGCACAAAGGCAACACGCCTCCTTGCCACTCGGAAGATCGTGGTAGGCATACCACACCATCACAAGCAGAGAGCAGAAACCTGAGAACATGTGACACTCAATCAAGGAATACCAAGACTCGTTACTCCAGGTCTGGGAGAACGAGGACTGAGAGGTCATGTACTGAGGGAAGCACCTATCGGCCCTCATGCACACACCAGACTACATCCAAGCAAACGGAGTTGCCTAGATCGTCTGACCTACGGATTGTGCTTGAAGAAAAGGCACGATGGAAGGAGGATACCAGGGCACGCGACCCACGCAGAGTTTCAGCCCTTCAGCGGTTGGCTCCTCAGATGTATGGAAGCGTCGAGGTCGGAATGCCAATACCGCGCTTGGCTTATGAACCAGCAGACAAGGTATTAGCCAGATTGCAAACCTCGCGGTTCGTTCCAGCAATAGAGAACGCACCTCTACCTTCAGGCTTCAACTAACCTAAGTTCACCACTTATGAGGAGAAGACAGACCCCTACATGCACTTAAGCCACTTTCGCCAGGTTATGGCGGTATACCAACGGAACGAAGCTTTAATGTGCATCCTATTCCCATCCAGCCTTGGCAACCTAGGTTTAACCTAGTTCAAAAGGCTACCAGAAGGCAGCATCGCCTCCTGAGTACAATTGGCAGAAGCGTTCGTGACCAAGTTCAGAACGAACACCAAGACGCCAATGGAGATCGATCAGCTACTCTCCATTGACATGGGCGACAAGGAAACGTTGAGGTCATACAACAGTTGTTAGTGGGAGACCTTCAACCAGATAGGAGATTGCCCCACAAATCTCGCCATCGCACAGTACAAAAGAGGTCTTCCAGTCGGAAACAGGCTGAGGGACTCAATTACCATGACGCCCCTCCTCATAACAGAAGCCTTAATGGAGAAGGTACACCAGCACATTCGGGTGGAAGAGGATAGCGCCCGTGCTAAAACAAAGTCTGGTATAACCGCAATACCAGATAAAAAGACTTCGGCAAAAGTCAATACAGTAGAACGTCCAAGCAGAAACGGGCAAGGCAGGTGGGACAATGGAGAGGACCAAGATAAAAGGTGGTTGAGAGTCCGCACTGCCATTACCACAGTGTTCAAAAAACCGATCTATCGGATTCTCAGTGAGATACGTGATGAACCTTTCGTCAGATGGCCAGCTAAGTTAGGAGAAGCGCAAAGGGACTATGATGAAAGATCCCGGTGCACCTTCCATAAGGAAAAAGGGCACCGCACTAAAAATTGCATGCCATTGAGATAACACTTAGAGGAGTTAGTGGCAGCTGGACACCTGAACCAGTACATAGAAGGAGGGACACAGCCAGCCCTCCAAAACCACGATCACCCAGATGGAATGTCGATCGACGCCCCACCTCAAGGCGTGATAAACGTAATATGTGGGGTATTCGAACCTGAACGAGTATGTGAGCTCAGGGAAATGATCAAGAAGGCTGAGCACTTAAGGGAGGTATTAAGTGCATAACCTACTATTAAAAAGGGGAGAACAGAGGCCACAACCATCATGTCTTTTTCAAATAGAGACTTGGCAAGGATATATTGCCCTCACAATGATGCACTGGTCGTCACTCTCCATGTCAAGGATTACGACATCAAGCGAATTTTGATTGACCAAGGGAGCTCATGCGAGATAATGTATTACAAAACCTTCAAACAATTGAAACTGAAGGACAGGGACTTGGTACCTATCGTATCTCCCCTGATCGGATTCAACTCAATGCCAGAGTGGCCAGTTGGCAAGATAATCCTCCCAGTCAGAGCAGGAAGCATGACAAAACAAGTGGAATTCTGGGTATTGAAAGTCCCTTCCATTTACAACATAATCTTGGGAAGAACATGGTTGCATGCCATGCGATCGGTAGCGTCAACCTACCATCAAGTAATGCGGTTCCCCAACAAAGCTGGAGTAATTGAAGAGGTCTATGGAGACCAAATTATGTCCAAGCAATGTTTCGTCACAGTTAGGGGTGAAAGAATAATCGGAATGACCGATTAAACCGACTGAACCGAACGGGTTTCGGTCGGTGTGATGAGTTTTTAGTCGGTCGGTTCGGTTCGGTTTTTTGTTTCTTGTGAATTCGGTTCGGTTTACGGTTTTTCAGATGGTGGACCGAACCACACCGAACCGAACCGAATCATATAATATTAATAGCCTTAAAATCCTAGCCATCCACATCGCACGATCTGTGCCGTCCGCGTGTCTCACAAAAAAAAAAAAAAAAAATACACACCACACATATACATGGTTCACCAAACACCACACACCACACCATAGATTTTTTCTCTCTCTCTCTCTCTTCGTCTCTTTGTTTTCTTCCTGAGAAGAAGCTTTCTCAGTTTCTCTTCTCCATTTTTTCTCCATTTTTCTGACTGTCACTCTCTCTCTCTCACGGCCCTCTCTCGCCATCACTCTCTCTCTCTCTCTCTCAAGAAATAAATCGAGAGCTCTCTATTTCGAACAAGCAAGAGACACCGACTGTCACTCTCTCTTCGCACTTCCTTCACTCATCAACGAAGCAGACGATGAAGATCTTGGTGGGTTTGTAGCAAAATCAACAAGCAGAAGCTTAATCAAAACCCTAAGGTGATTTTCGAAAACCCTTGATTGTGCCCTAATTTTCGAAATCCCTTTTATTGATCTTGGTGGGTTCTTTAAATTGCTCTGCTTTTCTTGTGTTTTTAGTGTTGGTTTGTGTTCATGTATGAATTAATTTCAAGTTTCCTTTCTGGGTTTTATCTGTGATTATATATGTGTCATGGAAAGTTGGTTGATTTGTTTTTATGTTTTCAGTCAAAAGGAAACCAGAGGATTTTCCAGGAAAATTAATTAAATTGAACTTGTATTAGTCGAATTCTATCCCAGGTCTCTCTCTCTCTCTCTCTCTCTGTAAATTTATAATTATTATCTTTATAAAATTTATAATTATTTTATAAAGATACTACTAATTCGAGTTGTTAATATATGATTATATATATGAAATATTAATTATTTCTTTTTATTGTTGGATTAAATTTATTTTGCAATAAAATAAATTCTATTTAGTGAAAGTAATTCAAATTAATTTTCTTGTTAATGTTGGATTAAAAGAAATCATTACTTTGTAAAAAAAATGCAATAAACTCAATTAAGCATCTAATTGGACAGCTCTTGTTAACCTTGGTGAGATCATTTCAAAATCCAAATTATTTAACTTGTAAGGTTCACTCTAATCCATGTAAAAAGAAAAAAAGAAGTTGATTGTATATTGGTAATTACATGATTAAATCATTTTGTTTTAAACAAAATCGATATCGAATGTGATTTTAATAATAGACTATTTAATTTTTATGATAAATATAATTTAATTATGTGATTATCGATGTTCGATCATCTTAATTTTTACAAAATATATCCTACCATATTAAAGATGCTGATTACTAAGATGGATTTTGAAGCAGCCTCCAACACCCAAAACCTCTCGTAGTTGATCGTCCAAAGAATCTGTTCCCTTATATAAATTCATATCAAATGGATCCAATGGGTAAATATTAAGAGAACTTTAGTTGAAAGTATTATATATATTAGAAAATTAGAATTTAGTAGTATCTTTATAAAATTCTGTTTATCTGATAAAAGTTGTACATTTAGAAAAACATTTTTTTTTGGTTTCATTAGTGTTAGATCGATTGAAATGAGTTTTATTTCAATAGCTTTTTAGACTAGAACTAATTAAGAGGCCTTTTATCATTAGAAATATCATTACACCTAAGTGAAGTTAGTTAAAAATTTGCATGGATTGATTTTTGGATGTGTTTCTCATAGTTTAGTTTGAAATCCATCCTAATGTTAGTAATTTAGCATTATCAGATGAATATTCGATTTCAATGTATCACAATAAAGTTTATGATTGTGGATTTTATAAAATTTAAGTTGATTTTTATATTCTCCATCCTGATATAAATTCTTTTTTTTTTTTAATTGTTGTGCTAATGACATATAAAGAAATAATAAATATATATATATATATAATGGTTTGCAAATTTTTGTTGTTATTATGTTTAGATGGATGAAAATATGGTTGAAGTGCCCAATGAAACTGAAGAACCTACGGTACAAGAAGCTAAGGAAACAAGCAAAAAAAATAAATCTGATAATGTGGGTAAAAGATCACGGTCTTTGGTTTGGGATCATTTTACGAAATTGGATTGTGACTCTGGTAAAAAACCTAGGGCCTCTTGTAATTATTGTGGTGTAACTTATGCATGTGATCCGAAGATTAATGGGACAAAATCAATGCTAACTCATATAGAATCAAGGTGTAAGAAGTATCCTTTAAGGGAAGATGCAAAGCAAAGTACCCTAGGTTTTAAACCAAAAAAGGATGGTGGTGATGGAGAAACAAGTGGTAATCTTGTAGTCAGAAGCTTGTGTTGATGCATGTAGAAAGGCCCTAGCAAAGATGATAATAATAGATGAACTGTCTTTTAAATTTGTGGAGGGTGAGGATTTAGACAATTCATGCGTGTGGTGCAACCAAAATGGTTAAAATCCCTCTAGGATTACCGTTGCCAAGGATTGTATGTCACTATATTTTAGTGAGAAGAAGGTTTTGAAGAATGCACTTAGAGATCAACGACTATGCCTTACCACGTACACTTGGACATCGTGCAAAATCAATTATATGTGTCTCACCGCACATTTTATTGATTGTGATTGGAAACTTCACAAAAAATTCTTAACTTTTGTGTAGTTCCTAACCATAAAGGTGAGACACTTGCCAAGGTGATTGAGCAATGTTTGGTAGAATGGGGATAGATAAGTTTCTCACGATTCTGATTGATAACGCAAGCTCAAATAATGGTCTCATTAATTTTTTGAAGCGAAAGAGGAAAACTAGGAAGAGTACCATATTAGAGCATGAGTTTTTACATGTGAGGTGTTGTGCTCACATATTGAATCTAATTGTTTGTGAGGGATTGAAAGAAATTGATGACTCCATAACAAGGATTCGAAATATTGTGAAGTATGTGAGATCCTCTCCATCTAGGATGGCTAAATTCAAATCGTGTATTGAAACGGAGGGCATTGAGTGTCATGGTCAACCTTGTTTGGATGTAGCTACCCGATGGAACTCTACAAATTTGATGTTAGAGCGGGCTTTACCATTTCAAAAGGCTTTTGAGCGGTTAGAAGATGAGGACACACACTTCCAGTTGACTCTTAGAGAGGATGAGGTTGGTGAAAATAGTGAGGAGGGTGAAGTTGGTGGTGAGATTGGTGAAGAGGGTGAACTTGGTGAGGGATTTAGAGTTGGTCCAACTAATAGTGGAAAAGGAAAAGAGAGAAGAAAAGCAATTGGGCCACCGACAAGTTATGATTGGATGAAAGCGAGGTTGTATGTCAAGTTTTTAAAATTGTTTTACAATGCCACATTGCGTTTTTCGGGTTCTTTGTATGTTACTTGCAATGCATTTTTTTCAGAGATAATGTTGATAAAAAGTGCAATAACCGAATTATGTGAGCATGATGATATAAGTTTGAAATTATTGGCACATGGCATGAGTTCAAAGTTTGACAAGTATTGGGGTAAGTTTGACAAGATCAATTTGCTATTGTTTGTTGCTATTGTTGTTGATCCTCGTTACAAACTTAAATATGTGCAATGGTGCTTGGAAGAAACTTATGAAACTCAACATGTTGATGGTTTGGTAAACAAACTAAAGAGAGGATTGACAAGGTTATATGAGTGGTATGTTTTGAGTGTTCAAAATGAAAGTTTGCAACCACAAAATATGGGGCAGCCATCAAGGGAAATGAATTTGGATAAAGATCATGATACGGATGTCCGAACAAAAATGAAATCCAAGTTTAAGATGCATTTGGAAGAAGAAAATCATATGGTTAACAAGTCCGAATTGGAGAGGTATTTGGTGGAGGGTTGTGAAGAAGATGATGATAATTTTGATATATTGGGTTGGTGGAAGACTAATTCCACTAAGTATCGCATCCTCTCTCATATGGCTCGTGATGTTCTAGCTATCCCTGTGTCCACAGTTGCCTCAGAATCTGCTTTTAGCACGGGAGGACGTGTTCTTGATCCGTTTCGCAGCTCTCTATCACCCTCTATGGTGGAAGCTCTCATCTGTGCGCAAAATTGGTTTCGTTCCCCATCTCAAATCAGTCTTACAGATCAATTGGAAGAATTGGAGGAGCTTGATTCAGGTATTTTTTTTCTTAAGTCACAAGTATTTCTTATTTTCTTTTCTTTCTTTTTTTTAATGAAAATTATATGTTTAACACTTTAACCTATTGTGCATTGGGTCTTTTTTTAGTACTTATGGAAGGAACAAGCAATAAGGATGTAACTGTTATTGATTGATGCTTGAAAGCAAGGGTAAGAAATTGAATAGTTGATGTAATTTTTTTTTTTTATGTTAAATTGAATTATGTTGATAATAATTTTATTTTTTTTACAGGTCTCTTTTGCTTGCTTAGTTGGAAAGTTCATGTTGTTGCTGCTTGCCTTAGATGGTTTCTATTTTATGTTTTTGAGTTTTGAGAATTATATTAATGGTCTGTAATATTTATTAAGGTTTAGATTTAGACACATAGTTTTATGGTTGGATTGGATATATGGTTGGTTGATGGCTTAGACTTGCTTTAGATGGTTTCTATTTTATATTTTTGAGTTTTGAGATTGATTATATTAATGGTCTGTAATATTTATTAAGGTTTAGATTTAGACACATAGTTTTATGGTTGGATTGGATATATGGTTGGTTGATGGCTTAGACTTGCCTTAGATGGTTTTTATTTTATGTTTTTGAGTTTTGAGATTGATTATATTAATGGTCTGTAATATTTATTAAGGTTTAGATTTAGACACATAATTTTATGGTTGGTTGATGCCTTAAACTTAGACTTGGATACAGGGCTTAAACTTTATGATTGAATATATGTTATTTTTCATTTTTTTGTTGGTATATGTTAATAACAGGACAGGCCTAAAATGTGAGGCCTTAAACTTATGCAAGAATTGCATAGCTTTAGGCCCAAATTTTATGCAAATGGATAAGAATATAGGCCTAAAATGTGAGGCCCAAACCTATGCAGGAATTACATGGCTGGAGGCCCAAATTTTATGCAAATGGACAAAAATATAGGCCCAAAATGTGAGGCCCCAAACCTATGTAGGAATTATATGGCTTGAGACTCAAATTTAATGGAAAATGGATAAAAATATAGGCCCAATATGTGAGGCCCAACCACCAAATCAAAAAAAAAAAAAAAAAAAGAGCCAAAAACCAAAAAACCGAGAAACCGCACCGCACCGTAAAAAACCGAACCGAGCCGGTTTATAACATTTTTTTGGCCGGTTCGGTTCACACAATATAGCCAAAAACCGAAAAACCGAATTACCGGTTCGGCGCAAAAAAAGTGAAAAAACCGACCGAACCGAACCGATTTCACCCCTAGTCACAGTAAATGGCAGCCGAGCTGCCAAGGGGTTTGTACAGATGGTAGAAAAACCAGAGAGCAATGAATTATTCGCGAATGTTAGCAAAGCTGCTGAACAGAAGGCAGTGGAAGACTTAGTATAGGTAAGAATAGATGAAAAGAACCCAAATAAGTTCTTTTTGCTTGGCTCATCTATGTCCAACACTGAGAGGATAGAGGTCATGGAATTCTTGACCTTTAACATCGAAGTGTTTGCTTGGACGCTGTATGACATGCCAGGCATTGACCCAAGCTTCATCTGTCACCAATTAAACGTCCACCTAACTGCTAGACCAATTATTCAACGCACTCATAGATCAGCACTCCACCACGCCGAGATAGTGGCAGAAGAAGTGGGAAACCTTCTAGAGGCAGGAGCTATCAGAGAAGTGCATTATCCCAAATGGATATCCAATACAGTGGTGGTGCCAAAGAAGAATAAAAAATGGCATTTCTGCATGGACTACAAAACAGTCAACAAGGCATGCCCAAAGGACACCTTTCCCCTACTACGGATAGACCAACTGGTAGACCTAATGGCAGGGCACAATCGACTTAGCTTTCTTGATGCGTACAGAGGTTACCATTAGATCACTATGTATGAACCAGATCAGGAGGTCACATCCTTTACAACGCCAAGAGGACTGTACTGCTACAAGGTCATGCCCTTTGGCCTTAAAAACGCAGGGGCAACATTCTAGCAGATGGTCACCAAGATGTTTGAGCCATTGTTAGGCAGAACAATAGAAGCATACATAGATGATATGGTAGTCAAAAGCAAAGATGAGAATGACCATCTCAGAGACCTAGGTGAGATGTTTTAGATCTTGAAGAAGAACAAGTTGCGCCTTAATGCTTCCAAGTGTGCGTTTGACGTAGGATCTGGCAAATTCCTGGGCTTTCTAGTAACCAATTGAGGTATAAAGGTAGACCCCTCTCAGATCAAAGCAATTCAAGATCTAAAGAGACCCAACTCAGTAAAAGAAGTGCAGCATCTCACCAGAATGGCAGCCGCTAAACCGGTTCATAAGTCGGTCGTTAGACAGATGTCGACCATTTTTTCAAGCATTAAAGGCCAAGTTTGAGTGGGATGAAGAATGCGACCGCGCCCTAGAAAGTTTGAAAGAATACATGTCTTCTCCACCGTTGCTAGTGACCCCAATACCTGGAGAAGAATTATTTCTGTACCTGACAGTTTCACAGCACGCAATTAGCGCAATGTTGGTCCGAGCAGAAGGAATCCAACATCTGCCCATCTTTTATGTCAGCAAGACACTGCTGGGTGCAGAAACCAGGTACTTACCATTGGAAAAATTGGCCTTAGCCTTAGCCTCGATGATGGCCTCAAGGAAGTTGTCGCATTATTTTCACGCCCACACTATAATCGTTCTCACAGCCTTTCCATTAAAAGCTTTGTTTGAGAGAGTGAACTTTTCTAGGCGAATCTTGAAGTAGGCAGTAGAGTTGGGACAGTTCAACATCAAGTTTCAACCCAGAACCGCGATAAAATCCCAAGTTTTGGTAGACTTTGTCGCAGAATTCACACCAGGAAGTCATCACATCTGCCCAATTGACTTAACTGGTTCAACTGAAATGGGAATAGAAAGTGTCGCTGGAATAGCGCAACCCCAGAAAGAAGCAAACCATGCTACACCAAGCAAAGATTCATCAACAAATAAAGACTTAGTACAATCAGATAATAAGGGGCAAACAGTAAGTGTGGACTTTGAGGAAAACACTAGCAACACTCAGGACCCCAAGACGTCATCCGATCCCTCTACCTGCTAGAAACTATTCGTTGGAGAGATGTGGAAGCTCTTTGTGGATGGAGCATCCAACAGACACGCTACAGGACTTGGCATAGTCCTTATCTCACCAGATGGCCTGGTAGTAGAACAAGCAGTCAACCTTGGCTTCCCAGCATCAAACAACGAAGCGGAGTATGAAGCACTTTTGACAAGCCTAAAATCAGCATTCTACATGAAGGCAACCGAGCTAATCGTTTACAGTGACTCCCAGCTAGTTGTAAACCAAATTTTAGGCGACTATGAGGCAAAGGATGATAGGATGGCCAAGTACCAAGAGTTAGTCAGAAAGGAGATCATGAAGTTCGAAGTAGTGCAGATAGAACAGATTGGGCGAGAAGAAAACAGCAGAGCAGACGAACTAGTAGGCTTTGCTTTGATGGCAGATATATCCATCCCTCATCCGTTATTGATTGATTACCTACCAAGACCAAGCATTGAAGAACCCGAAGTAGAAGAGGTATGTTGTGCTAAACTAGGCCCTTCTTGGATGGATCCCATTATAATGTTCTTAAAAGACGGCGTCTTACCGGAAGAAAAGAAAAAGGCCAACAAAATAAGAGCAAAGTCACAGAAATTTTGGCTCTCCCCATCAATGGCCTTGTACAAGAAATCCTTCACAGGACCTTACCTAAAGTGTGTCCACCCCAGCAAAGTTGAAGCATTCTTGCTCGAAATTCACGAAGGCGTATGCGGCAGCCACCAAGGAGGAAGATCTTTAGCCTACAGAGCAATTTCACAAGGATATTGGTGGCCTTACATGCAAGCAGATTCAGAGAAGTATGTCAAGAAGTGCGAGAAATGTCAGAAGTTCGCACACCAAATACATCAGCCAGCTAGAGAACTACTACCATTAACTAGCCCATGGCCCTTCGCAATGTGGGGCTTGGACATAGTAGGACCACTTCCAATAGCACCTGGCAACAGAAAGTTTTTCCTTGCAGCAACAGACTACTTCACAAAGTGGGTGGAAGCAGAAACACTAGCATCAATAAAGGAGAAAGATGTGAAAAAATTTGTCTGGCAGAATATCATCACTCGGTTCGGCATACCCAAGGCACTAATATCAGACAACGGCACTCAGTTTGACAGTAAAATTTTTAGAGGCTTTTGTGAGGGGTACAAGATAGAATTCTACAATTCTACACCGGCATACCCCCAAGCAAATGGCCAGGCAAAAGCATCCAACAAAGTCGTCTTGGATGAATTAAAGAAAAGGCTAGAGAAAGCAAAAGGAAAGTGGACGGATGAGCCTTCTCATGTTTTATGGGCTTACCGTATCACACCTTGGCGATCAACTGGAAAAACACCTTTTTCCTTGGCCTATGGCATGGAGGCAGTAATCCCACTGGAAGTTGGCCTCCCCACCATTAGAAGCGAAAATTTTGATCTAGACTTAAAATGGAGAATCCATCGCATTGGAGCTCGACCTTGCAGAAGAAAGAAGAGAAAGAGCACTGATTCACATCGCCTCATACCAACAGGAGTTATCCAGAAAATACAACAAAACAGTACATCCAAGGCAATTCAAGGTTAGAGATTGGGTATTGCGCAAAGTAATGGGAAACACCCTAGTACCCGGATACGGCAAGTTAGGGCCCAATTGGGAAGGACCTTACAAAGTGGGTGGGTTAGCAGGAAAAGGGGCATACCACTTGGAAGACAAAGACAGCAAAGCCATTCCCGAGCTATGGAACACTGTCAATCTCAAACTATTTTATTTTTAGCTTTTCTTTAAAGTACTTGTAATTTTTCTTTTTCTCAATAAAACAAATAGTTTTCTTTTCAGCATAATTGTGTTATTTTGTAAAAGTTGTTTTAGTGAGCTAGGAGCAACGAAAGCATAGTTGGCTGGAATAACCAACTTTAACCCCTCCTAAGCCTAGGATAAGGATCCAGGCTGCAGGACGTTTGGTAGGAATAACCAAACACTTTACTTTAGGTTGGTAGGAATAACCAACTTAGAGGTTGGCTGGAAAAACCAACATTACTCCTAAGCCCAAGATAAGGATCCAAGCTGCAGGACGTTTGGTAGGAATAACCAAACACTTTACTCTAGGTTGGCAGTAATAACTAACTTAGAGGTTGGCTGGAAAAAACAACATTACTCCTAAGCCCGGGATAAGGATTCAAGCTGCAGGACGTTTGGTTGGAATAACCAAACACTTTACTCTAGGTTGGCAGGAATAACCAACTTAGAGGTTGGCTGGAAAAACCAACACCTCTCTAAGCCCAGGAAAAGGATCCAGGCTGCAGGACGTTTGGCAGGAATAACCAAACACTTCACTCTAGGTTGGCAGGAATAACCAACTTAGAGGTTGGCTGGAAAAACCAACACTTAGTGCTCCTCAGCCGAGATAAGGATCAAGGCTGAAGAGTGGTTGGCTGGAAAAACCAACACTTATTGTTCTTCAACCGAGATAAGGATCTAGGCTGAAGAGGTTGGCTGGAAAAACCAACACTTAGTGCTCCTCAGTCGAGATAAGGATCAAGGCTGAAGAGTGGTTGGCTGGAAAAACCAACACTTAGTACTCTTCAATCGAGATAAAGATCAAGGCTGAAAAGTGGTTGGCTGGAATACCACTTATTGCGATCTTCAGCCGAGGTAAAGACCTAGACTGAAGAGGTTGGCAGGTAAGACCAGAGATTTCAAGGTTAAAACTGAGATAGTTATCTCGGTCGGAAAGTGTTACACTACATTCAAATTACATTTGGAAAGTAAATATAAACATGGAAATAAACCAAACAATAGTTGAGGAAAACAAAAGAAGATTTCATTGGTAATGCAAAATCCAAGTATAAAAGACGGGGGCCATAGCCCGGTTACAAAAAGCTTCCAAGGTTAGCACCTAAAGAAAAACAAAGTATAGAATCAAGCAAAGAGGTCATCTAAATCGGCATCCAGCACAACCCGGTCTGCACCCAGAGGTAGCTCGGTTGTGGCTAGCCCCCCCTGGTTGAGCTCGGACGAAAGCACTGCATCAGACAAAGCAGGCAGAAGAAGGGTGGAGATCACTGGAGTTGGGGAGATAGGATCGGCATGGCCGGTGTTATCTTCGAGCAAAGATTCCATCTTCCTCCTCTTGAAGAAATTGTTGCTGAATGGCAATAGCATACTCCACCATCGAGCTCGGTATGAAATACGAAGGAGGGTTGAAGACCTCGGTCTCTGGGCCGTGACCGAGCTGCACCACGGCCGCCTTCCATCTACATTTGAAGAATAGGTCTTTGGCCGTCTCGCATTGCTCGATGTAAATGGCCTCCCCCTCCTTGTAACCCCGGTCCTCTGCGTCTTTTGCCTTCTTTTTCAACTGGGCAATCTCCGCGCTCTTCTTGCCATCGAGCTTGGCCAGCTCGCGCAGGTATTTATCTTTCATCAAGGCCAGGGCCTTTTGTTTATTAGCGTCAGCCGAGGTAACTAGTCCAGTGAGTCGAGCCACCTCAGTCTCTAGCTCAGCCATCTTTTGTTGGGACTCTTTTAGCTCAGTCATTTTTTCATTAGCCTCGGCCATGGCCTGCCTAGTGGTTTTCGGAGTTCCAACACTCGCTTGTGAGCGATGTGGTTTTTCTGTATGGCTTGCAAAAGGATGGTAAGAAACTTTTAAGTAAAACTGAGCCGAAAGTTGTCAAAATTTGAAAGATAAGCAAAGGAGCTACTTACCAGCACCATTGATTTTGTGGGCGAACGAATGGCCTTCAGCTCGGTTAAGTGGTCATGGTGCTTCATGTCGGGTGGAAGGCAAACGCTTTTGGCAAGGTTGAATGCCATCAAGTGGTCTTTTTCTGCGACCACTAAGTCAGAATCCTTGATAGCACGGTTCTAAAACGTGATCTTTGGTACCCACTTCGAGGAGCTAGCTCGGTTTGAGCGCTCAGGTGGGGGGCTTGGTAGAGTGGTTTGAGGCACTACGATTTCATCCTCGTCGACAAGGCGTGGCTCGGTTGTGGAAGTCCAAGCACGCTTGCTTGCCCGAGAAGATGAAGGCTGATGGGTTGGCAGCGCTACCACGGTCTCTTGAGTTTGGCTGGCTAGTGGAACCTCAGCCTGGTTTGTTTCAGTGAGGAGGGCTCTTACGGCTCTCTTCTTGGCCATTTCTTGCTCAGCGGTTAGAGGGATCAGATTGATTTGAGGCAAGGTTGGGTCCGGTTCAGGAGAGGCTTCCAACAAAAAGTCAGTTACCTTGGTCTTTCATCTGCTTCTGTATCGGTAGTTTGGCTCAAAATTCAATAGCTCGGTCCAACTTCTGTTTGGATATCGTAGCGCGGTGCGAAGTACATTCAAGTTGGGGTAGCTGTATTGGGACTTGAGAAAGTTCAAATCTGCATGAAGGAAGACAACAGTTAGCACGGTTAAAAGCAAGAACTGAAGTAAGAGAAAGAACGTGAAATTGGGCCGAGGTAGTTATACCGGTGACTTCTTTATTCCAATTAATTTGGTCGCCCGGGATCTGGGTTTCGTGGTCCTCGAAGTTCCCAGAGACCCAGAAGAAATCATCATCATTTACATCCTTGTCCGGGGTATTCTTTATTATCTTTTCACACCGGCGCCTTATTCTAAGATAGTAAACCCAGCCATCTTCATTTGATCCTATGGAATATTGGTGGAGGAGCTCGGCTAAACTGAGATTAAGGCCAGCCCGACGGTTTAGCTCGGCGATACCATTTATTATACGGTAAGAGTTGGTGGAAAGTTGGGTAGGGCAAAGGTTGGTTTGTCTAAGGAACTCGCAAAAAAGAGGCTGTACAGGGAATCTTAGTCCGGTTTCTACAATGGAAAGAAGGGTAAAGGAAACAAAGCCAAGGTTTCCCCAGGGTGTGGTATCTAGTTCAGCCAAGGTAAGATGGACATCATCAGGGATATGGTAGTCCCTTCGGAACTCGGCCATGGCCCCTGGTGAGTTTACTAAAAACCTATATTTACCCATTTTTCTATTAAGTTATGAATAAATTAGCTTAAGTATTAGCTCGGTCGGTAAATGACACTGAGAAGCTCGGTTGAGCGCTCAAAGGAGTGCATGGGCAACCTAGTCAGAGTTTGCAAGGTGAAAAAGAAAGGTGTTAAGCACAGATCGTTGGACCATACTAAAAGAAACAAAGGCAAGATAAATGAAGTCCTAGCTCGGCTACGTGGGGTACTATCCATTTTTAGCTCGGTTTGAGCAATTGCCTTTAGCCCGGTTGAGCATTTAGAGCAGCATTCTTAATTCGGTTTTGACTAAGAGAGCTGGTTTAGCCCCAAGTTGTAGCTCGGTCAGTAGTGAAGGCTTTCTAGTGCAGCATTGCACAAACCTAGTACAGTTCGCTAGCTCGGCTAAGATGAGCAAAAGGTGTCAACACTTATTGAAACTACAAGTATGATGTGAAGTTTTAGTTCAATTGTTCAGTTTGGCTGAGCTTGTACTTAATACAAACAGAATCCTAGTTCAGCTTGGTGCACGTCTTAAGTACAAACAGGATCCTAGCTCGGTTGGAATTCTATTTAGGATCAAACACATCGTTCTATAGGTTATTCATGAATGCAATGGTTCTATTACACTGTTTTTTCCTAGAAAAATGGAAACAAAAATGCTACATGTGTTGTGAAAAGCATATGAGTATTCTGCTATATATTTCAGAAACTAGACAAACAAAAAGGAAATGGGACTGAGGTACTTACAGTTTGAAGACGAGAGGATAAAGATCGTAGATCGCAACGAGAAGCTTCGCAGGCACTGTGTTTTGGAAAAATGGATGCTCAGAAGAGAGAAGAAGATGAATAGTGGTGCGTATGGTTCAAAGAGTGGGGTTTTTATGAAAAGAACGAGTTTGGGCGGGACTGTTCAAATGTTGTGAGGTACTAGGGCGGCTATGACAGTTGTATTCAGCCAGTGGGGGCTTTCCACGTGTCTTTGGAAGAGTAAACGATTCAGATGACAGCGTGACCGAAGAGATGTTTTTTGACCGAAGCAATCGGTAGCTCGGCAGCATTTTATCTCGGTTAAAAAACTAAAGTTTTTAGCTCGGCTGATAACAGTTAATCCCAATCATGCTGTGCAGATGGAATTAAAGGGCAATTAAGGGGGTAATTTATAAATAAATTGGGCCGAGCTGAGTAATGGGTCATTCTATGGGCCGCAGTAGAAAAGGGCTTGGCAAGTGGACTGTAGTATTAGCGCGGTCCAAGTAGAATGACAATTATCATGGTCGGAGTGGAATTAGCCCGGTCATAGTGTTTAAAGCCAAGGTATGATGGCTTCACACGGTGGACCTCGCTTTGGTTAGCACGGTCGTAGTAGGCCGTATATTAGCCCGGTTTCAACAGGCAACCGAGGTACAACTGAACGAAAGCCTAACTAGCTTGGCGTTGTGCATTAGAGCACCAAGCTTGGTAAGCTCGGTCTTAAGTTAGCAGCCCAGTTGGAGTAGGCATAACCAGGGTACAGGCACTAAAGGGAAAATCTGAGCTGGGTTAGCTCGGTCGTACTGCCATCCAACCGGGATAAAACCATCTCACTTGGTTTAAGCAGTGAGGGAGGTGTTGAAGGATAAGCATTATCTTTCAGGAGTGTGATTCCTAGGAGGACTCTATATGGAGGAATAAGAGTCCTACAAGGATTGTGCTACACAGAACCTATAAAAGCTCATAACATCACCTATGGAGAGGTAACATAACTTTGATTCTCGAATACACAGAGTTTTTGACCATTTGTCTATTTTGCTGCCTTAGGTATCGGAGAGGTATCCGACACACACTCGCCGGCTAGCTCACGTTTGTGTTTTCAGGGAGTAAAGCGACGACGTTTGGAAGAGCGCAAACTTGATCAACAGGATTATACGAGAACAATATTTCGTGCTCGTACAGTTCCGATATAAATATTGAAATAGTTGATTTCAACATTGAAAAGGTTAGTTTATGACTTAGTTTTTTTATTTTTGATTTATTTCGTTCGTATGTTGGGAAGATAAGTTTGTTCGTCATGTTCGGATAATCAGAATTAAAATTTTACACAATATTTGATTATTTATATTTGAACAAAACAATTTTGCTCAAATTATTAAGATTGACCAAATATAAATGTTCATACATAAAAAATTGAACATTTTCAGTTAGTTCGGTTAAAATAAATTAAACTTTTATTTATTATTCAAATATAAATTTTTTAACAGATTAAGTTTTTTCAACTTTGTATTTATGACATGACTAATTTGATGAATTTGAAACGACGACGAGAGACTAGAGTTCAAGACCAACAATGAAAATCAACACTGGCAAAGATGGAGGCTGAATGAAACACTTAACCAGTGATCTGAACGACAAGATGACGAGAAGAGACACCAGCGAAAATGAAAGACGAGTGAAACCTCTACTAGCGATAGAGATCAAGACCGATGAAGATTGTCTCTGTTGATATCTGTTCTGAAGATTGTAAGGTTTTTATTGTGTGCAGTGATGAAGCTGAAGAGTTTTTAATGTATATAATGGTATGTATTCGAATAATTAGTGATAAAAAATTAAAGTATGAATTAGGATATTTTTAAATCTTAAAAATTATTTTATGTATATTAAGCAATGATGTATACTAAAAATATTAATAATATGTAAATATAATCACCTTTTTACTAGATGAATTTGACAAATTGAGTTTTATGTAGGGTAGGTTTTATCAAGTGTACTCCACAGTTTGGTGCAACAGAGAACCCAACTCATTTTAAACATTAGAAGCATTTATTTGGTTCTGCAACGTGGTGCACACAACTCGATTAATTGATGGAGGAAGCGAAACTCACAATTTTATATTTGATAATAATAGCTACAGAGGACATAATATTTGTGATTGGTGTGACATGTGCCACGTGGTACCAAGGGCATAATTTTTTGATTTCTAGGTTCACCAATTTGACATTATGTACAGAAATAGACTATTAATACTAAAGAGCCTCAAAATGTTAATTAATATATATTGGATTAGACAAGACACACCACAGGCTCTGAATATGATAATTAATAAGTCAAAACATGCACTTAGGGAAAATGATAAAGACATGGTGGCCTTTACCAAAATTGAGTTTGGTACCTCAAAATCATCAAATTAGTGACACACATGTCAAAAGAAATAGTACAAACAAATTTTTTTAAGAAAAAAAAAATATATATATATATAACCTAGAAAGTTTATGCCTCAAATGCAAATCCAAAGAACAAGGTTACAAATGTAAGACTGATCATTAATCCCCAACATAATTGGTTCAACATGATCATTAGTTGTCACAATTGGTTTCCACCGATCCAACATTAACATCAGCAACACACTCAATAATTAATTACAACTTTAAATGTGTAAATGAAAGCTATTCAAATACAACTACGAAATTTTCAAATAACATAAACAAAATTTCATTTCCTTGACTTGTATAGAGATTTGAAAAAGTGTGTTCGAAAAATTAAATTTTCATATGCTTTTCTCCCCTTTAGGATCATCTCTTTCACTATTGACACCCCCATTAAGCATTTTGCTTGGAAGACGTCCTTTTTTTCTCTTCATATTCTTACTCTCTGTGCGTACCGGATACCACACTAAATGAAAGTGGATCGGGGCTCTGCACTCAATTGGACTATCCAGGGAATGAGGTTCCTGCAGTAAGAAGCACCGTAAGAGCTGCCCAGCCAGGGTTGGCCGGATAACCCCTCCGGCGTGGGAATCAATGATCGGAGAAGAAGTGTAAAGAGTTTGGTTTTCAATAAGTGGGGTTCAGCTTGGATCAATTCAATTACCTTCAATGTGAAGTTGATGTAGTTTATATATAGCTCCTTGCTTGTTTCCCAAAATGGTTTCATAGAGCTCTGGTGTTGCCAAGTCTCTTTTTAGCATGGCCCTAGGTGGGGGATCATCTGGTAATTGTCTAGAGGTGCTTATACTCATTGTAGTCATGTTGATAACAAACCACATTCCTCTGGTTCAACTGCTTCTGTGATTCTAGGTGTTGGGGACCAGCTGAGGTGGCAGCTTGCACATGTATATGCTCATAGCTTCCATGTTTCTTTGAGAGGATCCCTCAGCTCGACACTGTTGTGCCTCAGCTCGGCCATTTGCGAGGCTTCTGTTGGGATGGGCTTGATCGTTCAGATATTTGTGTACGCATTCGGCCCACTTTGGTTCTGATAATGGGTTCAACCCATCAGTTCAGCCCATAGAATGGATTCTGCAGCTCGGCCCTAGCCTAGTATCGCAGTTGGACTGGCCTTTCCATTGCGAGTTGGGCCCAAGTGCTTGAGGACTTGGGTGGACTATTAGTAATGGAACTAGGCTTAGTTGGGTTGCCCACATGCTCATCTGACCCATTTGGATTTGGGCTTGGGGGATTGGATCGGCCCAAAGCTTCGGTCCGACCCATTTCTTATTTAGCCCCTTCATTTGCCCCCTAGCTCACGTTAAGGTTCCCCTTGGGGGAAGCTACGGTTCTGTACTCCAAGCGTCGCGTTACTTCGGTCCTACCCCAGTTCGGCCTTGGTGATGGTTCAATCCTGACACACAATCCTTGCATAGGCCCTTTCATGGTAACATGTGGCGGCGTGGGATAGGTGCGCAGAGATAGTGCGCCGATTCTATACTGACGGTCGTGCTTCGTGTATCTTCACGCCGGCTATTGTAATAAATGCTCTAGGCTGTCAATCCAAACCCCGTTATCTGCTTTTCATTCTTCTAGAGAGTCTTAAAAAACCCTTTCCGTTCCTCTGAGCCAGTCTCGTTGGTGCTTTCTAGACGCTCGCTTTGCTTCTTGCTTTAAGCGCCGCTTGCTTAACCTTTGCTCTGATCTCAGTCAGTTCTCCTGTGATTCTTTTTCTCTATCTTTTTCTATTTTGATCGTCTCATTTGGCCCTTGCACCGTTGTGTTCCACATCTTGTTATCTGAGTTCTACCCTTGTCCCATTACATTTGTTAAATGGGGAAGTTCTGCTCATTAGTTGATACTCCTGATTCCATGGCCATGTTTCACCTTGACTATAATATCCTCGATGATGTAACCCTTTCGCTGGCAAAGGTTGATGCCAAGCGTATGGGCACTAGGAGTACCGTTGCTTTTCCGATTGCGGCCATCATTGAGGGAGGGGTTCGGTTTCCCCTCGACCCTTTGGTACGCCGATTTCTGCACCAAGTTCAACTAACTCCGATGCAAGTGTCTGTGAACCTGTTCTGTGTTGTCTGTGGTGCGTCCGCTCTTAACAGGCGGTTGGGTTTGAATCTTGATATCTGGGACATTTTAGGCTGTTGCACTCTTTCGCACAACAAGGAACACAGCATGTACTACCTGCGTGTTTGTTCAGTCGATTGTCATCTAGTGACTGGTTTGCTCGATTCGAACAAACATAACGATGATTTTCTGCAAGTGGGTGGCAACTGGGAGTTCCCTGCTAGGACTGAATTCTAGTCCAAACGGATGCCTCAGAAGGATGGCTACCCAGGTTCAGGTCTTTCCCTCTAGTGTGTTTTGTATTTCTTGCCTTGTTTTGGATGTTGCTTTAATGTGTCACTTCTTTTTTGCAGAGGCTTCCGGTTTCCAGCACAGGCCGAACCGGGAAAACACTGAGGCCATCAAAGCTGCTCTAAGGTACAAGAAGAGATCCGCGCCCGAGTTGTTAGATTACCAATCGACTTATCGCTTCACTATTCCAAAGAAGGCGAGGCTTGCTGTATCCCTTCTAGATTCTGACACTGAGATTGATACATCTCTCACCCCTCTGGTTACAAATCACTGCCGAAGCCAGGATGCACCGTCTGAGATGACGCCCTCTCATGTTCCCAGTTTTGCAGGGGGCGGATCTGTGTCGAAAAGAAGAGTGCTAGTGGATTTGGAGGCTGAGGCTTTTGGCACCTGTGGTGGTTTTGAGACTCCTTTGTTGAAAGTCGAGGCAAAGAACCTTATGGATGTGAAATTAGAGGTGGGGGCTTCTGGAACTCATGCTACTGTTGTCGAGCCCTTCGCTTCTGTTGCTGCGAGAGCAAAGAAAAAGAGGAAAGAGACTAGCAAGGCGGTAGTTGGGGAAGTTTCTAAAGATCCTATTGGGGACGAGGCATTTGAGAAGTGGGAGCTGCCGATGTTGCATCAAGGTAGGCCCATTTCTACTTCTGATTCGGTTATTGCTTCCAAAGATTTTGCTTTTGATTTGACTGAGACTCTGTTGATGCCGGTGGACATAGCTGATCATAACGGGCCCCGCGATATTCCTATTCTGAAGTGGACCCTTCAGATGATGACTACTGTAAGTGCTTTCTTGTTTTGCTTTTTTTTGGTGTTATGCTGCTACTTTCTTTTCTTTTAATACTTTGCAATCCGTTGTAGTGTATTCAGACGATGCATCTGTCCATCACCAGAGCGGAGGAAATGGAAAAGGCCGTACTGAAGGCCGCAATAAACGCTAAGAGATTGACAGTGAGCCTGGAGTCCGAGAAAGAAGGATGCAGAACTGCCGAGAGTGAGGCATTCCATCTGAACAAGGTTGTTGCTTCGGCTAAAAAGTCAAAGGAGGCTGCCATTGGCGCAGGCCTAGCTTGAAGGAAAAATGGCAGAGCTGGAGGCCGTTATCGCGGTGATGGCTGCTGAGCATTCTGCATTGGAGGCCAAGTATTGGCAACAAGGTTGGGATGAGGCTGGGGCTGCCTATAAAGAGGAAGTGTTGGTGCTACGAGACAAGATCTTTCTGAAGGGTTGGACGAGTGCTTAGCCGCTGCTCTGGTTCCTGAAGGTTCTCCCCTATTTTAGGATGTCCCAGTTCTCTCAAAGTCCTTGGGTTCGAAGGTTGTCTCTGTCTCTGCCCTTGAAGTTTTTCCGGCTGAGGTTTCCCCATAAATTGACTCTGCAAGCAAGACTTAGGAGAGTGATGTTGCCATTGAAACGGTAAATGTTGAAGGGGGTGGAACCCTGGAGACTGAGGCCGTAGGAAATGTGGTTAAGAAAGTTTCTACTTCTCAGGAAGTTGGAGCTGCCTCTACTTTTCCTCTCCAAGACGGCCTGGACAAGATCATGGATGCTGTTCCTGAGGTTCCCTCTGTTGATGAAAGCTGAAGTTTTCTTTGGAAAGATTTGAAGTTTTTGTTTTCTGGACTTTCTTTTGTTTTCATGTTTCTAATGTACTGTGGTTCGGTCCTCTTGATGAGTTTTCTCTTTATGCTTGCCAAAATAGTTTTTCTTCTTTTCTTTGTTGCTGGCTATGAGGCCATTTGTGTCTTTGCTGGATGATGGAATTTTCCTTTTGATTTTGCAATTTAATGCTTTCTGACTTTTACATCTGAATGTTTTTCTGTACTGTTTGCCCCCAGTCGAGCACTGTTGGGACCTTAGGACTGAATGAATGCTTGGTCTGTTTTCTGTACTGTTTCAAATAGATGCTCCGTCTAGTTCTGTACTGTTTGCCCTCGGCCGAGCACTGTTGGGACCTCGGGGCCGAACAGATGCTCGGTCTAGCTAACGAATATATTGCATGGTTGTGCTTGGTTTTGTAATGAAAGGAAAGGATCTTACTTAGGTCCAGGTTGGTTCTGAAAAACAATTGTTTGCCCCCACCTAGAGCTAAGTAAGATTGGTACTGAAGATTGTGCTCTTAGGTAGAACTGCTTAAGTCTGTTGCAACTTTGATAGCACAAGTGCATTTGAATGGGATAAAGGTATAAAGAGGTATCTTACTCAAGTCTAGGTTGGTTTGAGAAAAAAAAAATTTGTTTGCCCCCAGTTGGAGTTGAGTAAGACTAGTGCTGGAAGTTTGCTCCTGATAGAATTTAGCTTAGTTTGTTCCGACTCTGTTTGTATGCAACAGTATTGAAGTGTTGATGTGATGATACTTAAGAGATTTTGTAGAGTCAGAGATGTTTACTTAAGATATGTTAGTGCGGTTTCCACCAAGCAATTCTACTTGGCTAAAGTCTAATTTAGTTGCCAAACATAATTTCACCAAGTAGTTCCACTTAATATGTTTGAGTGCTAGCTAAATTTTAATTCTGTTTAGTCGTTCTGAAACTAAGTCCATTTGGGTTAAGACCAAAGCTAATTCCGTTTGATACACATCAAAGCTATTTCCGTTTGGTCAGTACCAAAGCTAATTTCGTTTGATAAACATCAAAGCTGTTTTCGTTTGGTAAGTACCAAAGCTAATTCCGTTTGATAAACATCAAAGCTAATTTCGTTTGGTGAACACCAAAGCTAATTTCAAAATTTTGATAGTCTTGAGAGAAGTAGGGAGGCGTTTGTATTGGCCAAAAGGTAAATGTCTTTATATCCTAATGGAGAAGTTGGGGTTTAATTCTATTGATAATATTTCTTGAGATTTGCTACATTCTAGGGCCGAGGTATGGCTTAGCCTTTAAGATCCTTTAGGTAGTAGGCTCCATTTCCAGCAACAACTGTGACTTTGTATGGACCTTCCCAGTTAGGCCCAAGTTTTCTTTCGCCAGGCACCCTTTTGTGATCCATAAATTTCCTCAAAACCAGTTCTCCAGGTGTGAATTGCCTTGGGAAAACTTTTTGGTTGAAACTTTTGGTGAGCTGCTGCTGATATACCACAAGTCTGATCAGTGCGGCTTCTCTTCGGCCTTCTGCCATATCCAGTGCTTGTGCAATAGCTTCCTTATTATTGGTGCTTTCAAACAATTTAGACCGGAGGGTTGGGAGACCTACTTCGAGTGGGATGATGGCCTCCATCCCATAAGTCAGAGAGTAAGGTGTTTTCCCCGTTGAGCGCCGTGCTGTGGTTCGGTACGCCCATAGTACGTGGGGTAACTCTTCAATCCATTTTCCTTTCGTATGCTCAAGCCGTTTCTTTACTCCGTTGATGATGGTTTTGTTTGATGCTTCTGCCTGTCCATTACTTTGTGGGTACCTTGGAGAAGAGTTCCAATACTGAATTCTGAGGTCGGCACAAAACTTTTTGAAGATCTTTCCATCGAACTGTGTTTCATTATCCGCAATCAGTACCCGCAGGATACCGAAACGCACCACAACGTTCCTCATGACAAACCGCTTTGTGTCTGCTTCTTTGATACTTACCAGCGCTTCGACTTCAACCCACTTAGTGAAATAATCGGTTGTAGCAATGAAGAATCGCCTATTCCCAGTGCCTCGTGCCAACGGTCTGACAATATCTAGACCCCATTGGGCAAAAGGCCATCGGCTGGTGAGTGGAGTGAGGGTTTTGGCTGGCTGATGAATTAGTGGAGCAAACCTCTGACATTTATTGCACTTCTGAATGTACTGTTGTGCATCTTGTTGTATCCGTGGCCACCAGTACCCGTACTCGGTGCGCTAGTGACCTTCCACCAACGTGGCATCCACAAATCCCATCATGAATTTCATAGAGAACATTCTCGACCAGATTTGGATGCACACATAGAAGATAAGAGCTAAGATAGGAGCGTCTGTACAGCTTCCTAGATGGTGAGATCCAAAACCGAGCTGACCTATGTTTGATTTTGTTGGCTTCCTTTTTATCTTCGGGAAGAGTGCCAGATTTTAGAAAAGCAAGTATCGAATCCATCCAGCTTGGCTCTAGGTTACTGCAGAGGACTGGAGATGCAATGCTTGGTTCCGGCACGAACTCAACCCAAACTTTTCTAGCATCTTTGGTAAGTACTGATGAGCCGAGGCAAGCTAGAGCATCAGTATGGCTGTTTTTATGCCGACTGATTCGTTCCACTCGTATGGATCGAAATTTTTTGAGTAGATCTTTGGCCTTGCCTGCGTGCATTGTCATTCTTTCATCTCGTGTTTCATAGACCTCAGAAAACTGGTTTACTACCAGTTGTGAGTCGCTGAAAACAAGAAGTTGTTCTGCGCTGAAGTGTTCAGTACTGCGTAAGCTAGCCAACAATGCTTCGTATTCTGCCTCATTGTTAGAAGCCTTCCAACCGAGCCTCAAAGCCTGTTCCCAAAAAAATCCCTCTGGTGAGATAAGTACTACTCCTGCCCCCGAGCCTCGGTTATTGGATGATCCATCGACATAAAGCTGCCAGATGTTTCTAATAAAGAGTTTCCATGCTCGATGATGCGCGCACCTGCGTGGCTTTAACTAGGACTCCTTGGTTTGGTACTCTGGGTGGGAGCAAATTCTATGACAAAATCTGCAAAGACCTGGGCCTTGATTGTTGTCCTGGGTTGATACCGAATGTCAAACTCACCAAGTTCTACCGTCTATTTTGCTGTTCGGCCAGAGAAATTAGCTCGGCTAAATACAGATCTGAGGGGGAATTCAGTGAGGACATTGATGGTATGCCCCTGGAAGTAGTGTTGCAACTTTCTTGAGGCGATAAGCAGCGCGTAAGCTAACTTTTCCAAGGGTAGATACCGTGTCTCGGCATCTAGTAAAGTCTTGCTAACACAGTATACTGGTCTCTGTTCCTTGTTAACTTCTCGAATTAACATTGTGCTTACGGCGTGATCCGAGACTGCTAGATATAGGTACAGCTCCTCTCTTGGTTCTGGAGTGGACAGAAAAGGTGGTGTATTGAGGTATCTTTTGAGACTTTGCAATGCTTCGGTGCACTCGGGACTCCATTCAAACGCTGCCTTTTTTCTTAACAGCTGGAAAAAAGGCTTCATCCGGTCTGAAGACTTGTTGATGAACCGATTCAGGGCGGCCGCCATTCCGGCCAGCTTTTGCATCTCTTTAGCCTTCATTGGCACTTCAAGCTCTTGTATTGCTTTGATTTGATCGGGATTTGCTTCGATTCCTTGTGGGTGACCACATACCCCAAGAACTTCCATGTTCCTACCCCGAAAGCGTATTTCGAGGCATTAAGGTGAAACTGATGGTTCTTCAGGATACCAAAGACTTCTCTTAAGTTCGCAAGATGGTTTGTAGAGAGCTTGATTTTTACTACCATATCATCTATATATACTTCCATGGTCTTTCTGAGTTGGTCCTTGAACATTCGGGTAATCATTCGCTGGTAGGTTGCTCCAACGTTCTTGAGGCCGAACGACATTACTTTGTAGCAATAAGTGCCTCTTGGAGTGATAAATGTTGTCTTCTCTTGATCCGGGCCGAACAGTGGTATCTGGTGATAACCGCTATAAGCATCCAGAAAGCTCATACGCTCATGCCCTGCTGTTGAGTCTACCAATTGATCAATGCGAGGCAGATAAAAACTATCCTTGGGACAAGCTTTGTTTAGGCAAGTGAAGTCAACGCAGACTCTCAATTTTCTATTCTTCTTTTTTACTACAACTGTGTTGGATAACCATTGTGGATACTGAACTTCTCTGATCGCTCCCGAAGCTAGGAGTTTTTCGACTTCGGCAATTATTGCTTCAGTGTGCTCAACTGAGGATCTCCGACTTTTCTGTACGACAGGCCGAGCGGAAGGGTTGATGTTGAGTTTGTGGCAAGCAAATTCTAGGTTCAACCCTGGAGTATCATATGCCGACGACGCAAATACCTCTATATTTTCCCTTAGAAATTCAAGTAGCTGAAGTTTCTTATCAGCGCCTAGCGAGGTACCGATAAGGAAGTACTTTTCTGGATCATCCTCTTTTACCAGGACTTTCTCCAAATCGTCTGCCTTCTTTTCCTCTGGGGCTCCCCCTACATCTTCCAAAACTGGCTATTCAGCCACTTCCACTGTCTGTACCTGGTTACAAAGTTGCTTAGCCTTTAATGCTGCCATGAAGCAATGTTTGGACGCAACTTGATCCCCTGAGATCTGCTCTACTCCGTGTTTTGTTGGGAAACGAATGACCTGGTGGTAAGTTGAAGGGACCGCTTCCATTTGGTGAATCCATGGATGGCCTAGTATGGCGTTGTAAGGGGAAGGTGTATTAATAACTAGAAACTCTATCTGGAGGGTCTTCGTTCCTGCCACAACTGGCAACATTATTCTGCCAAGCGGCCATTCTGGCTGCGAATTGAAGCCAACTAATGGAGTTGCCGCTGGGGTGAGATGCTGCTCAGAGAGGCCAAGCTTTCTAAACAAGTCATAATACAGATCTACAGGACTCGTTTCATGTCAAACCGTTTCCCAATTCCCACAGCTATAATCAGTGCATTAGTATGTGGGTGTTGTATGCCTTCTAAATCCTTTATAGTAAATGAAACAGTGCACAAGGGAGATTTGGGTGTCGTGCGTACCTTTTTCGATGTAAGCTCTACTGATATGACCTGCTGAATTTGCACAACCTTAGCAATCTCTTCTTTCAGTGCCTCTTCACGTTCCTGGGTCGTTGTTCCATGAATCACATTTATTATCAACCAAGGTGGGTGGTCAGTGTTTGGTTCTAGTGATGGGTTCCCAGGCTCGGTCACTACTTTATCCTGATCAATGTAATCTTGGAGGTGTCCAACTGCTACTAGGTCTTCCATGTGTTGCTTCCGTGCTCTGCAGTTCTGAGTCATATGCCCCCTGTCTTCGTGATAGGTGCATCTGAGCTTCTGATTACGCCGAGTGGGATCTCCCAACATTTTCGGCGGCCAAATAAAGAAGAGATCCCTTTTGATCTTTTCCAGGATACGATAGATGGGTTCCTTGAATACGGTCACAACTGCTTCATGAGATTTGGACTTATCTACCTCATTCACTATGAGTCCCCGGTGTTCCCCTCGGTCCGTTCTCTTCTTGTGCCAAGTTTTTTGTTCTGCAGATGCTTCCTCGATGGGGATTTGGTCATCCTCAAGGTGAGCATACTGCTCAATTCTGGCACATAGATCTTTCAGTGCTGTGGACGGGCACTTGGTAAGTAACTGTCTCAACTTACTTTCCGGGCGCAGACCATGTTTGAAGGACATAACAACCATTTACTCACTGCAAACGTTTTCATCTAAGTCATTGTATTCTTCCCAATACCTCCTAGCATAACTGCGCAACGTTTCTTCCTACTCCTTTCGAAGACCGAACAGTGTATCCGGCTCTTTCGGGATCTTAGTATTTGAGACAAACCTGGCTAAGAACTCTTCGGAGAGCTGCTTCCAGTCATAAATTGATCCAGCGGAAAGTCGATCAAACCATTAAAGTCCGGTTTCTCCCAAGTTGGATGGGAAGACTTTACACATCAGTGCCTCACCTCGGCTCCATAAAGACATCATCTGTCTATAATGGCTAATATGCGTCAATGGGTCTGACTTCCCATCGTACGACATGAACTTTGGCGGGGTGAATTTCTTTGGAGGTCTCATGGCCTTAATTTTCGAGGAGAATGGGGAGGAGACAAGCCTATCCAGTGCTCGGTGCTCTCTCTGGTGAATGGTACGGTCTAGATGATCCCAATGTTGTTCGTTCTTCTTATTGCCAATCAGCCAAGTACGAAGGTCTTGAGGAGGGTACTCAGTTTGTTGGCTAACCGTCTTCTGCCTCTTAGCCCTTCTTCGGCGTGACCCACGGGTGTGGCTGCTCGCCGTTTCATTTTGTACCGGGACTGGCTGGCTTTGTTGCCCAGACTCATTTCTGGGAAACTTTTTCACTGGTGGCTCTCTAGATAAGCTCCTCCATCGTAAGCGAGAGGGCTTTGCTTCAGTCTTCTTTTCCGTTGGATCACCTAACACCCTTTTAAGTTGCGCTTTCAGCTCCTGTATCTCCATTCCCATGGAGTCTATGATTCGATCTCTGTTATCCTTTTCCAGAAGAAAGTGATAAGAAGAGCCTCCAACAAAGGGCAATCGATGCTCGACGGATTTGGGGGTCCAGTTATTGTTTCCAGTTTGTTCTTCTAGGACTGTTAGAAGTGCCAAGCCTTTGTCCTTTGTCTTCTCCGTCTGTGGAGTATGTATCAAAGGTGGGACGTCCTCAATCCCCATCACCGGAACTAAGTGTAGAGCTCAGACACAAAGTGGTCCACGCTCACCGCACCAATTGTGCGTACCGGATACCGTACTAGATGAAAGTGGATCGAGGCTCCGCACTCGGTTGGACTATCTAGGAAATGAGGTTCCTGCAGCAAGAAGCACCGTAAGAGTTGCCCGGCCGGGGTTGGCGGGATAACCCTTCCGGCGTAGGAATCAGTGATCGGAGAAGAAGTGTAAAGAGTTCGGTTTCCAGTAAGTGGGGTTCAGCTTGGTTCAGTTACCTTCAATGTGAAGTTGATATGGTTTATATAAAGCTCATTACTTGTTTCCCAAGATGGTTTCATGGAGCTCTGGTGCTGTCAAGTCTTCTTTTAGCATGGCCCCAGGTGGAGGACCATCTAGTAGTTGTCTAGAGGTGCTTATACTCATTGTAGTCATGCTGATAACAAACCACATTCCTCTGGTTTAACTACTTTTGTGATTCTAGGTGTTGGGGACCAGCTGAGGTGGCAGCTTGCACATGTATATGCTCATAGCTTCCATGTTTCTTTGAGAGGATTCCTCAGCTCGGCCCTTTGCGAAGCTTCTGTTGGGACGGGCTTTCCCGTTCAGATATTTGTGTATGCATTCGGCCCACTTTGGTTCTGATGATGGGTTCAACCCATCAGTTTGGCCCATAGAATGGATCCTGCAACTCGGCCCTAGCCCAGTATCGCAGTTGGACTGGCCTTTCCACTGCGAGTTGGGCCTAAGTGCTTGAGGACTTGGGTGGACTGTTAGTAACGGAACTGGGCTTAGTTAGGTTGCCCACATGCTCATCTGACCCGTTTGGATTTGGGCTTGGGGGATTGGACTGGCCCAAGGCTTGGGTCCGACCCATTTCTTATTTAGCCCCTTTACTCTTCATGGAACTGTAGTAAAAATCATTAACCGGTACAGTTATTGCAAAATGATCGAAGAGGTATGTAGTCCTTTCACAAAGGAGTTTGACACATAAAAAAATCGATCGAGAAGTCAAATTTGCTTAATGACAACTGAACTCACTTTCAAACCTTATCATTATGCATCACCATGATTTCCTTGTCACAATACAATAATGAATTAGCGCACACAGAAAGTTGGGGTTCATAGCAAGTAGAAGGCATACTTCAGTGACGACCAACAATATGCATATCGAAACTGGAATTTATACGACCAATTAGCATAAGACAACTTTTTGCATTTTAAAAATGCCATTATCCCTCTCTTGGTTGAAAACAAATTAATTTCATAATTTGAATTCGTCATTTCAAATTATGCCCCTAATACAAGCCATAATCCCTATAATACCACATTTTTGTTTTAAAACAATACATGTTTCATATTTCATTTAACCAAACAAACCCAACCCAAGTGTATTAGAAATGTCAAACAATCAAATCGTCCAATTAAAATTTTTTTTACTCCAGTTGGTTATACTAGTATAGCTTTTGAGTTTAACTCATAGATAATTCAAGAGGTTTTCAGTTGTAGATCGTCAAAAAAAAAAAAAAAAATAGAAGGTAGAAAACAGGCTAGATAAATTGTACCTTTTAATTCCATTAGTGTCTAGATTCCTTGAAGTAGCCGTTTGCATGACACTTTTATACGTAATACTGAGTAAATGGAGCAATGAGATTGCCCTTTTCAAGCTGTGCATCAACCATTATTGAACTCAGCAAAAGTTACATTCATCAAATCCTAGGAAAGAATTGTTGGCAGTTGATAGAAATAATGCAAACCTGAAGAAATGATTCAACAGATTGATGATCTTTTGGTAAGAAAGCCAAGTCATCTCGTTTCTTCTGCACAAACTCAACATTCTGCTCGACTTGCAGCACCACAAAATTGTTTCAAAAAACAATAACAAAAATAGAATAATATTAAAAGCCATTAGACCATTAAGATTCCCAAGCCAAGTAGGGATAGATTTTTAGAATCGGTTTTTACAGGCCTCAACCTATTACAAACTTAAAGTTATACAAGACTAGAATTACAACACAGTACATACGTGATCAATCAAATGCTTCTCCACTCGCCTCAAACTTTCAATGGTGGCTATTTCATGAAACCTTCTAAGGCGGATTAGTGGAATAGTTAATAGCTCGGGGAAGAAGATGTGGTAGCTCCACTAACCAAAGTGCACAGAGAGTTGTTCAACAGCAGAAGAAACACATTCCTCTTGAAAGTTCTGAGATTTTAACCAATGTTTTGGCAACTACTGTTAGAAAAATTGGTTTTATAAAGGCTTATTTTGGGCTAACTTTGAGCCCAAAATTGAGTGAGCCCCAAACATCTTTTGGGTTGAGTCTGAAGAGGTGATGTGTTCCTTGCCATGTAGTAAGTCACATGGTGAAAACGGTTCGTCAAAACTATCTATGAGTGAATGGTAAGTTGACGTTGTTTTCGGGTTCGTGGAATGGACATTTAAAAATTTAAATGTGGGTTTCCTTAAAATGGGTTGTCTCACATTAAAACTTTAAGAGAGCTTTTTTGTGCATATAAGCTCTAGACTACAACACTTGAGTTGGGCCCCAAGGGGCACCCCAAGTTTGTAGAAGAGAGGAGTTATGGACAAAGTGAACCTTAGCCCAAACCACCACACACGCGCGTGCGCGCCGCCGTCTGTCCAACAGAGCCAAGCCGTGCCGTACAGGGCGCGGGTGTGGGTTGTGGATCAGGTTGGTTCTAATATTAATTTTTTGGACAAAATTTATTTGAATTTTTTCCAAATTTCTTGCGGGAAAAATTAATTTAAATTTTGCACTTTGAATTTGAATTCAAATTTTTGTCCAAAATTTGTGCCTCCTTCAGTCCAAATTCCTTACAGAATTTGCCGAACAAATTCAAACAGTTTATTATAGAAACTGTCAGACAGACAGATTCAAAACAATTGAATAACTATAGCAGTTACCAACAGATCTGTTTGAATTTTGAATATGTATGTGTTCAAAACAGTGTACACCTATTCACTTCCTTTTAGCACCTATTCGGGTCAATTTGTTGTGCTTATAAATACCAACATTCCAGCAGTGTTATAGCATCCGAAAAAAATAGTCTGAAAAATATTCTTTTGCTATCCAAACTTTTATCTTTGGTGCATTATTCTTTATTTTAGTTTTAGAATAAATTCAGAGAGTTAGAACACAGGTTTGATTCGCTGTACAAATTATTTAGAGTGCTACTACAATTTGTCAAGATCGTTGTATCTTGGAAGATAGGCGCCACTTAATCGTAAGCACCATAGCAGGGCGAATATGTCTTAAGGATAGAGTGTCACACACTCGACTTGGTCTTTTATTTTTCATTTGGTTCGACAAAATAAATTCTGTAAGTTTTATTTTATTTTGTTTGATTTAGTTTCAATTTATTTTATTTACACTGAAGATTGTTCCAACAACTGCACCACATGTGAATTTGTGGAAATAATTCTTAACGAACAATATATCTTGACCTTCAATACTGATGAAAAGCTAATGGCCTTTCCTGGTTTTCCACCTTCCTCACCCATTTTGTATTCTAAAACATCTAAGACTAATGTTACAACGGGGATGAAGATCTCGCTTGAACTGGAGAGATGATTTAGCCACTGAACACACTTTAATCTTAAAGGGAAATATCTTGGTCCAGGAAACAGGCAAGCCACTCCATTCATGAGCTGGATGATCACACAAAACACATGATGAAGATCATAATCGCATATATTGGCTAATATAAACATAACCCAATTCTTATGACAACCATAATAAGGTCCATTTCACATCAACATTTACAAAATTGTAACAAGACGAGTTTAGACAAAGCTAACATTGTTACACCAACAGATCATCTGTTTGACACTAAGGATGAAAGCAAACAAGGCAAGGCATGCTCACGAGTCTGGCCATCCTTGGAAATCCCAGCGTCAAAACCTCCAAATGGCCTTAGAATAGAAATAAAAATGGGCATATACTCCAGTCTTTCAACATCTCATGTACATTTGATATTCGGATTGCTCATCACTTATTACAAATGGTGCAATAATCAAAAACAATATTTTACAATCGTGTCTCTGTGTTAGCTGTTAGATAATTGGTTTTTTATAGGCTTATTTTTGGCCAACTTTGAGCCCAAAATTGAGTGGGGTCCACATGTCTTTTGAGATAGGTCCGAAGAAATAACGTGTTCTTTGCCGTGTGGCAAGTCATACGGTGAAGACGGTTTGTCAAAACCATTTATCAGTGAATGGGAACTTGACGTCGTTTTTAGGTTCGTGGAATAGACATTTAAACAATTAAATGTGGGTTTTCTTGAAATCGGTTGTCTTACATTGAAACTTTAAGAGAGCTTTGTTCTTGGTGTACTAACTTGGGTTAAGCCCCAAAGGGCACCCCAACTTTGTAGAAGGGAGGAGTTATGAAAAAAGTGAACCTTAGCCCAAACCACCACACATGCGCACACGTCGCCGTCGCCGTCCGTCCGGCCGGCCGTGCCAAGCGCAGGTGTGGGTTGTGGATCGGTTCTAATATTAATTTTTGAAGGAAATTTATTTGAATTTTTTCTAACAGAATTTATTCAAACTTGATTCTAAGACTATGATCAACCAAGTTCAAGATCTCCAACTCATTCTGCATGACATTCACGCAAAAGGCATGTCTCTTAGTGAATCCTTCCAAGTTGCTGCCTTAATTGAGAAATTACCACATGGCTGGAAGGAATTCAAGAACTACCTCAAACACAAGCGCAAAGAAATGTCTTTAGAAGAATTGATTGTGCGTTTAAGGATTAAAGAGGACAACCGCAATTTTAAAAAGCGGGCTGGTAAGCATCCAATGGAATCTAAAGCAAATATGGTGGAACATGCTCCAAAAGCAAATAAACGGAAGTTTTCTGGAGAAAGTTCATCACAAGGCTCTAAAGGAGGGAGGGGAAACTAAAAAGCATAAGTTTAATGACAAGTGTTACATCTATGACAAAGAGGGACATCGGGCCAAAGATTGTTGTAGCAAATGCAAAAGCAAAAGAAGAACAAGTAAGAAGCCTACTCAAGCCCATATGACCGAAATGGAGAATATTTCCAATGGCGTAGATGACATAAATCTTTCTACAGTTGTTTCCGAGGCAAACCTTGTCGGAAATCCTAAAAAATGGTGGGTAGACACTGGTGCTACTCACCACATTTGTGTCGACAAAAAGGTGTTCACATCTTATTCAGTGGTGTACAATGGTAAACAACTTTTTATGGGCAAATCTTCGACTTCTAAGGTTGAAGGATAAGGAAAGATTGTACTTAATATGACATCTGGAAAAGAATTCACTCTTAACAATGTACTGTATGTACCGCACATTCGCAAGAATCTTGTTTCCAGATTTTTGTTGAGTAAAAATGGATTTAGGCTAGTTTTTGAAAGTGACAAGTTTGTACTTACCAAAAACATGATGTATGTAGGAAAAAGGTTACATGTCTGATGGCCTTTTCAAAATGAATATAATGACTGTTGTACCTTCTGTTATTAATAAAAATACATCTTCTTCTTACTTGCTTGAGTCTTCAAATTTATGACAAGATAGACTTGGACATGTTAATTATAGATCTTTGCGTAAATTAATTAATATGGAATGTTTACCTAAATTTGACATTGATTCAAATCATAAATGTGAAATTTGCGTTGAGGCAAAATTATCCAAAATTCATTCTCATTCAATTGAAAGAAGTATGGAACCACTTGAATTAATTCATAGCGACATTTGTGATTTTAAATCAATTCAAACAAGAGGTGGGAAAAAGTATTTTATCACTTTTATAGATGACTATACTAGATATAGTTATGTTTATTTAATTCGAATCAATGATGAAGCTTTGGAAACTTTCATTCAATATAAGAATGAAATTGAAAATCAACTTGGTAAGAAAATCAAAAAACTAAGAAGTGATAGAGGTGGTGAATATGAATCACCTTTTGGTGAGTTTTGTAAAGAACATGGAATAACTCATCAAACCACCGCTCTTTACTCACCTCAACAAAATGGAATTTTTGAAAGGAAAAATAGGACTTTAAAAGAAATGATGAATGCCATGTTAATATGTTCTAGATTACCTCAGAACTTATGGGGGGAAGCAATACTTTTTGCAAATTATATTTTAAATAAAGTACTTTGAAAGAAAGTGAATCAAACAACTTATGAAATGTGGCATGGGAGAGTACCATCCTACAAATACTTAAAAGTGTAGGGGTGTTTGGCTAAAGTGGCTATTCCTAGTTCTAAAAAGACTAACATAGGTCCTAAAACTATTGATTGAATTTTCATTGGTTATGCCAAGAATAGTAGTGCATATCGATTTTTGATTTATAAATCAGAACATTCCGAAATGCATGTAAATACTATTATTGAATCCCAGAATGCATCTTTCTTTGAACATGTATTTCCAAATAAAATTGGACAAGAGACTAGTAATAATAAAAGATCTCATGATGCTATTACTAGTCAAGATCAAGAACATGATCAAGAACAAGAGCAAGAGATAAATCAAAATGAGGAAGAGGAACTTAGGCGGAGTAAACGTGCTAGAATCTCAAAGTATTTTGGTGTAGATTTTCTAACTTTTTGTTAGAAAATGAGCCTTTAACTTTTAAAGAAGCTATGTCCAGTCCTGAGGCTCCTTTATAGAAAGAAGTTATGAACAGTGAAGTTGAATCCATTTTGTAAAATCATACTTGGGAATTAGTGGACCTACCACCAGGTTGTAAACCTCTTAGGTACAAGTGGATTTTTAAAAGAAAAATGAAAGCGGATGGATCAATTGACAAATACAAGGCAAGACTTATGGTCAAAGGTTTTACATAAAAAGAAGGTCTTGATTACTTTAACATATACTCACCGATTACTAGAATAATATCCATTCGAATGCTAATTGCTATTGCATCTTTGTACAATCTAAAAATTCATCAAATGGATGTGAAAACCGTTTTCTTAAATGGTGAGTTAAATAAAGAAATTTACATGGAACAACCAGAAGGATTTTCTGTTCCAAGAAAAGAAAAGAAAATGTATAAATTGGTTAAATCATTATATGGTTTAAAACAGGCGCCAAAGCAATGGCACGAAAAATTTGACAAGGCAATGATGTCAAATGGATTTAAAATTAATGAGTATGACAAATGTATTTATATTAAAAACACAGATAAAGGTTATGTCATTGTATGTCTTTATGTGGATGATATGCTCATCATAGGTAGTAATAATGACATGATCAAAACTACTAAGGAGATGTTGAATAAACATTTTGACATGAAGGAAATGGGCATTGCTGATGTGATACTTGGTATGAAAATTACCAAAATATCAGAAGGTTATGTTTTGTCACAATCTCATTACATTGAGAAATTACTTGACAAATTCAACAAAGATGATGATCATCTTGCTAGAACACCTGTGGATGTTAATTTGTTTCTTTCTAAGAATGTACAAAAAAGTATTTCTCAATTAGAGTATGCCCAAATTATTGGAAGCTTAATGTACTTAATGAATTGCACTCGCTCGGATATAGTTTATGCAGTAAGTAAATTAAGTAGATATACGAGTAACCCAGGAGTAGAACACTAGAAAGCAATTATAAAGGTTTTAAGATATCTCTGATTTACTCTTAACATTATTCTTAATTATACTAGATATCCATCAATACTTGAAGGATACTGTGATACAAATTGGATATCGAATACTAGAGACTCAAAGTCCACCAGTGGGTATGTCTTTACTCTTGGTAGTGCGACTGTATCTTGGAAATCTTCCAAACAGACTTGCATTGCTAAGTCTATTATGGAATCAGAATTCATAGCTTTAGATAAAGCGGGGGAAGAGACAGAATAGTTTCGCCACTTCCTTGAAGATATTCTAATGTGGCCAAAACCGATGCCTGCTATATGCATACATTGCGATAGTCGGTCAGCAATAGGAATAGCACATAGTCATATGTATAATGGTAAGTCACGACACATTCGTCGTCAACATAACACCGTGAGACAACTACTCTCTAATGAAATTATTTTCCATTGAATATGTGAAGTCTAAAGACAACATAGCGGATCCACTAACCAAAAGGTTTAGCAAGAGAGTTAGTTGAGAATTCATTGAAGGAAATAAGACTTAAGCCTATTAAATAAGAGTTACCACAACAGCAATCTAATCTAGTCGACTGGAGATCCCAAGATCTAGGTTCAAAGGGACAATCTAGTTGTGTATGACTCAGGAGGATCACTGAGGAGTCAAACTCCTACCCATTTCTATTATGAAATAGTGATGTCTGCAGTATTTTAGGGTAAGTAATACTTTTAATGATTCTTATATCTAGGAATACCTAGTGGAGTATGGCAGAATACTCTTCATAAGAATCACCTATGTGAGTGTAAACTGAGTCGGTTCTATGAGATTTGTAAAGGGCTACAATTCTCTAGAGCACTCATGAAAGACCAGGTTGTTCAGGGCCAAAATGAACACAATAGTGAGGACTAAACTGTGTCTGGTAATATACTGTGTGAGTTTTATTGTCTTGGTTTACTTAAATGGCTGAACAGTTCAAAACATCATGTTCACTGGTTAGCTAGTAAATCCAATAGTGTCTCAAAAGGGAAGGTTCAAAGCCAAAAGCTACCTATCCTTTACATAATATTTTCAATTTCTGTACTCTCTGTAATTAGATCATGTTGTTGCATTTTCTTTCTGTCGAATTCCATTCATGTGGGGGATTGTTGGATAATTGGTTTTTTATAGGCTTATTTTAGGCCAACTTTGAACTCAAAATTGAGTAGGGTCCACACATCTTTTGAGGTGAGTCCGAAGAGATGACGTGTTCCTTGCCGCATAGCAAGTCACACGGTGAAGACGGTTCGTCAAAACCATTTATTAGTGAATGGAAATTTGATGTCGTTTTCGGGTTCGTGAAATGGACATTTAAAGAATTAAATGTGGGTTTTCTTTAAATAGGTTGTCCCACATTGAAACTTTAAGAGAGCTTTTGTGAGTATATAAACTCTTGGTGTACTAACTTGGGTTGGGCCCCAAGGGACACCCCAAGTTTGTAGAAGGAAGGAGTTATGAAAAAAGTGAACCTTAGCCCAAACCACCACACACGCGCGCGCGCCACCATCGGTCCAGCCAAGCCGAGCTGTGCCTGGTGCAAATGTGGGTTGTGGGTCGATTCTAATATTAATTTTTGGAGGAAATTTATTTGAATTTTGTCCAACGAAATTAATTCAAACTTGAATTTAATTTCCTGTCCAATGCTTCCTTTTCCAGTCCAATTTTTCTAAACTGGTTAAACAGTCCAAACAGTTTTCAGATCTATTGGAACCCAAACAGATTTAAAACTGCCAGACAGATTCAAATCTGCTAGCAGTTTTTCCAACAGATATAAACTGCCTAGTAGTTATCTGTTTAAATTGTTTTGCACCTGTTGAATTCAAATTCCACCTGTTCAGCTTGAATAATTAAACCTGTTCAGTCCTATAAATTCCTAAACATTCCAGCAGATTTTTTCAAAGCCGAAAATCATTATTTTGCTATCTGGTTTTGTTCATTTGCATAAATTCTCTTCATATTATTTTTAGAAAAATTAAAGAGAATATAGAACACAAGGTTTTGTTCGTCGTACGTACAAGTTGTTTAGAGTGCTACTACAATTTGTGAAGATCATTATATCTTGGAAGATAGATGTCACTTGTCCGTAAGCACCGTAGCAGGGCGAATTTGTCTTAAAGATAGAGTATCACACACTCGACTTGATCTTTTTATTATTCATTCGGTTCGGTAAAATAAATTCGATACGTTATTTATTTTATTTGTTTGATTTAGTTTCAATTTATTTATTGTACACAGAAGATTGTTTCAACATTAGTATACCAAAAATTGCCTACACCAAAATCTTAGATATAATACTGGCTTCAATAGTTAAGTTTTATATAATTTTACTCAAGCTCGTTGATTTGGAAAACAATAAACATTATAAATCAGGACATAAATAATAGAACTGACAAGTGATATATATATATATATATATATTTTGTGTGTGTTTGACAAAAATTTCATAGCCCATTTCCAATCAAGAACAACACAGTAATTCAACGGAACATATAACTGCAAAGTAATAATAGCAATACAAGTAACAAAAACTTTTATTGGTTGGTTGAGGAAAGTTGAAGTGAATGGAAAGGTAATACCCATGTTAGATTTACCCACAATGGAAGTAAACATGTTAGTAATATAATCTTCTTCAAAAAGGTCTAAATGATATGCTACATAAGCAACAAATTGACTTTCTTCTCCGCAATGGGCTCGATGTGGTAGCATCGCCCTTTGTAACAATCAAAGCTAGTAAGTAAAATTTGTAGAATACGATTGTGAAGTGTATTTTATTTTTTTTAACAAGTGTCAACTGAACATTGGTTAACAAGTTTTAAATAATTGTACATTATTTATCACACGTACTTTCAAAAAAAATAAGTGTACAATAATTTTAAGCATGTTAACAAATGTCTTGAAGAGCAATTGCTAAAATTCATTAAAAATTGGACAAATTGTTCATTGCATTAGTTTATAGATTTCCACCATTCATGTTTATTATTAATACAGTGATAACACTTAAAAGGATAAATATTTATAAAATATCTATATGATTATTCTAGCATTATGGTCAAATTTAATTTGAAGTTATGAATTTGTAAAGTCAACTCTCGAGTCCAACCTAGTAAAACTTGTTTCTAAAAGTGGTTGTAAAGTAGAAACTTTGTATTTGAATTAAGAATTTAGCAAGAATTTTGTGAAGAGAAAAGTTTTTAAAAAAATTGATAAAGTGTGTAAAACAGATCCGTGTTCTCTAACATTTTTTTAATGCAGCCACCATCCAGTAGTTAATTACAACTAATAATAATGACTAGCTATATTAGTTGTAATATTTGAATCAACTGCTAAACAATAGCTAGATAAAGAAAATATTAGAAATGATCATCTTTCATGTAAAATACATTTTTTTTTTTTTAACTTCTCTTCACAAATTGCTACTTTATTTTTTTTTCTTTCTAAACAGTGTTTAAAAATTTAAGGAAAACAATTGATGAAGATTGAGGATTCACTAGTCAAAGGACATGAAAATTTGGAGACAAGTGTCAACCAAGTAAGTTGAACATTATTTGTTGCTCTAGAAGAAAGCCTTCTGTCTCTATGAGAAAGTTCTGTGGAATGCAGTGATGGCATTTCATTGTGGTGTGCTTAGAGACTAGTCTTCACGTGCAGGCAAATGAACTCATTTGGAGACATATTTTAATAATTTAAATTGTTCATATTTTAGAATATATTAAGTAAAATATATTTGTAAAAAATTAAATTAATTAAATATTGTTGACTCTTTTATCCACTCACAATTATATTTATTTTAATATTTTAAGTTACAATTGTTATTTATTTTTATATATATAAATATGAGTAAAGTGTTAACGATATTTGATTAACTTTTTTTTATACGTACTCAATTTTACTCGATGTATACTAAAATATAAATGGTTCGAATCATCTAAATAAATTTTAAAATTAACCTATTTAACTGCACAACAGTGAAGATTATGCTTAGCAGCCGCTCCAAATCCCTAAAAGGAAAGGCTTTTGTCTCTGCATGAGAAAGTTCTGTGGAATGCAGTGATGGAATTTCATTGTGATGTGCTTAGAGACTACTCGTCATGTGGACCTAACCAAAAAAACAATAACGAGTTTGAATTTCCCTTCAAATTGAATATATATTTGTTTATGTATAAATAATTTTATATTGAAGTTAACTCTCTCTCTCTTTCACACACACACACAAAATGAGAGAAAGAAATTCTTCAAGTTAAATTTAGGTTCCGTTTGTTTTGACGTAAAATATTTTTATCAAAAATATTTTATTCATTTTTTTTTTTTGTTTGGTTAAATAAAAAGTAAGTACAATATTTTTAAAAAAAATATTTTTGCATCATTTTTTCAAAAATAACTTATCTTTAAAAATTTCATAAGCTAATTTTTACAAAGTGGACTCTCACTCACTAACTTTTCAATACATTTAACCTTTTCAAATAAGTATCTTAACTCACTAAAAAGTCATAAATAACACTTTATTAATTCAAAAAAAAAATTAGATAATAAAATATTTTTATTTTAAGTGTCAATGTCAAAAACCAAAAATGAAAATATTTTTTTTTATAAAATCAATTCAAGAGAAAAATATTTTTTACGTTAAAATAAAGGGAGCCATAATGTCCAAGGTCTAGAAGTGCAAGAGAATTTGAATTAGATACATTTTTCTTGCTTGTGATATAATTGGTTTTACTTTGAGAGTGGATTGATAAAACTCAAGTAAAAATCTACCTTCTAAGATGTTATTTATTGACAATTCACTAATCAATAATTAATGATGTCAAACAAATTTTAGATAGCGAATTTCAGTTACTTTTTAATCCTTTTAATATGTAAATAACACTATTATGCCTTTGATTGGAGTATCTTTTAGTTTAGTTTACTTCTTTGATTAGGGTAGATTTGGTTAGATTCAAATTGTTGTCCTTATATCACCTATGTACTGGCATACAACTTCAATTTTGTATTTGAATCTTTATTTCTATTTGATTTTTAATTTTCAAAAATAGTTTTTTTGTGTTTTCAATCTGTTTTATTTTGTTTTTAATATCCTAATCATCTTTTAAAACTTTTTGAAAACACTTAAAAAATACAAAATTTGTAAAAAAAAAATTAAAAATTAAAAAAAAAACTTCTAAAAATTTATTAAATACAAAAAATTAACACTCCTAAGTCTTCAAGATAGAAAGATTTAAGATTTTTTCTCATCTCTCACTGTATAACAATATGTTAATCCTAACTTAAAATGAAGCTAAAAATTATACCCAATTTATTCTCATGTTCACATTAGAGTTTTTTATCTACTAATTCGTATTTGTACAATAGAAAATTTGATGTGAGTACATTGGAATTACATTTTCATGTACTGAAAAACAACTAACTTGGCACCACCTTAGAGCATTCTCAATAAAGCGAAGGATTTAGAGTATTTAAGTCATTTTACCTATTCTCATGGCGGAATATATCAGCAACGTGACAACTTTTTTTTTTCTCTCATCTTATCTTGGCTATATTTGGAGTCTTAAAAACTAAGCAAACCAATTTTAAAAATAGAGAGTGAGTATGTTTAGTATAGTTTATTATAAATTAAAAATACTTCTGTCTTAGTTTCTAACCTAGATAATCATTCTTTTTCAAATTATTTAAGTTATATAAGTACAAATTATAATAAATAGTCTGGTGCAAATTTTTTTAAAAAAAATTATAAATAGGTGAGATAAACTAAACCAAAAAACTTGATAACAAACAAAATAATTGGATAAAATACAAAATATATCTTTTTATACTCATTGTTAAATAAAATAGTGGCCCTAAAAGATTCGGGCCGGTGATAACGAGACAAGGACGGGAGTCGCAAGTAAAAAACGTCCAAGTCCAAGGCCGCAAAAATGGAAAAATTATTCAATATTGTTTTAAATATTACATGTTTGTATTCTTAAATCAATCATTATTTAATATATCTTTCATATTCTTCAATCACTAAATATAATATCTCACATATCTACGTTTTTCATTAATTATAATATTATAAAATATTAAATATCCATATTCTCAACTTACTGAATAATTATCTAACAACAAATTTGGCCCACCATTAATTTAGCCACTCCCCCCCCCCCTCCAAATAAACAGGCCCCTAAAATAGCTGCCACTACAAATATGTGGGACCCAAATCTAGAAGAAGAACCCCCTCCCTCTCACTACATTAGGAATGGCAACGGGACGGGACGGGACGGGACGGGGCGGGGTGGGACCGGGGATCACCCTCCCCGTCCCCGATCCCCGATGGTGAAATTTTTCCAGTCCCCAATCCCGATCCCCGACGGAGAACTTGTCCCCATCCCCGTCCCCTAACGTGGATCGGGGATCCCCGACCCCGAAAATTCCCCAATCCACAAAAAAAAAAAAAAAAAACCTATTACAGCAGATCAACAACACCATCAAACAATAGATTAACTCACCAACAGATCAACAACATCATACATCAAAAACAACTCATCTATACTTACACAACAAAACCATTGTACACAACAAATCAAAAAAATAAAAATTACAGAGATGGTAAGATCTGGGAAATACAACTCGAAAAGATAAATCACACAGAGGTGTTGGCAGCGAAGGGAAAGGCAGCGCCGTGACGTTGACAGCAGAGATGGTGTCGACGTGATTGGCGAGGTCAGACAGATCGGCGTGGTCAGACAGATGGTGTCGTTGTGATGTTCTTGAGGCGGGAGATCGGCGAGGTCGGCGAGATCGGAAGAGGGAGAGGACAGCGGATGAGCCGTCGCCGTCGCCGTCAACGCCATGAGGAACACTTGCAGCAGAGAAAAAGAGAGGGAGAGGGGTAGAGGCTGAGAGGAGAGGAGAAGTGAGTGTGAGTGAGTGGGAGAGAGAGAGAGAGACAAACTTAACTCAACCCTAGACATATATATATACGGGAAATTTGGAGAATATTCAGGGAATTAGTCGAGGTTTATTCGAGGGCGGGCTGGGGCAGGGCCGGGGCCGGGGGAAACCTATCCCCGTCCTCGGCCCGAAAACCGTCAGAGATTTAATTTTTAATATCATCTCCGGCCCTATGGGGATAATTTTTAGAGAAAACCTGCTCTTGTCGGGATTGAGGGATCGGGTCCCCGTCGGGTCGAGTTCAAATTGCCATCTCTACACTACATGATAAATGAATTTAATAATAAAAAAATGTTACAAATTACAAAAAAGAATTTATTAAAATCATTTTTAAATCGTTACTAGTGAACCGGTCGATATATCCTAAGCTTTTTGGATCGGTGGATTAGCTAAAATTTCTAAACAATCTTTATGAATTTTTTTTTTTGATGATGTGTAATATTTTTTAACAAAAATGACCTATAAAAAGTAGACACATGGGCTTGTTTGATTTGTTTTTGAGAGAGTTGTTTTTAAAAAAAATTTGGGAGAGTTGTTTTAGAAATTTTTTTAGTTTGTTTGGTTATATATTTTGAGAAAAAAATTTTTTGTGGGAGTTTGGAATGATTTGATATTTTAGAAGAATTGAGTAGATATGTGTGAGAAAAAAAGTGATTGAGAAGGAGAGAGGAGAGAGAAAAAGTGATTGATTGATGTGTAAGAGAGAGAAGTGATTTTGAAAATTATTTGAGAAAAATCTCAAACCAAACAAATTTTGAGAAATTTTTTTCTAAAATTCATCTCCCAAATTCAAACCAAACAAGCCGTGTGTGAATTGAATCAGATCCTTGAAATATGGATTGTATTAATAAAATTTGTAAAAATATTATTTATTTTTGTGTATTTTATATTTATTTTTATATATTTTACTTTTAATAATGTAAATAATAATTTATTTATTTAAAAATCAATCTCCTCATACTCAAAAATCACCGTTCCCGTGTTGACCAAACAGACAATTTCAACACATGGAGTCCAAATAGTTGTTTTCCTGACAATACACGAAGGAAACATCCAAAAGGGCGTTGATGGAGGCCTCGAAAATGAGGTTCGAAATTGTCTCGAATGTATTTTTTTTTTTTTTGCTGGGCTAATATATTACAAAAAAAAAATAATAATAATAATAATAACAAGCAAAGCATCAACTTAGCAACAAAAAAAAAAAAACAAATTCAAGCTAAATTTGAGTCAAAAAATTTGAGACCTCAATCATTTTTGCATCCAAAATGTTTACCTGTACTTCACTTTTCTAGAAGTTGATTATTTTTTATATTTATTCTCCCACTTTTCTTGGCCCGAAACCTAGAAGGAGAACAAGCTCCAATTGATTGCATGAGAAGCATTCCTTTTGAAGAGGAAAATATTTTGCTTTTTTAAGAATTTGTCTAGAGAGAGGACTTGGGTGGGTGCTCCAGACTGTCACATCTCGTGAGAGTTATTTCCATCATTTGAATAATTTATATTATAAGATATATTAAGTAATTGTTTGGAACGTGATAGGTAAATATATTTTTTAATTTTTTAATTAAAAAAGTAAAAAAAAAATATGTATATTTTGAATAATTTTTTAACTTTGTATGAAAAAATATATAATCAAATATTGTAGCAATTATCAAAATTACTCTTTTACCTTTCTTGACACAGCAAGAAGAGTGGGTTGCATTTCAATTTTTGGCTTATGGGTTTTCGTGGCTCCCATTGTGCCACGTCATTACACAATGGGAAATGCAATGTGACCCTGACATGTACTGTTTTGTTTTGTTTTTTTATTTTATTTCTTACCCCGAAGTAAGAGTAAAATTGTCTTTTTATCTTCTGAGTACTCAGACACAAATTTCTTGCCCAAATCCTGAAAAAATATGAACTTTTTAGATTTTTGGATAACTTTTTGACTTTTTAGCTATAATAGATTATAAACCATGTCTAAGTATATTATTTATATAAAAATAAATTAATCAAACAAGTATAACCCATGATCAAGCCGAATAATAACCCTAAAAAATTATTAAAATCATGTTAAATATTTATTTTTTTAAACATAACAGTGATCATGTTATGGGTTATAAATATCTAATTAATTTGAATTTTTTTATAGATGATTTACTCAATGAAGTTTATACTATGAACAATTCGAATTATTAAAATAAATTCAAGACACGTCTTTACAGACTCCCCAACACGGTATTGTTCAGGTTCCTAGAGAGGTAGATGACTTGAAAATGAGATATTTACATGTCATTTACAGATTGTGCAACAACCCCGACCTATGATTAACGCTAATTCATGTTTAAGTATGCCAAATAAGTAGTCAAAAAGGAGTCCTGAGTCAATTATATGTGCATTGCATCATTTTGTGTTTATATCTGTTTGACGTAGAAAGATCTGTTCATGTTTTAGTTTTGATTTGCGAATTGAAGGTCTTATCGGCAACCGATTCAGAAATTGACTTGATTTATATGTTAATTAAGAATTATATAATTTTTTGGTGAGTTTAATCAAAATTCGATTTGGAACGATTAAATTAAAATAAATAATGCTACTTAATTTAGCTTAAGTTATTTACATGATTGCCATTGAGTGGGCTTATGCAAGACCACTTCTTCACCTTAATATATGTTTTTAACACTATCAACTTCCATCTTCTAGCACCATATGAGAGAGAGAGAGAGAGAAGAAAATTTGGGCTCAAATCAAGGGATTGTTAAGAATTGTAGCCATTTGAAGAAGATTTGAGAATTTTAACTTCATCTCTTGGGAATTCAAGTCTCTAGGTAAGGAATCAAATCCTTAATTGTGTAATTGAGTTAGACTCTACAAGACTTCAAGAGAATTAGGTGAATTCATGAGAGAATTGCTTTAGAATATTGGGTCATACCATGCATGCATGTGCATTTTTTCACAAATTGAGCATGATTTCAAAGAATTCTTTCATTCATGTGTTCATCTCACTTATATTTTGGGTATTCATCATATTTTCTATCAAGTTGCCAAGTCTAATCATGTTTTGAAGAGGTTGAATTCAAGAGAATTCATGCATGTTGTGTTCTTGAAATATTCATAAAGTTTGTGTTGGAATTTTGCACAATTGGCATACTTTTGGGCTTTGATTTCGTGAAATTATCTTTAAACCATGATGTTTTGTGAGTTTCTAAATGTTTTCCAGAATTTTAGCCTAAGAGGATAAGTTTTGGGGTGTTGAATTCATGTTTTGAAGCTTGGGAGCAAATCTAAAAAACCTAGAATTTTGCTTCCATGCTCGAGCGAAGAATTCTACGCTCGAGCGATAGTCCTTATTTTCATACTTCCACTTGAGCGACGAAAGGCTGACTCAAGCGTAAATTGCATGCTCTCAGAAATTTGCGTGTTTAGAAGCATGCTCGAGCGACAAGACTTGCGCTCAAGCGAGGAACTGTGTCTCACGCTCAAACGAGCGTCGACCGGAGATTTCATGCAACCAGAACTTTTTCACATTTTGCAGACCGCTCGAGTGAAAGAGTCCACGCTTGAGCGACCACTCACATTTGGCATGTCCATTCGAGTGAAGGAATCCACGCTCGAGCGAGACCCTTATTTCAGCAAAATTTTGGCTAAGTGTTTCAAGTACATTTTTACATCCTCATTTCATCCTAGGCACTCCTAGGCCATGATTAAGACTCCATGATGAGGATAACGAGGTAGAAACACACCAAAACAAGTATGGGCTAAGTCATCATTTATGGATGTGTAATTTGGAATACATTCGTTCTGTAACTGTGTAGGTCAAGTGCTACAAGGAAGTTTAATCGTCTACTTACGACACCTTTTGTCTGTGAGTAATAACTTAGTAAAGCTTTGTTCAAATTTATGTATTTTTTGTATGTAAAATAAGATCTGTTGAAAGAAATGCCATATTTTATACTATGAATGATTGTCCAATATAATAAGCCTTTATGATACTATGCTATGATTTAAGCATGTTGCAAGTGATATATACCACGATTCAAGTTATGCCATGATTCAAGTATATGCAAGTTCCTGGTACTGAAGGTTCCTTATGGGACTGACAAGCTATCGATACCTGGCTGGAGGTTCCTAAGTGGAACTGACAAGTTTACAAGTTCCCAGTCCGGAGGTTCCTTTATGGAACTGACAAGTTATTCTTACCCGGCCGGAGGTTCTTATATAGAACTGACAAGCATGATTTAAGACATTATATGTGTGATCTGTCAGCGCTGATGGATATACTATGTAAGACTAAGCATGAACTCTTAATTCTATATATACTCAGAATGAGAATACGATGCAATTTCTGGCCAAATACGCTTATGGGACATCATTCATTTACCCCTTTACTTTGTTATTATTCACTGGGCTTCCGCTCACTAGTTATTTATTATGTATGTAGGTGAGCAGGCTCGTGATTAGGTTTAAGATGATGCATGGGGTATTTTGTGTTGGTCAGCCACCTTTTGCGCCTCACGAGGAGGTTCCAGATCAAGTCATGTTTCGTGGCTGTGTCAATATGGATGTATAAGACTGTCTCTTTTGTTTTATGAACAAGTCGCCTTTTATATGTACTTGTTAGTGACGTGTAAGTACTGTACCTATGACGTCACTTGTATGTATATAAAGTTTAAGGTTTTCAGTTCCATGTATGTCTTCACAGCTCAATAGACTTCGTATGTTTTGTATATTTGCTTCCGCAGCCCCTAACTATATGCTATTATGTCAAGAGGCCTTTAGTAATCTAAGGATTACTGGCCGGTTACGACGTTAAACCTATAGGGACGGGTTTGGGTTGTGACAGTTTGGTATAAAAATAAAAGTGGACTCCATTAATATATGATGATACTACTAATCCCTGGGGGTCGGGTCAAGCTGACCCACGCTTCCAACATCGTTCTTTGATCATTAAGCCCACCGGGGTACCTGCAAAAATGCCCAGCGAGGAACGAGAGTCCTCCAGCGGATCCTCCGACAATCAAGTTAGAAGAGAGAGAGGTTAATGACGACTAGAGAAAGAATAATGATAGGAAACTTAACCTTTTGTGTGTCTTGGAAGCCTCCTTATATCCTTTGTTCATCATTTCCTTGTCCACTCCGACCTGTCATGTTGGCTGAAATTCTATGCTATAGCTTGCCTTGTTCATGGTGAGGCTGCCCGTTCCGATGTGAAAGGGTTATCGCATTTAATGCTGTAGGGGGCCTCATTAATGGCTGATGTGTGGTGCAATAACTCGGTAGGATCTTTGTCTGTTTATGTAGCTGGTTCTCTTCTTGACAAGTATTTAGATGCCATTGGTTCTTGGTGCAACGTTGGGTTTCAGTGGTGTTGGGCTTTACTGCTTAAATCGTGCATTGGGCTCTAAGTGGTGGGCCAAAAACCTCTATGGACCCACCAATGTCAATAGTCCCTCATTCCCAAGTGCAGTTTTAGTCCAACGAAGGGAATAAGAAGAAAGATGGGGATTGTGTGTGGCCGAGTGAGAGAAGGGCAGAGCCCAAAAGAGGGACCGAGCGGGAAGTGGTGACGGCGCGCGGGGCTCGAGGAGCGGCGGGGCACGTGGTGATGTGAAGTGGAATAGACAGGGAAGGAGAAAAGGGTAGTGAATCGTGGTTGTACACGTGGCATAATCCAGTGATATGGAGGTGATGCGTTAGTAGGAAGTGAAGGGTTATGACTAATATAGGATGTGGAAATGGCGGGGGTGAAAACTTTCAAAATTTTCAAACTGGCAAAATTTAATCGCGATCCTTGGAATATAGGCAAACCGTAGGCATTTGGAGTTATTCGTTTTACATAGCTCTTTGCAAAAAACTAACACATCCTAGAGTTGAACTCATTTGTTTCGTGTGACACGCCTCTCTAATACTTTGCGAACTTTCTTGTGCCAGCGTCCGAAGCAATACGCAGAATCGTAGAAGAGATGGCTCGAGATGAAGTACTAGCCATGAGGCTACAGGCACTGGGGAAGACAATGCAATGGAGTTGGCGGAGCAGTACAGAGCAGAGAAGCAGGAGGAAAGAGGGGCGGAGAAAGCGGCGCGAGTTCGCCCCTCTACGATGATCGTAGCAGTAAGACCAATTAGCCAAGTGGAACCGGACCACTGGCATACCAAGGCCAACAAGTCAACGTTCACGGCGAAGGAGTTGGAAGAGGTACGAAGGAAGTACCAGATTCCGGTGAAGATAGAGCTACAGTTGCCCACGTCTAAGGAGAGGGCGTCGGATGCACGACCGACGGAATTTACATTGTACGAGAAAGCGTTGCCAGGGGGGCCGAGGTTGCCGCTCCCCTAAATAGTGGTAAATATACTGAACCGATTGGAGGTGGCGCTAGGGCAACTGATGCCCAACGCATGGAAAATACTAATGGCCTACGCAATCACATAACCACAGACGACCAAGGGGGCAACGATGATAGTGGAGGAATTCTTTTCTTGCTACAAGGCCTTTGGTCAGCAAGAAACATGGGTAACCTTACAGGCAGTGGTAGGCAAACGACTAGTGGCGGGCTTACCATCATCGGTGAAGGGGTGGAGACCGAGGTGGTTCTATGTATCAGCAAATGGTGGAAGGAGGGTGCGCACAACGTGGAAAGTCCCCACGAAGTCGGCGGAGCCAAGGCTAGAAGCGGAGGCCGAGAATAGGGTGAAATGGGTTAAGGAGTGGAGGGAGAATGAGGCTGTGAAATGGGATGACCTTATCTAACCATCAACCCTGTTCACCTTGATTCTGAAGCCGCAACCGACTGAGGAGGATCCTATATGGGAGGAGTTAGAGGCAAGGAGAACGGCACAGGAAGCAGAGGAGCAGAAAACGTTTGCCAAGGCAGACAAGTACAAGGAATCGTAGTTGGGGCCTGCGCCTAAGCTGGTGATAAGGGAGCGGGTCCGACCATGGCCCATGCCGTTGAGAGAAAAAGATCTAACTGATTTTGTGCCACTGCCGCCCCTAGTGGATCCGCTGAAGGAGAAGAGTAAATAGGAGGTAGAGATGGTGTTAAAGAAGAAGAAGAAAAAGAAGGCGACAGCGAGGGAGAGTGAGGGGGGTCCGCTTTTGAAGAAGATGAAGAAGGGGAAAGCGGAGGAAACCCCAAAAGTGGGGGTGGGGGAGACAAGGGCGGTGAGGGGAGAAGTGATGGGCCAAGTGTCCAAGTGGGGATAGGCGCTGTGGAGCTAAAGCAAATGGTCGTGGGTGAAAGGTTGGGGGCGCAATCACTCAAGAAAGGGACTGTGTCAAGAGTGGCCCCAAGTCCTGGAGAAGGGAAAGTTGGGGCGAGCAAACCAGAGATGGGTGCCGCATTGAAGACCGCCATGTTCCACGTGCGTGCGGTGGCCAGTCAATCGGTAGAAGAAGAGGGGAACCCAAGGTCGCGGCCGACCGTCTCGTTAGGGTAGTGGAGGATGCGGCCGTGTGGTCGATGGCACGATTAACAAAGGCTGACCTGTTGAGAGGGTTCTGCTCGGCGCAGATGGAGGCAACAACCTTGGCGGCTGCCCTGCTGAATAAAACAACGCGCGCGAAGGTAGAGGCAGAGCCACTAAAGGCCCAGCTAGAAGGGATAAAAGTGCAGCTGCAAAACCTAAGGGTTAAGACAGCAAGCTGGAGGAAAGCCGCGAGGAGTGCGTGTGCCAAGGGGCTAGCATATGCACAGAGGGCAAAGAAGATGGAGGTACTGGAGTGTCACGACCCAAACCCGCCCCTATAGGTTTAGCACCGTAACCGGCCAGTAATCCGTGGATTACCAAAGGCCTCTGAACAGATTAGCAAATAGTAAGGGGCTGTAGAAGTAATTATACAAAATAAATAAGGTCCAATGAGCTGTGATAACGTACATGGGACGGAACATTTCAAAACTTATGTGTATATATGCATAAACATGCCAGTCCAGGTACACAATATTTTCAACATGTACAACCCAAGACCTGTCTTTATAAAACATATACAGAGACTAGCATGAAATACAAAAACAGCCATAGCATTAGGCTTCATACGGAGCCTCCTCAGGAGGCATAACAGTTGGCTGACAAAACAGAATAGAAGGCCGTTTACTCTGGCCCTGGTTAGGTGCCGTCTCATCTACATACATAATATAAACTGTGAGCGAAAGTCCAGTGAATAATAACAAAGTAAAGGTTTTCAATGAATAAGTTCGTACAGATTCAGAAATCATAAGTCAGAGTTGTATCAAATTCATTTGTTTGTCCAGATCATATACAGACAGAAATCAAAAGTCATGATTAATTTACGTGATACATCCATTAGCATTAATAGAACAGAAAGCATACGCATTAGGATACGAATAACCAGTTCCATAAAGGAACCTCCGGATCCAGGTAACATAACAGAATAGAAGCTGAGCCCTCGTGACAGGGCCTTCGGTACGGGTAACAGAGTGCAGATAGAAATAAGTTCCATGAAGGAACCTCCGATACCGGGTAATAGCTAACAGATATCACATGATACTAAAGATGTCACGAAATACATATCAGAAATTGAACAATCATTCATTGTACAGAACATATCATTTCGGAAAACATATCTTGTTTAATCACATAGAAAGTATATACAGTTTGGACATAACTTTACTAAATTATTACTCACAGTTGGTCTTGAAACAAATAGACGGAGCAAACTTGGTCGAACGGTACGTGGCATGTGACCTACACAATACATAACAGATGTACACTTGAAACACACGTTCTAATTGTACAAAACTTACTGCGCTGGCTCTTAGTGTGTTTCTAATCTCTTATCCTCATTATAGGGCCTAAAACATGGCCTAGGAATGCCTAGGATGAAATGAGGATGCAAAGATGCCTTGAAAAACATTTTTCAAAACTTGCTGAAAACAGGTGTCTCACTCGAGCGAGCTTGCCAAAACAGAGGGGTCGCTCGAGCATAGACTCCTTCGCTCGAGCGGTCTGTAAAAATGCAAAAGTACTGGTTGTTGGAATTTTACGCTCGATGCATGCTCGATGCTCGCTCGAGCGTGAGACACACCCTTCGCTCGAGCGTAGGCCTCGTCGCTCGAGCGTGCGTCTGCGTGCACCAAAAACCTGAGAGCTTGCAATTTACGCTCGAGCCACCATTTATTCGCTCGAGCGGAGCTCTGAGCAAACAATGTTCGCCCGAGCGTAGAATCCTTCGCTCAAGCATGGAAGCCAAATTCTGGAATTTCCAGATTTGCCTCCCAAGCTCAAACCAAGCATTCAACTACCCAAATCTCAACCTCTTGGGCCCATTTTCTAGAAAAACACTTTAAACTCATAGTATAACATGTTTTGAAGATCAATTTGAGAAATCAAAGCCCAAGGGTGAGTCAATTAAACACAATTGCAAACTAACTTCCAAGAAATATTAAAGAACAAAACATGCAAGTGTTCACTTGAATTCAATACTCAAAAAATGTAACCAAATGCAAGATTAAACTCAAAATCATGATGAACTCATGGACTATAAGTAGAATATGGTCTTGCATGCAAGAATTTCCATGAAAACACTTCATATTGTTATGATATAGACATGTATGCATGATTTAAGCTTTAATTCGACATGTTACATCTAATTCTTGTCTTAGATTACTAATGTCACATGAATCATGCAAGAAATGACTTGAATTCACAATCAAGAAGGTAATTCTCCTACCTTATGTCTTCAATTTCAAGCCTAGAAGCTCAAACTTGCAAAGCCTCTTCAATTCTCCTAAGTTCTCCAAGTAATTCTTGTTGAAGCTAAGTTCTTCTCCTCCCTCACTCTTTCCTACGTTTTTGGTCTCAAAAACATGGCTGAGGAAATAATGCAAGGGATGTGCTAATTAAGTCCCTAACTAATGCATGGAGATGGCCACTTAATGACAAGTTGGTAATTAAAGCAACTAACATAATTTAACATTATTTAATCGAGTTTAATCGTACTAAATCAAATTTTAATTAAACCTACCATAAAATCACATAAAATCTAACTAACATAAAACATTAATCAATTCCGGAATCAGGCGCCGATAAGGCTTTCAATTCGTAATTTAAAGTCAAAGACATGAACAGATTATTTTATGGCAAACAGATAGAAACACATAAATGATGCAATACACACGCAAATTAATCCTAGATTCCTTCTAAATTACTGTTAGGCATAATTAATCATGTTTTAGCATTAATCGGAGGTCGGGGTTATTACATGGAGGTGGTGCGGAGCTACTTGGCGAGATCGTACCATCTTAATCGAAGTTGCCGTGACCAAATCAAAGTGGTATCGCTGGAGTTTGAGTTGGCAGGCGAGCAGAAGAAGGTAGGCGAAGTCCAGGAAGCCTGTAGCACTGCTAGGGAAAGGTTGGAGGAAGCCCTGGCCAACAACGAAGATCTACGTGACTAGGCAATCAAAGATAAAGAGGAAGCAGATGGGCAAATTGCAGACTTGGAGAAGACATTGGCAAAAGAGAGCGCCAAATTGGCATCTGAGAGAGCAGCGTACCTCGACTTATTTGTGGCGGCTGTGGAGCAATTTAAGGGGTCCTCCAAATTCCAGATGGCTATTAACGTTGCAGTCGCTTGGAGCTTAGCGAAGGAGAGGGAAGAGGGTGCTGGGCCGTCCGGAGCGGCCGCTGAAGGCAGGGGCGAAGAAGAAGTGATTCAAAGCTTTCAGCGGTCCGACTTCTACAAGCACGAGATGAGCCAGTACTAGGATAGCGGCTAAATTTCCTTCAAGTATAAGGCACAAGAGCTGTTCCCAGACGTAGACTTCAATGTCATGAAAGTAGAAGAAGACGACGTTGCCCAGACCCCCTTGGATGAGGGGGTTGAAGAGGAAGATCTCGCGTCAAGTGAGGGGGATTAAGCGTCTAAATTTTTTTTTTTTTTTGGTACATGTAATTTCTGTAATGAATTGTATAAAAGTTCAAGTTTATTAATAAAACGACGAGTTCTGTTATTGTTGTTGTTGTTGTTATTGCTTTGATTTGTAAAGTTTCAATGGTAAAAATGGCTGAGTAGATTTGATAAGTAACCTATCTTGTAAAAATGGTAAAATAGGCAAGCAGGTTGACTTGTATGAATAGTAAAAATGAATGATCATGAACCAGGATTTTAACTAAGTCTGGCAGCGACTGATTGCATGCTTTGTCTGGATGAGACTAGTTTTGACTCAGATTGGTTGAGTTCTTCGTGCTCAGTCTGGCTAAAACTTGAAGGGCTCAGTCGGGCTGAGGCTTTAGTTAACTCATTCTGGCTGAGTTCTTCATACTCAGTCTGGTTGAGGCTTGAAGGGCTCAGTCGGGCTGAGGCTTTAGTTAACTTAGTCTGGCTGAGCTCTTCGTGCTCAGTCTGGCTGAGGCTTTAGTTAACTCAGTCTGGTTGAGCTCTTCATGCTCAGTCTGGCTAAGGCTTCAGTTAACTCAGTCTGGCTTAGTTCTTCGTACTCAGTCTGGTTGAGGCTTGGTCAAAAAGTTGTTATTGAAACGTAACACAGATAATGGAGATGTCAAATTGTTGTCATTTAAGGCACAGCCTGTTGATTACAAGTTTACACCATGTATGGAAAGGGCAAAAATGAACAAGTGTGCAGATCGGCAAAAGAGAACATACAACAATTGAACAATACAAAAGCAGGAGACGCCATTTCACTAGAAATAACGCTTCAAGTGCTCGGCATGCCATGGATGGGAGAGGTCTCTGTCTTCCATATCTTGGAGATGGTAAGTGCCCGGGCGGGGTCTAGCCTTGACAACATAAAGTCCTTCCCATTTAGCTGCTAGCTTACCCCCGGTCAGATTTTTAGTGGCAAAGGTTGCTTCGCGCAAGACTAGGTCGCCCACTGCGAACTCTCGAGATCGAACTTTGAGGTTATAATGTGTTCTCATTTTCTGTTGATATGATACCCGTCTAACAGCAGTTGTCTTTCGGAGCTCTTCAATCAGGTCCAAGTTAGCCCGATGCAACTCTTCGTTTAGCTCTGGATTCGGGTATAAAACACGAGGGTCGACAGGCTGATTTCCACTGGGATGACTGCCTCAGCATCGTATGTTAGGCGAAAATGGGTCTCCCCAGTAAGGGTTCGGGCGGTCGTCCGATAAGTCCAGAGCACGTTCAGTAATTCCTCAACCTAGAGTCCTTTAGCGGCTTCTAACTTAGTCTTGATGATCTTCAAGAGGGAGTGATTGGTGACTTTGACTTGCCCATTAGCTTGGAGATAACCTAGGGAGGAGAAACATGGCCTAATGTGGAACTCTACACAGAATTTCCTGAATTTGGCATTGTCGAATTGCTTGCCGTTGTCTGAAACGATGGCTTGGAAGATTCCAAATCAGCATATGATCGACTGCCAGATGAACCTGGTGGTGTTTCACTCAGTGATTGTAGCGAGGGGTTCTGTTTCCACCCATTTGGTCAAGTAGTCAATGGCAACCACAGCGAATTTGGTCTGACCTCTACCAGTGGGCAAGGGATCGACTAAGTCGATGCCCCACTTGGCGAAGGGGTTGGGGTTGCTGAGTGTAATTAGTTCTGTTGGTGGAGCATGGGGGATGTTGGCAAAGCGCTGGCATTTATCATACTTAAGCACAAATTCGATGGCATCTTGGTTAAGAGTAGACCAAAAGTAGCTGGTGCGGAGGATTTTATGGACTAGAGACCTTGCACCCGAATGATTACCACAGATGCCCTTGTGGACTTCTCTCATCACGTAGGTCGCTCTAGTAGGACTGAGACACCTGAGGTATGGCCGTGAGAATCCTCATTTGTACAGTAGGCCGCTGATGAGGATGCAATTGGACGACCAAGCTCTGACTTTGGCGGCCTGCTATTTATCATTTGGCAACTCCTCTCTTGTCAAAAACAGAAGGATGTCTGTAGCCCATGGAATAGGTTCGTTTTAGAGGAAGTGAACCTTCTGCTGGTTTGGCGAAGTAGTTGGGTGGGTCTGGTATTCAATGCGGATGCCATGGTTGAGGTCTGACTGGTCGGCCGAGGCTAATTGGGCCATTTCGTCCGCCTTGGAGTTTTCTAACCTAGGGATGTGTCTGATCTGGAAAATATTGAAAAGGCGAACAAGAGGAAGTGCAATATCCCTGTAGGCTCACATCGTATCTTCCTTTGCGTCAAATTCCCTAGTAATCTGCCCGACGATCAATTAGAAATCATTAAACACTTGGATATGGCTTACACCAATGTCTCTAGCCAGTCGAAGACCTGCTATCAATGCCTCATATTCGGTTTCATTATTGCTCATGTCGAATAGGAAACGGAGGGCACACTTGAAATACCCACCCTCGGGGGCAGTGAGGATGAGACCGGCCCCACTGCCTTCTTTGCGGGATGATCCATCAACATTAAGGGTCCAGGAATGGGGGTCTTCTGCCTCGGTGTTGAATTGTGTAGGCGGAGGGGGCACGTTCGGACTGAGATTGGTGAATTCCAAGATAAAATTAGAGAGACCTGTCCTTTGATCGCTGTTCGAGGTCGATAAGAGATTTCAAATTGACTGAGCTCGACAAACCATTGCATAAGTTTGTCGGACAATTCTGGCTGTTGCATAACCTTCTTCAAAGGCTGGTCAATGAGAACAACTATGGAGTGAGCTTGGAAATAAGGTCGGAGTCGCCTTGAGGCTATGACCAAAGCGATGGCCATTTTTTCCAATAGAGGATAGTTCTGTTCTGCCCTCCTGAAAGCGCGACTAATGTAGTAGATCGGACGTGAGATCTTGAAGTTATCTTCCCGATAAGGACAAGATCGATCTTGGCGGTGTTTGATCTGACTAAGTAAAGGAAAAGGGTTTCGCCTAAGAGGGCTTGAGAGAGAAAGGGATTCGCCATGCAATGCTTCAGTTGTTGAAAGGCCTCCTTAGATTCAGTGTTCTACTCAAAAGCCTGTCGGAGGACTTCAAAAAATGGAAGACATTTGTCTATTGTCCGGGAAATAAATGGTTGAGGGCGGCAACTCTACTGATGAGCCCTTGAACCTCTTTGACCGTTCTAAGAGACCGCATTTCTATCAGGGCCTTGATTTTTTCGAGATTGGCCTCGATGCCCCGTTGGCTAACCATGAAGCCCAAGAACTTCCCAGATCCTACACCGAAGGCGCACTTTTCCAGATTCAACTTCATCTGATATTTGCGTAAGGTTTCGCAGGTTTCTCGCAGGTCTACCAAATAATTAAAGGAGAGTTTACTCTTGACTAGCATGTCATCGATTTAGACTTCCATATTCCAGCCTATCTGGTGGTGAAAGATGGCATTGACCAAACGTTGGTAAGTTGCTCTGGCATTTTTCAAGCTGAACAGCATAACACGATAGTGATAAGTTCCTCTGTTTGTGATGAAGGAAGTGTGTTCCTGGTTATCCTAGTGCATCAGAATTTGATTGTAGCCAGAGAAGGCAACCATAAAACTAAGCATCAAATGTCCGGCAGTGGCATCGACCAGCAGATCTATCCGGGGGAAGGGATAACTATCTTTGGGGCAAGCTCGATTAAGGTCGGAATAGTCGACGCAGATTCGCCATTTACCATTGTTTTTGCGGACCAGGACTACATTGGACAGCTACCTGGAGTAGTCTACATTTTTTATGAATTGCGTTTTCAGTAGTTTGTCTACCCCAGAGGCAATGAGGGAATTGCGTTCCGGGTGAAAGATACGCTGCCTTTGGCAGAAAGGTCGGAAGTGGGGCTCGATACTAAGACGGTGAGTGATGAAAGAGGGATCGATGCCCAGCATGTCGGAATGGGTCCAGGTAAACACATCATTGTTCTCGGTTAGGAGAGCTGTGTGGTCGGCCTTGGCTTGAGAGGATAGTTGGTTGCCGATCCTGGCTGTTTTGCCTGAGTTGGTAGGATCAATGGGGACTTCGACAAGTTCTTCCATTAGTTCCCCTCTGAATAACTCTTCTTCGTCTCTGGCGTCGAGTCCTTCGATGATCATAGCCTCCTTCAACTCGACTTCTTTTAGTGAGGCGACGTAGCATTCTCTGGCCATCGTCTGCTTGCCCTTTACGGTGCCTACTCCAAGGTCGGTGGGGAATTTCATGGCTAGATGGTATGTGGAAGTGACAGCTGATTAAGGCCGAAATGTACATCATTGAGGCCGTTAATTAGAATCTCTTAACTTCACTTGCTAGTCAAACCGTGTATTTTATGTGTGTTAAATGTCAATCAGGTTGTACATCGTCGGAGCATAAAATGGGCAAAAAGACCAAATTTGGACAAAGTTGACTTTTTCTGGAAAAGTCAAACTAATGTTTTAAACCTGTTTGGAAGTGAGTAGAAGTATAAAAGAAAAAGGAAAAGGCTTTTCTAGGGGGCTAAAGTTGTTTGACCTAAAGAGAGGGGCTAGGGTTTGGAAAGGAGAAACAAAAAGCTTCAAAGATGTCTCCAATGGTGATTTCTTCTCTTTCTACCTCTTTCCACTCCTCCATGAGTGGCTAATCTTCTTTTTCTAGGGTTTTGATGAAACCCTAGCCATGTAACTATTTTGTTTTTCTTTTGATTCTCAATTATGTAAAGATTTGAACCATTGTATGGTGTTTTAGAAATTCTTTATATATAATTTTCATTATCTTTTCAAATATTTGACTTTCTGTGATTGTTGAATGTTATCCATACATGAGTTTTCTATTCTTTCACATTCAGGGTATGAGACAAATCATACTATGAGGGACGAGTCGTGTCACTACCCTAGTTTAGAGTGAACGGTTCGTACTACTTGAGATGGTTCGTGCCCGTACATTGAATGTGATGATTTTCTTGTTAAATGCTTTGAACTTGTAGTTGCAAAGCATTAATCTGTTCAAACGCTAGGATAATTGATTTCAATTAGAAACCCTAATTACGTGGCTAGTGGTGGATTCTTTGCCCTAGTTTTTCCCCCAATTCAGTAAACCAATTTCATTTATTATTAATAATTTAATTCCTTAGTTTAATTTATTTATTATTAAATTAGGTTATAATCATTCAATCTTTTTATCAAAATTAATTTAGGAATTTATCAATTAAATTAGTTTAATTTCATAATAGTCCCTGTGGATCGATACCTGGACTTACCATTATTCTAATTGAATTTGGTATAGTTTAGTGATTATATTTTGGTGTGTTCAACGACCTATCAACAGCTTGGAAAGCGTTAAGAGCTGTGCGTCCGAGGATTATGTTATAAGCGGGAGGACAGTCGATGACAAGGAAAGTGAGTAGCTTGGTGGTCTACCGTAGATACTCTCCGATGGTGATGGGAAGATTGATGGAGCCTATGGAGGTCACCCGATCCCCTGTGAAGCCAACTAGCGGGGTCTGGAGAGGGGACCATTTTTCTTCTCCGACCTTGAGCTGGTGATAGGCGTTCAGGAAGATGATGTCAGAAGAATTGCCATTGTAGACAAGCACCTGTTTGACTTTGTAATTGGATAGGAGAACAGAGATGATGAGTGGATCGTCATGAGGGTAACGGATGCCTATGCAGTAGGCCTCCGTAAAGGTGATGGGTTCAGTCCACTGCTTGGGGTGTTTGAAGGGGCGATCCAATATCGCGACTTCCTTATCGGAGCCCTGTCTGATTTTTCTGAGTTTGGCTCGTTGGGCCGAACTAGATGGACCTCCACATGCGAGCTCACCAGCGATGACTCTGATCTCTCCAACTAGGAGGGCAGGGTTGCCTTGTGCTCGAGGTTGTGGTGGGGGCCAATCATTGTCCCGCTTGGGTTGTGTGGGTTGTCGGGGAGGAATATGTCGGCGGTGCCCTTCGGGGGGGTTGGTCCTTGGTCGCTACTGGGGACGGGCTGCCGTGAACTGACTGAGGCAACCATGTCATATCAAATCCTCTACCTGGTCTTTAAGGTTAACATGTTCCTCAGTGTTGTAGCCGTGGTCCTGATAGAAACGGCAATACTTGGATTGGTCTCGCCGATTAGAGGGAGACCGTAACAGTTGGGACCATTTTAGGTTGTAATCTCGTTGGATCTGGTTTAAGACTTGTTCCATAGAGGAATTAAAGGGGGTGTATCGCTCGAACCGACCTGGCGGTTGGGTAGGTGCCAGTCAGTTGGCTTGAGCGAGTCAGTCGGTAAACTGAGGGGTTTGCTGTGTATATTGGGAGGGTCTGGTTTCAGATTCTTTTCTCTTCTCCCTGGGGGTTGGATTTTTAGTTGTAGTATCTTGGCGGGCTGCCAAAGAGTCTTCGGCGTTCATATATTTTTGGACTTTGGAAATAAGGGTAGCCATGGAGGTTGGAAGGTTTTTGGAGAGGGAGAAAAGAAAATCGGATGATCGTAAACCGTCCATGAAAGCCGTGAGGATGACCTTGTCGTCCTTTTCCGCCACCTGTAGGGCTTCGGTGTTGAAATTGGTGACAAAGTTACATAGCGACTCCCCTTCCGTTTGACGGATATTAAGAAGATAAGTTGCGGAGCGCCGCTGGCGCTAAATGCCAATGAAATGGCTTAGAAAGGAATTACTTAGGTGTTGGAAAGTAGAGACAAAGTCCGATGGTAGCTGATTAAACCATAGTTGAGCCGACCCCTTAAGCGTCACGGGAAAAGTCCGACACATGATCTCATCAAGAAAAGCATGGAGGATCATAAGGGTCTTGCAAGTCTCCAAATGGTCAACCAGGTCTATTGTGCCATCGAAAGAGTCTATCGAGGGTATTTTAAACTTGGGAGGTAAGGGTTTGTGTTGTAGTGGGTTTATTCTGTATGTTCTGCGTGATTCCTTGAAGCTGGAGTTTTATGGCTCGGAGTTCCGCATCCCAAATAGGAACATTGTCACCTCCCGAGTACAGTGGAGGCTGAACACTACCAACCTCTCCCTCAGGGACAGCTGTTTGAACGGACGGATGTAAGCCTCGAGGTGGAAGGTTCATGTCTTGGGGTGGGCTTGCCGACCATCTAAGTGGGAGAGGTGGGCTTGTTGGAAAGGATGGCTCGGGGTTTGTGTCACGACCCAAATCCACCCTTGTAGGTTTGGCATCATAACCGGCTAGTAATCCGTGGATTACCAAAGGCCTCTTAACAAATAAGCATATAATAAGAGGCTGCGGAAGTAATTATACAAAATAGACAAGGTCCAATAAGCTGTGATAACATACATGGGACAGGATATTTCAAAACTTATATATACATAAGCGTGTCGGTCAAAGGACATCAATATTTACAAACATTTACAAAAGTGTAATTCCCAGGACTCGACTTTACAAACAGACAAAGACTAGCATAAGTACAAAAACAGCCATGTAACTAGGCTTCAATCGGAACCTCCTCGGGAGGCACAACGGTTGGCTGACAAAAACAGAAATGAAGGCCGTCAACTCTGGCCCTGATCACGCGTCGGCTCACCTACATACATAATATAAACTGTGAGCGAAAGCTCAGTGAACAATAACAGAGTAAAGGGGTTTCAATGAATGAGTCCGTACAGATTTAGAAATCATAATTTAGTTTCGTATCAAATTCATAATTTGTCTAGATCATATACAGAAATCATGAGGTATGCTTAGGTATACGTGATACATCCATTAGCATTAACAGAGAAGATACAGACACGTGAGGGTTACGAATAACCAGTTCCATAAAGGAACCTCCAGATCCAGGTAACAGAGAATAAATACGTTGAGCCCCATGATGAGGCCTCCGGTACGGGTAACAGAGTACAGATATATTAAGTTCCATGATAGAACCTCCAATACCGGAGAACAGCCAAAAGATATCACATGATGCTAAGGATGTCACGAATATGTAACAGAAATTGGACAATCATTCATTATACAGAACATATAATTTTAGAAAACAGATCTTAATTCATCGCACAGAAAATAAGTAAAGTTGGACATAGTTTTACTATGTTATTACTCACAGTTGGCTTTGAGACAGATAGACGGAGCAGATTGGTCAACGGTACGCGGCATGTAACCTACATAACACATAACAAACACACACTTGAGACACACGTTCTAATTATACATAACTTACTTCGTTGGTTCTTAGTGTGTTTCTAACCTTTAATTCTCATTATGGAATCTTAAACATGGCCTAGGAATGCTTAGGATAGAATGAGGATGCAAGAAAGCATTGGAAAACGTTTCTTGAAACTTGCTGAAAATAAGGTCTATGCTCAAGCGTGGCTTTCCCCGCTCGAGCGAACATGCAGACAATGAAGCTCCGCTCGAGCGGACTGTAAACTCTTGAAAAAGTGCTGGATGCATGATTTTCACGTTCGACGGACGCTCGACCTCCGCTCGAGCGTGAGACTCAGACCTTCGCTCGAGCGTAGATTCCCTCACTCGAGCGGACTGCAAAACACAGGAACTTCTGAGTATATGCATTTCACACTCGAGCGTAAACCTCGACGCTCGAGCGGAGGTGCATGTACTCAGAGTGCACGCTCGAGCGTAAAGTTCCCCACTCGAGCGTGAATCAAATTTCTGGAAATTCCAGATTTGATCACCAAGCTCAAATTCAACCCCAAATTCATCACACTCAATTTTCTAGGCCCAAAACTTTGGAAAACACTTAGAGACTCATAAAACAACATGTTTAGAGAATGATAACAAGAAATCATGGCCCAAAAGTGTGCCAATTGTGCAACATTTAACTTGAAACTTGAAATTAATTCATGTACCTGACTTGTATGCAATTCTTTGAACTCAAGTCTCCCAAAACATGACCAAATGCAATGTTCAACCCAAAAACATGATCCACTATAATAATATGACATGGAACATGAAGAATTTCTAAAACAAAACTTGGGTTATGACATGCATACAAGGATTCTTTAGAAGGACAACCTCAAATGCCATGAATTACACATGCATGTATGTATTGAGCTTCAATTCACCAATTCTTAGCTTAATCCTTACATGAGTTCATTTAACTCACTAGAATTCTTGTACTAGCAATCCAATTTCATAGTTAAGAGGGTGAATGCCTACCTTAAGTCTTGAATTCTCAAATATGGTAGCTTAATCTTCCAAATTCTCTTCAACTTCCTCTATCTTCAATAATTTTCTTGTTGAGTTCAACTCTCCTCCCCCTATCTCTATCTCACGTTTGACTCTCTCTCTCTCTCTTGGATGAGCTCACAATGTAATGGAATCAAGAAAAGAAGTGAGTGGGCTGAAAATGGTACCTTAGGTAGTAATTGATCAAAAATAGACAAATGGCATTAGTTTAATCAAATTTAATTGTTCCAAACCGAAATTTAATTAAACCTACCATAAAATTCTATAAATCGTAATTAGCACATAAATCAAGTCAATTTCTGATTTGGACGCCGATAAGGCTTTCAATTTCCAAGTCGAAACTAAAACGTGAACAGATCTTTCTACGCCTAACAGATATAAACACAACAATGCAACATACACATGCATTTTAATTCAGAATTTCTCCTTAATTACTAATTAGGCATACTTAATCATGGATTAACGTTAATCAGAGGTCGGGCTTGTTACAGTTTGTTCCCGATTGGGAGGGATATCTTGTTGTGGTAGAAGAGATATAGGGAGGTTTCACTGGAGCAAAGCGTTGATCAAGGCCTGGTTTTGCTCGGCCAAGCGGTTGATGCTATTGGTAAGTTCTGTAAAGTACTGAGGTGGGTTGTTTGGATTGGGAGGTTCGGTTTGGGGATCGATGACGTTGTGTTGAGAAACCATGGATCTTATTGTGACCATCCACCTTGATGGCCAACGAAGAGGAATTATCGGGAACGGGTCTCCGGTAACAATGAGCATAACTGTCACGCAGAGTGACATTCTCACAAACGACGCCAACTGATGATACTACTAATCCCTGGGGGTTGGGTCCGGCTAACCCACGCTTCCAACACCGTTCTTTGATCACTAAGCCCACCGGGGTACCTATACAAATGCCCAGCGGGAAACGGGAGTACTCCAGCGGATCCTCCGACGATCAAGTTAGAAAAGAGAGAAAGGTTAATGGCGAGTAGAGAAAGAATAATGATAGGGAACTTAACCTTTTGTGTGTCTTGGAAGCCTCCTTATATCCTTTGTTCATCATTTCCTTGTCTACTCCGACCTGTTAGGTTGGCCAAAAGTCTATACTCTAGCTTGCTTGTTCATGGTGAGGCTTCCCATTCCGACGTGAAGGGATTATCGCATTTAATGCTGCAGGGGCCTCACTAATGGCTGATGTGTGGTACAATAACTTTGCAGGATCTTTGTCTGCTTATGTGGCTGGTTCTTCTCTTGACAATTGTTTAGATGCCATTGGTTCTTGGTGCAACATTAGGTTTTAGTGGTGTTGGGCATTAGTGCTTAAACCGTGAATTGGGCTCTAAGTGGTGGGCCAAAAACCTCTATGGGCCCACCAATGTCAATATATAATGATCATTTAGAGCTTATTTGATAACACCATAAATAAGCTTTTTCTTTATATATATATATATAATAAGGGAAGAAGGTTTTTGAATTTATCCTAGAGACAATTGTCCTACTAAGACATTTGAATGGCTAAGATGACTTTTAATAATAACATCCAACGCTCAAAAATATATGAACCAATCCCACGTTCATACCCACGTCCACGTGTTAATCCACATCCACGCTCTCTCTCTCAAAGCCATCTCTCTCTCTCTCTCTCAAAGACCGAAACCTTAGCTCTGCACAAGTAACCCACGTTTCTCACCCACATATATATTTATCTCTCTCAATATGTTTGTGTATATACACAAGTTTTAGTAATTCTTTACATAGAGGGTTGGTTTTGGGGGATTATTTTGGAATGCGTCGCTACCGTCATAGAAGGTGGCGTGAGCGCTTTGCCACAACCCGCCGGTGTGAACTCCTGGATTCGTGCTTCCACTACCGCCGTGAGAGCCCAGACAAGACTAGCAATACAGAGAAAAACCCTCGCTGAAGCCATTTTCGCACACAGAGAGGGAAAGTGTAGGTTTTTGATAATGATACAAATTGTGATTGATCTGTATCTATATGTATATATATATATATCTTTGCAAATGTATGTGTATATGTATAAGGAATTTGGGGATCCTAGAGGAGAGAAAGAAAAAGAAAAATGAAAACCATGTGTCTCTGGAAATGTGCATGTCAATTGTGATGCAGGGATCCTAGAGACTCTCTCTCTCTATATCTTTTTTTAAAAAAAAAAGAGTTAATTACACTTCATGAGGAGTTTTGTAAATTTATCTAATTAATAAACCGTACCTTCAGATATGGACATACGCTAGTATATATATTTTTTTACAATTCTTTACTTTTATGCACTTTTTTTTATAATAAGTAAAAAAATTAATTTATAAGTCATCCCTAAAAATAAATTTGAACTAAAAATATAGTCAGCGCAACAATACATATCCAAAAATCGTAACCATATAAAAGAAATAAACAAGTACAATTGAAAAATTACCAATTTATTTTTTTAAAACAAATATAATTATCAAATTAATTTGATTTTTTTATAAATAATCTATGCACATTAATTTACAAGATAAAACAATCCAATAGTGGACTAAGGCAAATCAAGAAAATTATTAAATAGTTTCAGAATATCATGCAATATTATTTACATAATATTTTGTTCCTGACAAATAAAGAATTACAAAAACACAATAAGCAAGTCATTCATTATTTTACTCTTAAGTTAAAAACGCCACATTAAAAAAAAATAAATTAATAGAAAAAAATATCTAAACTTTCCAAACTGTACTTCTACTTAAATAAAAACTAATCACAAATCCTCTCACAAAAATACACATCTCATATGAGAAAATTATATCCAATTATGTGATCTGTTATGTTACATTTCTTAATTTTGCCTTTCCATTGACATAGAATTAGGAGTCTTAGCCACTGAGCAATTTTTGTTTGCGAAGAGGATAGGTGTCGTGTAGTACCTTCTTCTCTCATTGATTGAGAGAGTGGGGGTTACATTTATGTGTTAGGTGATGGGAAGACAATATAGGAGGCCATGATGTTTGTGATTGGTTGAAGGTATTATATGGAATGCCACATAGTACCCTCCTAGCACCGAAGAATTTTTCCTTAGCCACTTCATAAGAGATGAAATTGAGAGTGTAAAATTAGGGGATAAATTAATTTTCTTTTAGGCTCAGTTTGGTTAAATAGATAATACAGGAAAGTGAAACAAAAAGAAAAAAAAAATTGTGTTTGTTTAGACAGAAAGTGATAGAAAGTAATGGAAACTAAAGTTTCTTGTAACTCAAATTAATATGTTAGTTAAGCTAACAATTTCTTATGAAATATGAAAAAAAAAATTATTTATTTTCCTCAAATATTTTTTTTTCAGCAATGCTAGGTATCATGAAAAGTCTTTCATGAAAATGATCATGAAAAATTTGTGACCTTTGGATTACAGTTAGAATAAAACACCGTACACTAATCAAGGTAATCTAAGAGTCACAAATTTTTCATGATCATTTTCATGAAAAAAATTTCATGATTCCTAACATTTCTTTTTTTTTTTTTAAATTACATTTCTCTCCACAACTTCATATTATGCAGTGGTTATATTTTTTTTTATCATTTTCTTACAAAAATTTTTATCTATTCAAATACATATAAAAATATATATTTTTATTTTTTTTCTTTCACTTTACTTTTTATTATTTTGATTTTTTGTCATATATTTTTTTTTAAAAGCAAACGGAGCCTCACTTGTTTTTTGTTTAGTAAACTTGTGATCAAGAAATGGGACTTCGCTCCAGACCCCAGCGCCCCACGCACTTATGTGAGAGAGGGAGGAGAGAGCGGAAAAAAATAATAAAATAATATATTACAAATCAATTAGGAATTGTGAGGGTTAAAAATTGTGAGTCCCAAATATTTCCCCAGAAATGAAGAGAACAATTCCGCGTGGTATCGTCAATGAGACTATTTCTGACTGTTATGGCCGCTCTATCTGCCTTTTTCTTTTTTTTTTTGCCCAACGCGTGCTCTTCTTTCTAGAAACACCAAAATTAAGAATGGGTTATTTAGGGTTGGTTTGGGGTGTCCTAAAAAAATGTATTTTTTGTCTTTTTACGAAAAGATATGCAGAAAAGTAGAGAGGTGATGTAATGAAAAAAAGATAAAAAGATGGATTATATAGTAGATGCCAAACAAGGCTTTACTCCGAAGCTTTTATAATTATTAAAAAAATATTATTTTATCTCTTTTATATATTAATTTGTATATTTTAACCCTTTTAATTATAAAAATATATTATTTTTACTTTTGGTGAATTCTTTCAAACTATCTGTAATGTATTTATACGATTTTCATATTTAAAAGAATCAATAACAATTTTTGAACCAATTAACAATTCCTTAAAATCCCTTTAATTCTCTCTCATTGTCTTTCTTTTTCAACCAATTTTTTATTTTATAAAATTCTATTCCTCTAGAACCCATCCCAATCAACCAATATTCAACCAAAAAAAAAAATTTCTCTCTCCACAACTACTCTGTCTACTGACCAATCCTAAATATCCAGGATCATGGATATATATGAACCTATCTATCCATTCTTCTCTTCTCAATCTAATCTAAATACACTTCTTCACATATTTTCTGTCTGAGTCATGAATGCTAAAGAATCTTACAAAGATCCATCAATGGCAGAGCAATACCAAGAAGAAGAAGATGAAACAGAGGAGACACTCTCTCTCTGTGATCTTCCAATGTACAGTGATGCCAAAGAAGAAGATCAAAGCTTGTCATCATCATCATTCTCATCCGATCAAGACGACTTCTTTGAGTTCTTCAGCGACGATTGGAGCACTTTGAGCTCGTACCCACTTCAAAACATTGTTTTCTGTGGAAAACTCATTGCTTCTAAAGAACCAAACTCAGAAACAGAGCATACCCACAAGATCGAAACCAGTAAACAAGAAAAACCCAGAAAATATAGGCTTTTTCGATGGAATTCGAAGATGTTTAGAAGTTCTAAATCCACAAATCCGAAGATAAAAAAATGTGTTTCGAGCCCGAAATCTCTGTCATTGCCGGTGGGAGATGAATTTAGGTATAAGGGTGGCGAAAAGTACGGATTTCCGGTTCGGAGAGTGTCGGTAGTGGCGGCACCGGTGAAGCCGCGGCGGAGTTTGTTGATGTTTGGATTGGCTAGGATGCCGCCGGAGATGGAGTTGAGGGATATAAGGAGCAGGCAGGGGCGGCGGAGTCGGTCGACGGTGGTTCGGAGGAGTGGTGGTGGTGGTGAGAAAGTGAGGAGAGGGAAGGGGTTGTGGGGAATTTGGTGGCTGATCAGGGCGTTGGGTTGTGGTGGCTACAACCACTACGCCACCACCATGCCAACCCGGCCGTGAAGGCTTAGTTTAGATAAGATTTTATTATATTTTATTGGTAGGATTTACTTGTAAAATTTTACTTGTACATATTTATTTTGTATGAATTTTTGAATTGAAGAGTAATTATTAATCTTTTTGAAATATTAAAATACTGTGTATTCATTTTTGAATTGAGGAGTAATTATTTAGTCTTTTTAAAATATCGAAATATTATATTCTATGCAATAACAAGTGATTATGTATTTACTTGACTCAAAAAAAAAAAAAAAAAATTGAGAAAATTACAAAACACCGTGACATTACAGTCCCAAAAAATAATAATTGGATAAACTATTAATAGGTTCTAATAGTTGGACTTAATTCTCATCAAATTCTATTAAAAATAAGTTTTCATAAAATTGTCGCTAAAAATAATTTTTTTGTGACAATTTTTTGTATATGTCACTAAAAATTAACAATTAGTGACTTTTTTTGTCATAATTTTTATAAATTGTCGCTAAAACTTATAATTAATGACTTTTTTTTATGACATTTTTTTCATAAGATCTATTAAATAATAAATCCATTTATTAAGACCTATACGTAATTACTCTCAAAACAATTTCTACCAATTTTAAGATTTGGACTTTTATAATATTATACAGATGGACTTTCATTGGTAGAGATCACGAGTTAAAATTGAATGATATTAGTTATATTTTTTTAAACCAAAATCAAAATAAAAATTGAATATATACACACACACATATATATATATATACATATCAATTTAGTTTTAAAAAAAAATTTGGTGAAAAGTTTAATTTACAGAGTGTATAAATCATTAGATTTAAGATAAAATCTTGTTTAGTGATAAAGATATGTTAGAAAAGTTGGCGGCAACCTATGGTGGTGATAAGCGACTGACGACAATAAGAGGTGGTGGTGAGGTAGAGAAATGTGTAATATTCAACAAATAAGATATTGAATAAGTGACATATGTCACATTTCAACAAATAAAAATAGTAAATTTTAACATATAAACAAATTGGATGATTTCAAGAGATAGACCGATAAATTAATTTTAACAGATAGTTGTTATTTTGGACAAATTGTGTCTTTTTTATCCCAAAAAATTAGAATTTGGCTTAATGACCCGATAGATTAAGAAATGAACTTATGGCCAAAATGCCCATTTATTTATTCCTCAACTTTTTTACTACGGGTAATTCTATTTACACACCATTAATACTCTCAGTACACATCATTAATAAATTAAATTTATATTCTAATAATATCTTCCAATGAAATGGCCATTAAGAACAACATAAGATGTATTCTACCCATCATATTTAAAAACATAAAATACTCTTCATACACCATTATCCTATAAGGTTTAGGATTTTAACATATAAATATTGTATTTTGTCATCATCTTCACCATTAACATACTCATTATCAATTAGCTAACTTCATTCTCTTCTCCATTATATTTATTTTTTAAACTCAAAACATTATTACCTTTGAAGATTTAGTGTTAAGAACATTGAAATCAATTAATTTTGAAAGATTTGCATATTATGGATGACACTGAGATGGTTGGTTCTGATATAAATATTGAAAACGTTGATTTGAACATTGAAAATGTTAATTTATGACTTAGTTTTTTGATTTTTGATTTATCTCGTTCGTATGTTGGGAAGATAAGTTTGTTCTTCATGTTCGGATAATCAGAGTTAAACTTTTACACAATATTTGATTATCTATATTTGAACAAAACAATTTTGCTCAACTTATTAAGATTGACCAAATATTAAATGTTCATACATAAAAAATTGAACATTTTCAGTTAGATCGGTTAAAATAAATAAAACTTTTATTTATTATTCAGATATAAATTTTTGTACGCATTAAGTTCTTTCAACTTTGTATTTGTGACATGACTAATTTGATGAATTTGAAACGACGATGAGACACTAGAGTCAAGACCGACAACGAAAATCAATACTGGTGAAGATGGAGGCCAAATGAAACACTTGGTTAGTGTTCTGAAACGACAAGATGACGAGATGAGACACCGGCGAAAATGAAAGATGAGTGAAACCTCTACCAACGATAGAGATCAAGACTGATGAAGACGGTCTCTGTTAATATATGTTCTGAAGATTGTAAGATTTTTGTTGTGTGTAGTGATGGGGATGAAGAGTTTTAAATGTATATAATGGTGTGTATTTAAATAATTAGTGATATGTTAATATAAGATTAGTAATAAAAAGTTAAAGTATAAATTAAGATATTTTTAAATCTTAAAAGTTATTAGTAATGATGTATACTGAAAATATTAGTTTGTAAATATAATCACATTTGACAAATTGAATTTTATGCAGGGTTGGTTTTATCAAGTGTACTCCACAGTCAGGTGCAATAGATAACCCAACTTATTTTAAACATTAGAAGCATTTATTCGTGCACACAACTCGATTAATTGACAGAAGAAGTAAAACTCACAATTTTATATTTGGAAATAATAGCTACAGAGGACATAATATTTGAGATTGGTGTGACATGTGCCACGTGGTACCCAAGGGCATAATTTTTTGATTTCTAGGTTCACCAATTTGACATTATGTACAGAAATAGAATATTAATACTAAGGATAATACTTGGAACCCCCTTTTGGGGGGCCCCCCCCCCCTTGCTTGCCATGTGTGGGGTGGGATGATGCGAAGAAAAGTGACAAATGAGAGAAGAGAGGGGGGGGGGGGGGGTAAAAAGGGGTCTCTATCACCACCCTAATACTAAAGAGCCTCAAAATGTTAATTAATATATATTCGATTAGGCAAGACACACCACAGGCTCTGAATATGATAAGTAATAAGTCAAAACATGCACTTAGGGAAGATGATAAAGACATGGTGGCCTTTACCAAAATTGAGTTTGGTACCTCAAAATCATCAAATTAGCGACACACATGTCAAAAGAAACAGTACAAACAAATTTTTTTAAGAAATATATATATATAACCTAGAAAATTTATGCCTCAAATGCAAATCAAAAGAGCAAGGTTACAAATGTAAGACTGATCATTAATCCCCAACATAACTGGTCCAACATGGTCATCAGTTGTCACAATTAATTTCCACCGATCTAGCATTAACATCAGCAGCACACTCAATAATTAATTACAACTTCAAATGTGTAAATGATAGCTATTTCAAATACAGCTACAAAATTTTCAAATAACATAAACAAAATTTCATTTCCTTGACTTGTATAGAGATTAGAAAAAGTGTGTTTGAAAAATTAAATTTTCATGTGCTTTTCTGCCCTTTAGGATCATCTCCTTCACTATTGACACCCCCATTAAGCATTTTGCTTGGAAGCCGTCCTCTTTTTCTCTTCATATTCTTACGCTCCATGGAACTGTAGTAAAAATCATTAACTGGTACAGTTATTGCAAAATGAATGGAGAGGTAAAAAGGCTGAGAAAAGTCAGATTTGGCCAAATCAAATGTAGTCCTTTCACAAAGGTGTTTGACGCATAAAAAAATCTATCGAGAAGTTAAATTTGCTTAATGACAACCGAACTCACTTTCAAACCTTAGCATTATGCATCACCACGATTTCCTTGTCCCAATACAGTAATGAATTAGCGCACACAGAAAGTTGGGATTCATAGCAAGTAGAAGGTATACTTCAGTGACGACCAACAATATGCATATCGAAACCAGAAATTATACGACCAATTTGCAGAAGACAACTTTTTGTATTTTAACAATGCCATTATCCCTCTCCTGGTTGAAAGCAAATTAATTTCATAATTTGAATTCGTCATTTCAAATCATGTCCCTAATACAAGCCATAATCCCTATAATACCACATTTTTGTCTTAAAACAATACATGTTTCACATTTCATTTAACCAAACAAACCCAACCCAAGTGTATTACAAATGTCAAACAATCAAATCGTCCAATTAGAATTTTTTTTTACTCCAGTTGGTTATACTAGCATAGCTTTTGATTTTAACTCATAGATAATTCAAGAGGTTTTCAGTTGTAGATTGTCAAACAAAAAAAAAAAAGAAAAAGAAGAAGGTAGAAAACATGCTAGATAAACTGTACCTTTTAATTCCATTAGTGTCTAGATTCCTTGAAGTAGCCTTTTGCATGACACTTTTATAATATTGAGTAAATGGAGCATTGAGACTGCCCTTTTCAAGCTGTGCATCAACCATTTATTGAAATCAGCAAAAGTTACATTCATCAAATCCTAGGAAAGAACTGTTGGAAGTTGACAGAAATAATACAAACCTGAAGAAATGATTCAACGGATTGATGATCTTTTGGTGAGAAAGCTAAGTCATCTCGTTTCTTCTGCACAAACTCAACATTCTGTTCGACCTGCAGCACCACAAAATTGTTTCAAAAAATAATAACAAAAATAGAATAATATTAAAAGCCATTAGACCATTGAGATTCCCAGGCCAAGTAGGGATAGATTTTTAGAATCGGTTTTTACAGGCCTCAACCTATTACAAACTTAAAGTTGCACAAGATTAGAATTACAACACAGTACATACCTGATCAATCAAACGCTTCACCACACGCCTCAAACTTTCAGTGGTTGCTATTTCATAAAACCTTCTAAGGCGGATGAGTGGAATAGTTGATAGCTCGGGGAAGGAGATGTGGTAGCTCCACTGAGCAAAGTGCACAGAGAGTTGTTCAACGGCAGAGAAAACACATTCCTCTTGAAAGTTCCGAGATTTTAACCAATGTTTTGGCAACTGCACCACACGTGGATCTCAAATTATTTAAGGTTACTAATAAAGATGATTGTGAGTTTGTGGAAATAATTCTTAAAGAACAATATGTCCTGACCTTCAATACTGATGGAAAGCTGATGGCCTTTCCTGGTTTTCCACCTTCCTTGCCCATTTTGTATTCTAAAACATCTAAGACTAATGCTGCAACGGGGATGAAGATCCCGCTCGAACTGGAGAGATGATTTAGCCACTGAACACACTTTAATCTTAAAGGGAAATATCTTGGTCCAGGAAACAGGCAAGCCACTCCATTTATGAGCTGGATGATCACATAAAACACATGATGAAGATCATAATCGCATATATTGGCTGATATAAACATAACCCAGAGATCAATGCAGTTTGCGTACTGCCAACTGCATATCTTCTCGAGTGATTCCTGCAGAAAAAGCAAGTCCAAGTTATATAATGTCATGATTGGACAAACACGCATTACTACGAGTATCCAATCCAAAAAAGCAAATGGTAATGTCAGATCCAATGAAACAAACAGCAAGAGAAAGAATGTTGACTACATACCTTCTTTTTTCGTAGACCCTGCTTCAATATATTGGCAAGTTGTTGAATAGATAGAAGAGCCTTCGCACATGATTTATGAACGTCTAAAGAGCATAGCTCAATAAACGAGTTCCTTAAGAACTGCATATGCTTAGTATTGACGAAGTCCACAACTTTACTGTGACTAATATAGGATTTATACGTCTTTATTAAGCAGATGTCAAAGCATTCAGAGCTAAACACAACAGCCACATCCCGTATTATAAGAAAGGAATATGATGATAGAACCCCTTCACCAGTCACCCATAAATGAACTGTAGCCTGCACCAAAAAATGCCATTAGAAAGTGCCAAGATTTATGGTTGAGATTCTTGAAAGGATAAAGCTTCTTTTTTACCATATTACATTGTTTTTTCTGGTTTACTGGGTCAGACTTGATAGAATAATAGTTAAAAATATACATATATGCATGCATATATATACATGAAACCAAAATTTGTTAGGAAGATCACAATTTCCCTAAAGAACATAGATTAGATGTTCAAACTGTGTCAATCGCCACCACATAGACAATGTATGTCTAGTTAGTATCACGCTAGTAAATTAAAGTACCTTCATCAGTCTCTTCAGCAAAGACGGAAATGCAGCAAAGAATATTATAGAAGCTCTCAGTCGGCTCAAGGAGAAAGCCAATATCTCCGAGTCAGCGACCTGATTCAAGAAAAATAATGTACTCCTCAAATAAGACTTGATGAGTGGCTTCAGACTTTTCCATTTAGAAGTATTCTTCAACTCCAAAATGCTCTCTTTCTTGCAACTGGACGAAGGTATTTTCAACAGACCCCGAAATATATTATCAGCCTCACGAAGCATGAACATTAATATGCTGCAGAAAGTTCCGCTGCTCTGAATTCTTTGGCACGAGGCATTATCAGGAACACCGATGGAGTCAGTACCATACCGGCACGCAGCACGATACCCATTTAAAAGAGTCTTAAGGGCAGACTTATTATGCTCATCCTTAATTAGTTGACACAGAGAATTTATAACAGAATGTGTCAACACTTTGCCCTGGCTCATAATGGAGCTATCTTCATCCACTAGCCGCATGCTGTGATTACTTGTTTCATCTTCGTCAGAATCCTGTCACACAGATAAGCACACTGCAAACTCATAACATGTCATGAAAAACTAGCTAACAAATAGCAATAAAGTTAGAAGATGAAATTCTTCTTTATTAAACTTATTTAACTTATAAGAAGAAGAAAAATCAAGTTAGCAATGAGATATCTTTAAAGGATACTTTTTAATTTTATTTTTTTGAGACACTGCTTTTTTATTATTCCAAACAACCCATCAAGCAAATTGAACAATACAATTGGAAAACTGAAATGAATACTTTGTGCTCAGTCATAGAAGTTCATCAACAAAATATAAAGTAACGCCACCAGGGGCCCACCACAGAAAACAAATTAGACAAATCTTGAAAAAACTGAGAAGGAAAAAAATGCCTATTTTGAATGATTCAAGCGGTATTTTGGGCCTAGAGAACAAAAATTGAAGCATGCACTCCATAATTACCTCGCAATTTAAGAAGAAAACTGTAGGGCACACCTGAAGACAGCCTTCTAACATAACCATGGTTGTACAATTCTGAACCATGTCCCTTGGCTGTCTAGATAGTAGGTTGCACATGGGTCACAACAGGCAAGGTTCGGCCTGGGCCATAGTAAACTGTCCCAAGCCCAGGCAGCCTGACAACAGACCCAGTGTTTTAAAAGGCGCGCCCAAACGCCGAGGCGCACCTAGGTGCCTCAGACAACTTGACGCGAGACGTAGTAGGAAAGGCACATTTGAGGCGCTTAAGGCGCGCGCCTCATGCCTTCATTTAAATTTTTGCTCCATCCTTATTCTTTGTGTGTGTAACCATACGGAATTACAACCCCTTTAATATAAAATGTAAACACATACATTGAGCCCCAATTTTCATATCAAAAAAAGCTCTAGGCATTAAGCAAAAGGTCTGAGATAGCAAGATGGATATATGGCTTTGGGATTCCTTTCAACGTAGTAAATTACAATAGTTTCGGGCCAGTGATTGAAGCTATCAAGCAATTTGGTCCCAATTTAAAATTAAAACCACTAAGGTATAGTGTGAGTTCCTTATCTAAAAAAAGAAATGAATCACGTTAATAAATTGATAAAGAAAGATATATAGTATAGGATGAAGTAAGATTGAATGTTATTTTTGAGAAAATTTTGATGCGTTGAATGTTATTTTTCACGACTTTAGGAATATTAAATGTCGTTCTAATTTTTATTTTTATTTTTGAAATTCTAAGAATATTTGTTTTATGTTAAAAATTTCGCCTATATTAATATTTTGATTCCTCGGTGAGGCGCACTTAAGCTCCAGGAGACCTAAGCGCTTCAATGCATCTAGAGCTTTTTAAAACACTGAACAGGCCTAAATCATCAATCCCAGACAAAGCCCTTGAATCAGATCCAAAAAAAAAAAAAAAAAAAAAAAGAAGAAAAGACCCAGCCTCAGAAATGCTTCAAGGCTTAGGCCCTGTCCCATTTATCCTATATGGTTATTTTTGTTATAATAATTTTACACTAAAGTATAATCACAACCCACTTGGTAGCTCAATTTGCTTTAATATACTCTTTCAACTAATAAGTTTGGGGATCAAACCTCATAACTCTTATTGGCAAAGACTAGCGTATATGATATCTATCTTCCATCAAAATACATATATATATATATATCAATAATATCACAACCATATGCATATTTATTTACATAAGTGTGTAATATTCTCGATACTTAATAAAAAAAAAGCTTGTAACATTCTCGGCCCAAACCATATAGGCCTCAAACACTATTCCCAAGACCAACCTACAAAAAGAATGGGCTTAAAATATTGTCCAGCTCACCCCTACAAGCCAATTAAATAATTCAAGGGATGGGATGGGCAAGCTTCACAGGCCATCAGTGCCAATGTCAACCCTACTAGATAGTACACAAAGGATGATGAGCACGTTCACCACTTATAAAAGTTAGAAGAGCAATTTACAAATTAAAAACATCAGCGCTCTTTTCATCTAGAACTTCATCTACCACTAATTATGCATCAGATTCAAAAACTAATAGTCTTGTTTAGGGCTGCAAATGAGCCGAGCCGAGCCAAGCCGAGCCGAACTTTAGTATGTTTGGCTTGTTTATTAAGATTTTAACGAGAACAAGCTCGAGCTCTCGAGCTCGAACTCAATAAAAATTTAATGAACCGAGCTCGAGCTAAGTTGATTTAAGTTTGACTCGAGCTCGAGCTCAAGCCTGTTCACAAGTATTAACGAGCCAAAAAATTTATAAATTTATACTTGCATATGAGACTAAAATTACAATTAAAACTCTGATTATACAATTATATATACAATATATATAAACATACTAAAAGTTAATATTTTACCAAAATAGTAATATCTATCACCACTATTTTATATATATGTACTATCTATAGTTAACTACTATTTGTGTTTATATTTTTTAAATATATAAATAACATATTTATCTTATTTTTTATACATATTTTTGTATTATTTAATATATTAATAATAAATGTTAAATGAGTCAGCTAACGAGCTGAGCATTGGTATGTTTAGACTTGTTTATTAAAAATTTAACGAGCTCGAGCTCGAATGCAAAAAAAATAATAATAATAATAATTAACAAACCGAATTCGAACGAGCTTTTACCGAACTGAGCTCGAACCCATTCACGAACAGCTCTATTCATTTGCAGCTCTATTCTTGTTAAAGGTCAGCAGATATTACTACAGTATTTATGAAAACTTCCTTTAACATTATTAGTTAATAAAATAATAGAAAAATGGAATTTTCAGTATCTAACTGTCACACAAAATTGTTGTCACCAAAATAACCAAAATGATGATCTCTGATGATCTAATGCCAAAATGACAAAGAAAAAAGGAAAGACAAGAAACTTATAATCTTAAAAACATTTGGGGTTGGAATGATTTGTCACAAGATCTCAAGCAATAATTTCTATTCTCAAGATTGTGAGCAACAAAGTGTGACAAGCCAAAATATAAAAAGTTATAAAAGAGTAGCAAATAATTATGAATAGATGCATATGCTACTTAACTGATACTGTTGCAAAACCATTTAATATTAACATCTGGCAATCAACTAAAATTTTCCTGCTGCTGCCTCAGATTTATAAGTCCATAATAGAAAAGTAGATTCACTAAGTAGCTTACCATCTCTTCGCCTCGGAACATCTCAGGGCCTTTCTTGTAGCTTGCTAAAAACTTAGCGAACTCTGGGTCCTGAAAATTTCCAATTTCAATTGCTTTAATAAATGTATAAAGACAGTATTAAAGAAATTGAAAAACCAGGGTATAATGGAAAGGAGAGAATGGACACCCAACTACAGAGAAAGGGGAGAAGCATTAAAACAGTTCTTGAGATAGCATTTTTTCACGAACTCGTATTCCTACATCAAAACTCAAGTAAATTGGTCCCAAACATGCAATTAAGACCTGAGGCAAAAATTTAAATGTCTCTGCATTTCCTATTTAAAGCCTGATGCAGAATGTGAAGCCATGCACAACAGACATAAGGTAGCAGGAGTGACCCTATAAGCCATGCATATCTAACCTTTTTCTTTTCCCTTTTTGGATAGAAACATAGTCCACTAGAAAGATACCAAAGGGGGTGCAATGCATGCACAAGTCATTCGTATCTAACTTGCCATTGCCTGATATATGACAAAATAAAGGGTGATACTAAAGTGACTGGGTTGAAAGAGGGCCGAAGACAATTTGGTCAACCAGAGTCTATGAAAAGCTATGGGTCCAATGATCCTTAACAACACAAACAAAGTCTTCCTATTGCCAGATAATTATCATATATATGCATATAATCGAACACAGATCCCGATAATTATGAGGTACTTCACTGTAACATTGCCCAAGAAGGATAACTGAGTCTTCTATATTTTGTTTGATAATCAGCATGTGGCATGGACACTGTCCAGAGCCATAACACACCAGAGCTCGTGCCCTTTCTAATATTTTTTCTGGATGAAACTCATCCATAGTTTTTGGTAAGGACTAAAAAGCATCACACTTCACACTGTTCTAGGGAAGTAGATAGAAGTACAAAACAGCCAACATATATATTATTCCTTCAACTGTACCTAAAGTGACGAACAGAAAATTACCTTCTTCTTCAGCCTATCCAATTTTTTCTTTTGCACAGCAAGCTCCTCCTGAACCTTACTGTTGTGCACTGACAAGCCCAAAACACTACTGGTGTCTGCATATGTATTGATCAATTTAAATAGAAAGGGGACAGCAGTTCCACAGGAGAAGAGAGGAAGAGAAAGGCTTCATTATAAGAGTTCAAAAGATTGACAACGATATTATCACCTTCTATATTAATCTCATTTTGACTTTCTGCAACATGTGGACAGCTTGAGTCCTGATTGCTAAAACATATAATCAATGCAGAAAATCCCAATAGACAAAACAAAATGAAATATCAAAAAAGAGATGTTTCAAGCATAATATAGTTCAAAACCTCTGAAAGAAATCCATCACTGTCTGAAGCATCTTCCGCCACATCACTGTCATCTTCTGTGAATATCTCATCAAGAGAAATATTTTTTAGATCTTCCCCTTCAGGGTCCCTGGGAACAATAATGAATTTCTGAATAAATGAATAAAGACAAATACATGCATAATCCTTCAAACAGGGACCCCTCCCAGACCCCCATTAAATGGGGACTAAACTGGGTGTAGTTTTAATCCTTAATTACCATCCCTTAATGGTTCAAATGTCATGTCATGTCATATGCACAGTTCTGAAAACATAAGTGAGCAAGAACAATGATGATGAAGATGATGATGCTAACAGTAATTTGTTTTAACTAATAAAATTTTAACGTGTAAATGCTTCACAGAACCATTTAAAAAATTCCTTAAAAAACAATGTGAGAGAGAGAGAGAGAGAGAATGTCTGCACAAGATGGCTGACAGCTTTACAAACTGTGGAAACTCAAATTCATATACAAAAGCCTCCAAGAAAAAAAGAAGTCTGTTTCTATGGAAGACAACAAAAAAATAGGAAAAACAAGAACCAATAGGACCCACTAGAGTTTCATTGGAGACTTCACAATGTTATAGATGAGATGTGATGATGTTCATTACTTACAATTACTCCTAAGGGCAGATGTAATGATGTTCATCAATTACAATTACTCCTAATGGCACACAATGCCCATAAAAGCTAGAAACAGGTGAATGATACATCACAAACAAGCTACCAAGTCAAGACCCTATAATTTACACTCTATTCAATAATTAGTGCCAAACAATTCATAATAAAATGGCCAGTCTAGAAACAAAGAGGGAAGGAACAATACACCAACAAACAATCAAAATTCCCAAGTCTACTGCCCATTAGGAGTCATCTACATCAACAAAAAGCCACAATTTAAGAAAAATAATCAAGTTTAGATGGCTTGAGTGATAGTGTTTCGAACCACTAAATGACTAAATGAACTACTCTAACTTCTATGCCAAGCCAAAAATAGAGCCTTTCACATATTTGGAATCCACATTGATTTACAGAACTCTGTCAAAATTTGTGAACCACATTGGAATCCACATTGATTTACAAAACTGTCAAAATTTGTGAACCACATATAGTTTTGGTTCATTTTGTTTTTGGGGGTGGGGGGGGGTGGTATTTCTTGTGAGGACCTCATTAAAACATTGAAATGTACTATATTTGACTGCTGTACATAACCCTTTATTAATGGAGAACAGGTAATGCATCTATTTCTTCCCTCTAATGAGCCTGCTAAATTACAAGGTTTGATATGTTGGTTCATAGATCAATCTCATCATGTAAGGTAATAACTAGTTTAGTTGATCATCCTTAGTTAACAACTTAACAGGTAAAAAAGTGCAAACATGTTGCTTAACACCTTGTCAACATTTCATGAATTTGAAAATATTCAATAAATTGACATCTTACAACATTGAGTAGTTTATGGCAAATAGACTAGTTCTACTCTATTATAGTCAAAATTTGCACATACCTACATGTATATACAGCATATATATATATAGAGAGAGAGAGAGAGAGAACAAACATATCTTTAATTGAGAATTGAGACCCAAAATAATAGGGCGTTCAAACCCTAAAGCAGGTCATGGATCATATGCACAGCAACACATGCCAGCAATTGGATTTGGATATCAACTCAAGGGAGTCCCTACTAAAAGCAAACCAACCCAGAATAACATATTAAAGGGATCCAACTCCTAAATTCCGACACAGAACCAAGAAGTTCTTAAGCACTACCAAGGAATGATATAAATTTGCAATAGCATGACTTCAAAAGCCAAATGAACTATCAAGATTAACTAATGGCAAAGAACCACACCATAATTTGTATCCCCTCCTACATGTGAGCAACAATCATGCCCTGGATCAACTTCAAAACTAAAGTTCTATTGTGTTTGGCCAAGCCAATTTTTTTGTTGATAAAAATAAATAAATAAAATCTTTCTTTTATTATTCAAGAAAACAAAATCTCAACAACAACTATGAGTGGAAAGAATTAGAAAAATATTGTTGTTGATAAGCTTTTATAGCAAATAAAGTGAACTCCAGTGAGACTTTAATGGAAGAAGTGATCACCTTAATAGAAAAATGACACATTAAAAACAACAAAAATGAAAGAAAATGCTTCAAGTGGTTTTAGCATGAAATAACGTCATGATGCATTAATTTCACCTTCTTACCTTCCATTTGGGATAGTTGTATTCCCGACTTGATCTTCAACAGTATCTTGTTGACCTTCTGCATCATATAAATAAAATGCTACATCACAAAGGAGAAATTGAAGTAAAAAATGAAACGGTATTTTAGAAAATTTTGCATTAAAATGTTAACAGCATTAGATTTCCAACTTTGGTCCAGACTTCAATGATTAAATGCACATTTTCTTACTGCAAACTTTTTACGTTTTTGGGCCTAAACAGGGGGTGAAGTATAGTTAATCCTACTCTATAAACTGTCAAAAGCAAAATTTCCAATTTTCAGTTCTTCTATCTAAAGCAAAAAGGGGAAAAAAAACCGAATCTCTAATTTAACCCTGAGGTACTTAAAAAACCCATATTCCAACGGCTAGTATATGTAACTAATTACAAATTATTTAATTTGACAGTTCTTCTGGGTTCAGCATTCTAGTAGCTTCATTATCAAATATGTCAAACAAAAATAAATCATAGGTTAGGTCATCTCCAAACCTTTAATCAAACCTATATAAAATTCAAATTTCAAATTTTCATTAAAATCACTCAAAACACCCTCCAATCCTTGACCCAAACTCATACCAAATTGAGTTTTACCCAAATTTGCACCCAAATCAAGGGAAGGGACACCCAAATGTTTACTCAAAATTTCCAAGGCTATTTTGTGGCTCTCAATTTACCAATTAGTGAAACTTTTACTCAAATTTACACTTAAATGTGAGTTTGTCCATTAGAGACCTATGCCAAATTCAAATTTTCATAAAACTCATTCAAAACACCGTCCACTCCTTGACCCAAACTCATACCAATTTGAGTTTTACTCAATTTATTATCCAAATCAAGGGAGACTCAAATGTTTACTCAAAATTTTCCAGGCTATTGTGTGGCTCTCAATCTACCACTCTGTCATTAGTGAAACTTTTACTCAAATTTACACTTAAATATGAGTCCGTCCATTAGAGTGGTAAACCTAGGTCAAATTCAAATTTTCATAAAACTCACTCAAAACACCCTCCATTCATTGACCCAAACTCATACCAATTTGAGTTTACTCAAATTTTTACCCAAATCAAGGGAGACCCAAATGTTTACTCAAAATTTCAAAGGCTATTTTGCAGCTCTCAATCTACCACATTAGTGAAACTTTTACTCAACTTTACACGTAAATGTGATCCATTAGAGCTGTTCATATCCAAATAAAGCTTTTACTCAACATTTTACGACATACCCAAATCAAGGGAGACCCAAATGTTTACTCAAATCAAGGGAGACCCAAATGTTTACTCAAAATTTCAAAGGCTATTTTGCAGCTCTCAATCTACCACATTAGTGAAACTTTTACTCAACTTTACACGTAAATGTGATCCATTAGAGCGGTTCATATCCAAATAAAGCTTTTACTCAACATTTTACTACATACCCATTGACATTGACATACACTCATGTATGTATGTATACACACTTATATATAAACAAAAATATGTAGAAAAGTGACTTACTTGAAGAAGATTTCCTTTTGAAGAAAACCTTTGTCTTTCGTCTGTTTTTAAGCACAGATTGAAGATGCTTCTTTGCAAACTTCCTTGCCTTCTTCCCTAGCTTCCCCATTTCTTAGTAAGAGACTACAATTCCGAACAAATTGACTAACATTCACAAAAGCACAAATCAGCATATAGCATATAGCAAATACAAAAACCATAAATTTATCTACACAATACATGTGTATAGATATATGTATACCGACCAAGATTTAGGGCAAACGGAGGGTTTAGGGTTTCACCACGATTTCTTTCTTCATATGTATTTCTGGCGATGGGTTTAGGGTTTAGTCCGAGTGGGCGCGGTTTTGCTGTGCAGTCGCTTCTGTCGTTGACGTGCTACAATGTAATCCCGCCGCGTGTCACCAAGGAAACGTTAAATATTATTTTTAGTAATAATAATGTTAGGGAGATTCTAAATTATGTTTGGTTCTAATTTTTTGAAGAGGACCCGACTGTCTTAAGTTTGGATTTCAGACAGTTCGATCTAATTTGCCTTGCTGAACTTATTTTTTAATTTTTTTTGATAATCAGAATTGTTTACATTTTAGAGTTTGTTGAATGTATTATTCTTATAAAAAATTACGTTGATCGAATAACAGATATTATGTATTTAGATCACTTTTGTGTGAAACAAATGGAAACGTTAAGTATTATTTTTAGTAATAATAATGTTAGGGAGATTCTAAATTCTATGTTTGGTTCTAATTTTTTGAAGAGGACCCGACTGTCTTAAGTTTGGATTTCAGACAGTTCAATCTAATTTGCCTTACTGAACTTATTTTTTTATTTTTTTCGATAATCAGAACTGTTTACATTTTAGAGTTTGTTGAATGTATTATTTTTATAAAAAATTACGTTGATCGAATAACGAATATTATGTATTTGGATCACTTTTGTGTGAAACAAATGGACAATCAAAAAATTAACAGCTCATAAAAAAATAATCGAATACATAGGTTCTGTTATCTAACTGACGTAATTTTTTTATAAGAATAATATACTCAACAAATTCTAAAATGTAAACAATTTAGATTATCGAAAAGGGATCGAAAAATAGGCCCAATGAGCCGGATTGGATCCTCCAATCCATATGGTGGACTGGAGGCAACTCAGCCTATTTGAAAATTTAAATAAAATTTTACATTTTAGATGTATGTAAAAATTAAAATATTTATAAAAAAATATTTTAAAAAATTAATAAATATATAAGAATACGAAAAGATGCTTAATTTTTTTTTATATATTTTTAGTATTTATCAAATTGTAAATTTTTTTTTACAAATATTATATTTTTTAATTATATTTATATTAAGTGTATTTAAAAAATTTTATATTAAAATTAAATTCAGAAAATTAAAATCAAATTAATATTAAAAGTATTGATTGTGTGAAAGAAAGTGAACACATTACAAATCAAACTGTACAAATCTTTTAGTGGTTTCAAAAAAAAAAAAAAAAAACTATTTTTAAACCCAAACAAATTGAACAGTAGGTTTCACCATTTTATCTCTATTTTTCCTTACTTTTGGGACTAGATTCTCAAATGGACAGTCCAGTCCGATGCTTTATTTCAAGTCTGTCTCAATAATTTAAATAATTTATTTTGTGAGATTTTTTAAAAATATTATGTATACTAAAAATTACATTGATTGAATTTAACATTGAAAATCACTTGATCGGATCACTAAAAAATAATTAACGAGCAATATAAAAATACAAAAAATATAGTAATCAAATATGTTAAGAAATTTATCTCAAAACTATGGCCTCGTTTGGGGAGTGGCTATTTTAGTCAAAAAGTTAAAAAGTTACTAAAAGTTGTCACATCATCTCTCTACTTTTCTGCACATCTTTTCGTAAAAAGTCAAAAAGTTATTAAAATAGCATGTTCCCAAACGAGACCATAATGTATGATTTAGATTTAATTTTTGTATAGTGACACATATTTGAATTTAAGTTTATTTTCTTTTTGACTAAATTATATATGTCTTTTTTTTTAGATCGGATAAGCTCAATTAAGGCCTCGTTTGGCAAGTGTCCCTTTTAGTCAAAAAGTTACTAAAAAAATTAAAAAGTAAACAACTTATATCAAAAAGTCAAAGATTTCCTTTTCTCTTTACTTTTTGCACATCTTTTGGTAAAAAGTCAAAAAGTCATCCCAAACATATTAATTTTTTTTACATCACATTTTAGCCAAAAAGTCAAAAAATTACTAAAAAATCTTGTTCCCAAACAAGGCCTAAGTGTGAATTTGGCAACATGGCAAATAAGTTTATTGGCTCACTGATTTATTTCTGTCACATTACCTACTTATTTTTCTGCACGTGTTTTTATAATAAGCTAAAAAGTTAAAAATAAGTCATACCCAAACTTTTGTTTTTTTTTTTTTTTAAAATTTATTGACTTTTTAAGAAAAAAGATTGTGGATGCTAAATTTTGACCTCACAATTAAATTGGATCTCTTTACTGAGATCCTAAAAACTAACCCGTAAAACACGTGTAGAAATATATGTACAAAAAAATATAAAAATAATATGATAATGTGTAACAAATAAGCTGTTTATTTGGGGGTTTGCAAATTATCCTTAACATTGTTGAAAAAATATAAGAAGAATAAAAGCTCAATTAACATAGGTAAAATATTAAGCAGCTGATGTGGCTTCCTCTAATTGGTCCCACCTTAAACTCCCATATTTTAATCTTAACATCACAACTAATTTCATTAATCTACCTACCGTTAATTATCGGAAGAAATTAAAAAAGAATGGCAGCTATGCATTGGACAATGACAGGCCCCATTATATCAATCTCTAACGATATTTCAACAAATCAAATCACTTTTGCCTCTAAAAATCGCAACACTGGCAAAATTATTATTGTCTTTCGAAAAAATAATGTAATTGTGCCTTTCTTTTATATATATATATATATATATTTTTTGTTTGAATTATATAAATATATAGGGTATGTTTGGTTTGAGTTTGGAAAATGAGTTTTAGAAAAAAAAATTTCAAAATTTGTTTGTTTTGAGTTTTTTTAAAAAAAATTTCAAAATCACTCTCTCTCTTACACATCAATCAATCATTTTTTCTCTCTCTTCTCTCCTTCTCAATCACTTTTTCTCTCACACACATTTACTCAATTCTCCCAAAATATCAAATCATCCTAAACTCCCAAAAAAAATTTGTCTCTCAAAATATACAACCAAACAAACCAAAAAAATTTCTAAAACAACTCTTTCAAATTTTTTTCAAAAACAATTCTCCCAAAAACAAACCAAACAAGCCCATAATTTCTTAGAGCATCTCTAACGCTTCACTTCTTTTTTCACCAAATCTGAGTTGAAAAAATGACTTTTCACCAAATCTGATACTCAGTGCTCCAACTCTTGATTTTCATCAAATTTTCATCCGAGACAACCGGGTGGTCGACCGGTTAAGCCCAAAAAAAAAAATTTTTTTTTTTTTATTTTTTATTTTTTTTGAACTTTTTAAACCTTTTAGTGGTCGACCGGTTGGTCAACCGGTTAGCAAAAAAAAATTTTTTTTTTTTTTAATGTTTTGAACCTTTTTTTTGAACCTTTAGCTAGTCGACCGGTTCATCTTTTCCAACGGTCATCAACAGTGTTTTGGTGAAACGCAGAGCCTGTATCAAATTTGGTGAAACGTTTGGTAAAATTTCGATTTGATATTGATTTTGTGAAAAGGTTGGAGCATGAAACAGTGTTTTTTTCACCAAATTTTAAATTTGGTGAAAGATTTGATTCAGGGTTGGAGATGGTCTTACTAATAAATAGTCAAACAGTGAAACTTTTAAAAGATTAAGATAAGTAACTCTCAATTTACAAATGCCAACAACTTCATGAAACCCAAAAATCAAATCCAAATAAATAAGAAGCTACTTTATAGTTATATTTAAAAAATAGTAGGTCATTATGTATTCACTTAATAGTAATAACACTATGAGTGTACACGGTCCGAATTGATTCAGTTCTGAGAAAATTTAAGAACCAAACCGATTCTAACGGTTCTGTGATTTTGAGAATCAGACCAAACCATTACACTTGTAAAACCAGACCAGAACCAAACCGAAATAACGGTTCGGTTTCTGTTTGATTCATAGTTCTAAAAATTTCTATTTACAAAAATAAATTGTTAATATTAACAAAATAATTACTCAAATTAATTACATTTAACTCATGATAAAAACTAATAATATTAAGGCATTACTCAACATTATATATCTATATCATCCTAATATCATTAAAATTACGAAAAACCAATTAATAAAAATAAAACTTGATATTATATATATATATATATATCTTTTAACATTCGGTGTGGTTCGGTTCAAACCATGATTTTTTCATAAAATTTATTAACCGAACCATTTATACAGTTCTCATATTTCTTAAACCGAAACCAAACCAGTTCTTAATAGAACCGAACCAAATTGTACGGTTTGGTTTGGTTCGGTTCGGTCCGGATTACCGGTTTGAACGGATTTTTGAACAGTCCTAAATAACACATATTAAATTATTAAAAAATGTTTTAATGCTATGTTGGTAACATGTTTAGAAAGAAAAATGATTTGTAAACTAAAAAATTATATAGAAAACACATTAATAATTATGTGGATATTGTAATTTTTTTAATTTAAAATGGTGTGTTGGTAATATATTTATGATTAATGCTTTGTAGCTCAAAAAAACAGAGCTCAAACGGCCCAAATATTTTGCCAATTGTCTCTTATTTTCTACTCACACGCAACAGATTTTCTCTCTCCTCTTAATATCTACTCCTGCTCCAAAAGCATTCACGGACATCATCTCTCCAAAATCTTGATTTTTGTTAAACATCCCTTTCATCTCTGTGGGATTTAGCATATACATATATATAATTGAAGTGTAGATATGGAAGTAAGAGTAGGAAACAGAGAGATAGAGAGAGTAGATATCGAACTTAGAGTTAAAGTGGCCATCTACAAAGAAGAAAAAAATAGAGGGAAAAAATGAGGAAAAAGAAAAAATCAAAAGAAGAATTTATTTACTGTCTTGATAGAACTGTAGACGTTGTATAATGTGTTGTCAAGTCCGTTCAAGATGTAGTTCCGGCAAAAGAAATCAGCATGTTTCCAGGCATCAACCGCAGCAACCACTTGTCAGTCGGTTTTATCCTCTTTCAAGATAGGAGCATCTTCACAGAGGAAACGAGCCAGGTTTAAAGTTGTAAGATGGAACAACATTTTCTGTTGCCATCTTTTAAAGTCAGTTCCTGAGAACTTCTCTGACTTTTCACCGTGATTTACCGGTACTGTTACAACAGAAGAGAGGGTTGGCGTGTTGAAACAATCTTCTATCTATATAAAATAACTTGAAATAAATTCAAACAAAATAAATAAATAACATACCAGATTTATTTATCGAACCGAATTAAAATTAAGACCAAGTCAAGTATGTGACACTCTGTCGTTAAGACAGATTCGCCCCGCTACGGTACTTACGGTTGAGCGGCGTCTATCTCCTAGGATACAATGATCTTCACAAATTGTAGTAGTACTCCAAACAATTTGTTTGGCGAACCAAACCTATGTTCTAACTCTCTGAAATTTATTCCTAAAAAATGAAGATTAATGCACCAATGCACCAAAGATAACAAACTGGACAACAAATAATATTTCAGACTGATTTTTTGGATCATCTTGGACTGCTGGAAAATGATTTGTATTTATAGACAAATACATCTATCCGAACAGGTACCAAAAATGGAATGAAGAGATACACTAAAATTCAAATGTTTTGAAAAGTGTCCGTTGGTATGTACTGGAGGACTTTTAAAACATTTTGAAAAGTGAATCGTTAGTGGTACTATTCAACCTGTTGGAACTCAAATCAGTAGCACTTTATTAAATAAATTATTTTGAATATATATATATTAAACTATTGAATATATATATATATTAAACAAATTGAATAGTTTAATAAATAAAGTAAGAGGTACAAATTTTAGAAAACTACTTAGGAACCTAAAATTTGAATTTAGAATTAAATTAAATTCCCACAATTACAAACTTTAGGAAACCACTTAGGAATCCAAAATTTGAATTTAGAATTAAATTAAATTCCCACAATAATTTTTATTGAAAAAATTCAAAAGAATTTTTATCTAAAAAATTAATTTTAAACCCGAAAACGACGTCAACTTCTCATTCACTCATAAATGGTTTTGACGTTCCGTCTTCACCGTGTGACTTGTCACGCGGCAAGGAACACTTCACCTCTTCGGTCTCACCCCAAAAGACGTTTGGGACCCACTCAAATTGAGCTAAAAAATATGTCTATATTAAACCATTTTTTCAACAATCCCCCACATGAATGGAATTTGATGGAGAGAAAATGCAACGACATGATCTAATCAGAGAGTTAAGAAATTGGAAATATTCTACAAAGGATAGGTAGCTTTTGGCTTTGAACCTTCCCTTGTGAGAGACTATCGGATTTACTAGCTAACCAGTGAACATGATGTCTTGAACTGTTCAGCCATTTGTGTAAACCAAAAAAATAGAACTCACATAGTATATTCCCAGACACAGTTTAGTTCTCACTATTATGTTCATTTTGGCCCTGAACAACCTGGTCTTCATGAGTGCTTTAGAGAATTGTAGCCCTTCACAAATCTCATAGAACCGGCCTAGTTCACACTCATATAGGTGATTCTTATAAAAAATATCCTGCCATACTCCACTAGGTTTACCTAGATATAAGAATCATTAAAATTTTACTTAACCTTTAACGCTGCAGACATCACTTATTTCATCGTAGAAATGGGTAGGAGTTGGACTCCACAGTGATCCTTCTGAGTCAATCACAACTCGATTGTCCCTTTGAACCTAGATCTTGAGATCTCCAGTCAATTAGGTTGGGTTGCCGTTGTGGTAACTCTTATTTAATAGGCTTAAGTCCCATTCCCCTCGATGAATTCTCAACTAACTCTCTTGCTAACCCTTTGGTTAGTGGATCCGCTATGTTGTCTTTAAACTTAACATATTCTATGGAAATAATTCCATTAGAGAGTAGTTGTCTCACGGTGTTATGTCGACGACGAATGTGTCGTGACTTACCGTTATACATATGACTCTGTGCTCTACCAATTGTTGATTGACTATCGCAATGTATGCATATAGTAGGCACCGGTTTTGGCCAAATTGAAATATCTTCAAGGAAGTGGCGAAGCCATTCTGCTTCTTTCCCAGCTTTGTCTAAAGCTATGAATTTTGATTCTATAGTAGACCTAGCAATACAAGTCTGTTTGGAAGATTTCCAAAATACAGCCGCCCCACCAAGAGTAAAGACATACCCACTGGTGGACTTCGAGTCTCTAGTATCCGATATCCAATTTGCATCACAGTATCTTTCAAGTACTGCTGGATATCTAGTATAATTAAGCCCAATATTACGAGTAAATCGGAGATACCTTAAAACCCTTATAATTGCTTTCCAGTGTTCTACTCCTAGATTACTCGTATATCTATTTAATTTACTTACTGCATAAGCTATATCTGAGCGAGTGCAGTTCATCAAGTACATTAAGTTTCCAATAATTTGGGCATACTCTAATTGAGAAATATTTTCCTGTACATTCTTAGAAAGATACAAATTAACATCTATAGGAGTTCTAGCAAGATGATCATCATCTTTGCTGAATTTGTCAAGTATTTTCTCAATGTAATGAGATTGCGACAAAACATATCCTTCTGATGTTTTGATAATTTTCATACCAAGTATTACATCAGCAATGCCCATGTCCTTCATGTCAAAATGTTTATTCAACATTTTCTTGATAGTTTTAATCATGTCATTATTACTACTTATGATGAGCATATCATCCACATAAAGACATATAATGACATAACCTTTATCTGTGTTTTTAATATAAACACATTTGTCACACTCATTAATTTTAAATCCATTTGACATCATTGCCTTGTCAAATTTCTCATGCCATTGCTTTGGCGCTTGTTTTAAACCATATAATGATTTAACCAATTTACACACTTTCTTTTCTTTTCCTGGAACAGAAAAAACTTCTGGTTGTTCCATGTAAATTTCTTCATTTAACTCACCATTTAAGAAAGTGGTTTTCACATCCATTTGATAAATTTCTAGATTATATAGAGATGCAATGGCAATTAGCATTCTAATGGATGTTATTCTAGTAACCGGTGAGTATGTGTCAAAATAGTCTAGACCTTCTTTTTGTCTAAATCCTTTGACCACAAGTCTTGCCTTGTATTTGTCAATTGATCCATTTACTTTCATTTTCCTTTTGAAAATCCACTTGTACCCAAGAGGTTTACAACCTGGTGGCAAGTCCACTAATTCCCAAGTGTGATTTTACAAGATGGATTCAACTTCACTGTTGACAGCTTCTTTCCATAAAGGAGCTTCAGGACTGGACATAGCCTCTTTAAAAGTTAAAGGCTCATTTTCTAACAAATATGTTAGAAAATCTAGACCAAACGATTTTGAGGTTCTAGCACGTTTACTACGCCTAGGTTCCTCTTCCTCATTTTGATCTAACTCTTGTTCGTGATCATGTTCATGATCATTACTAGAAATAGCATCAAAAGATCTTTTCTTATTACTAGTCTCTTGTCCAGTCTTATTTGGAAATACATGTTCAAAGAAAGATGCATTCCGAGATTCAATAATAGTATTTACATGCATTTTGGAATGTTCTGATTTATGAATAAAAAACCGATATGCACTACTATTCTTGGCATAACCAATGAAAATGTAATCAATGGTCTTAAGACCTATCTTAGTCTTTTTAGGACTAGGAATTGCCACTTTAGCCAAACACCCCCACACTTTTAAGTATTTGTAGGATGGTACTCTTCCATGCCGCAATTTATAAGGTGTTTGATTTATTTTCTTTCAGGGTACTGTATTAAGTATATAATTAACAAAAAGTATTACTTCCCCCCACAAGTTCTGAGGTAATCCAGAACTTATTAACATGGCATTCATCATTTCTTTTAAAGTCCTATTTTTCCTTTCAGCAATTTCATTTTGCTGAGGTGAGTAAGGAGCGGTGGTTTGATGAATTATTCTATGTTCTTTACAAAATTCACCAAAAGATGATTCATATTCACCACCTCTATCACTTCTAAGTTTCTTGATTTTCTTACCAAGTTGATTTTCAACTTCATTCTTATATTGAATGAAAGTTTCCAAAGCTTCATCTTTGGTTCGAATTAAATAAACATAACTATATTTAGTATAATCATCTATAAAAGTGATAACATACTTTATCCCATCTCTGGTTTGAATTGATTTAAAATCACAAATGTCACTATGAATTAATTCAAGTGGTTTCGTACTTCTTTCAATTGAATGAAAAGGAGTTTTAGATAATTTTGCCTCAACGCAAATTTCACATTTATGATTTGAATCAATGTTAAATTTAGGTAAACATTCCATATTAATTAATCTACGCAAAGATCCATAATTAACATGTCCTAGTCTACCATGCCATAAATTTGAAGACTCAAGCAAATAAGAAGAAGATGTATTTTTATTAATGACTGAGGGTCCAATGGTCATTACATTCATATTGAAAAGGCCATCAGACATGTAACCTTTCCCTACATACATCCCGTTTTTGGTAAGTACAAACTTGTCATTTTCAAAAACTAGCCTAAACCTATTCTTACTCAACAAAGATCCGGAAACTAAATTATTGCGAATGTCCGGTACATGCAGCACATTGTTGAGAGTGAGTTTTTTTCCTGATGTCATCTTTAGTACAATCTTTCCTTGTCCTTCAACTTTGGAAGTTGAGGAGTTGCCCATAAAAAGTTGTTCACCGTTGTTCACTGTAGAATAAGATGTGAACATCTTTTTGTCGGCACAGATATGGCGAGTAGCACCAGTGTCCACCCACCATTCTTTAGGATTTCTAACAAGATTTGCCTCGGAAACAACTGCAGAAAGATTTATGACATCTACGCCATTCGAAATTTCATCAATTTCGGTCATTTTGGCTTTAGCAACCTTCTTACTAGATCTTCCTTTGCCTTTACATTTGTAATGACAATCTTTGGCCCGATGTCCCTCTTTGTTACAAATGTAACACATGCCATTAAACTTGTAGTTCTTAGTTTCTCCTCCTTTAGATAGCATTCTCTTCTACCATTTTTTAAAAACAATTCCTAAGAACTTTTTTGGTTTTCCACCATGATTCACTGACACAGTCCCAACATAAGGAGGGGTTGGTGTGATGGCAATCTCCATACCAGTACTGGTTTGAACATTAGTTTGACCAGTTTTAGTAGCCATAAATTCTAAATTATAATTAGAATTTAATACTACACAGAAAATTAAAACCAAAAAACACAGAATTTTAAATTCTGTAAAAAATAAAAGAAACAAAAATTATAACTTTTATTTCCAATTAATTTGAAAATAAAATAAAATTTTATTTAAACAAACCAAAACTACATAAATAAATTCTGTTAAAAAATAAAAGAAACAAAACAAAATATAACTTTTATTTCCAATTAATTTGAAAATAAAATAACATAAAATATTATTTAACCAAATTAATTCCACACAAAAAACTAATCCAAATTCACAAAATTAAATTCTGTAAAAATGAAAGAAACAAGAATGTAGCTTTTATTTTCCAATTAATTTGGAAATAATATAAAATTTTATATATGACCAAATTAATTCCACATAAGAAATTAAATTCTGTAAAATAAAAGAAATAAAAATATAGCTTTTATTTTTCCAATTAATTTGGAAATAAAAATAAATTTTATTTAACCAAATTAATTTCACACAGAAAGTTAAATTTCTTGTAACACTCCAATAATTAAAATACTGAAACATAATTTTAATTAATGAAAACACAGAAAATAATTTCTAAAAACCAAAATTAATTTTCTAACAAAATTTCACAAAAATATATTCTGAATTGTTAATGACACCAGTATCGTACTACTAGTTGTCAAAGAAAATAGACAGTATATTACTACTATCTGTCAAATAGCATATAATCACTATTTATTTTTCCAACCAGAATATTATTTTGTAAATCTACAGAAAATAATTTTCTTAGAAAAGGAAACAAGCGAAAAATTCTATAAACAGAATAATTTGAATCTGTCTTAAGATTGTTGGAACAATCTTCTGTGTATATAAAATAACTTGAAATAAATTCAAACAAAATAAATAAATAACATACCAGATTTATTTATCGAACCGAATTAAAATTAAGACCAAGTCAAGTGTGTGACACTCTGTCGTTAAGACAGATTCGCCCCACTACGGTACTTACGGTTGAGCGGCGTCTATCTCCCAGGATATAATGATCTTCATAAATTGTAGTAGTACTTCAAACAATTTGTTCGGCGAACCAAACCTATGTTCTAACTCTCTGAAATTTATTCCTAAAAAATGAAGATTAATGCACCAATGCACCAAAGATAACAAACTGGACAGCAAATAATATTTCAGACTGATTTTTGGGATCATCTTGGACTGCTAGAAAAGGATTTGTATTTATAGACAAATACATCTATCCGAACAGGTACCAAAAATGGAATGAAGAGATACACTAAAATTCAAATGTTTTTATAAGTGTCCGTTGGTATGTACTAGAGCACTTTTAAAACATTTTGAAAAGTGAACCGTTAGTGGTACTATTCAACCTGTTGGAACTCAAATCAGTAGCACTTTGGCCCTGTTTGGTAGAACTATGGGAAAGTGCTTATAGATTATGTCTAAACAGCTTATAGCTTATAACTATGAACATAAGCTGATTTTTGACTTATAAATTAAGCATCTCCTGCCCCACTCAAAGAATAAGTTGATTTTTAACTTCCAAAAAGTTATAAGTTATAAGTTATAAGCTAAACCAAACACATCAAAATAACTTAAATTAAGTTGAAAGCTGAAATAAGCTGTAAAAAAGTTCTGCCAAACAGGCACTTTATTAAATAAACTATTTTGAATATATATATATATATATTAAACTATTGAATATATATATTAAACAAATTGAATAGTTTAATAAATAAAGTAAGAGGTACAAATTTTAGGAAACCGCTTAGGAACCTAAAATTTGAATTTATAATTAAATTAAATTTCCACAATTACAAACTTTAGGAAACCACTTAGGAATCCAAAATTTGAATTTAGAATTAAATTAAATTCCCACAATAATTTTTATTGAAAAAATTCAAAAGAATTTTTATCTAAAAAATTAATGTTAAACCCGAAAACGACATCAATTTCCCATTCACTCATAAATGGTTTTGACGTTCCGTCTTCACCGTGTGACTTGCCACGCGGCAAGGAACACTTCACCTCTTCGGTCCCACCCCAAAAAACGTTTGGGACCCACTCAAATTGAGCTAAAAAATATGCCTATATTAAACCATTTTTCCAACATGGTAAACAGAAGAAAATCAAACCAACCAAAAATCAATAGATCATAATTGCAAGAGTATAGAATCAAAAATCAAACCAATCAAAAAAAGAAGAAAAAAACAGAGAAAAATAGAAAAATGGTAAATCCAATTGCCACACACCAACTGTTAGTATATTATTATATGTTAGTGTTTAGCTTTAATAATTAGTGTCCCCTTGCTTTAGCCTTTCGGTGGCCACTTACAGGCTCACTACAACAAAAACATACTTTAGTGGCATTACACTAGCGGCATAGTTTTAGAAAATGCCACAAAAAATGATATTTAGTGGCACGTTTTTTAAAAATGCCACAAAACGACAAACATAAAAGGCTCTAGTGACATTTCAATGAACAAGTGTCACTAAACTACAACAAAAACATACTTTAGTGGCACTACACTAGTGGCATATTTTTAGAAAATGCCACAAAAATGATATTTAGTAGCACGTTTTTGAAAAATGCCACAAAACGACAAACATAAAAGGCTCTAGTGACATTTCAATGAACAAGTGTCACAAAAATATAACAAAAACATACTTTAGTGGCACTACACTAATAGCATGTTTTTAGAAAATGTCACAAAAATAAAAATTGGCATTAAATGTTTTAGAAAAATGCCACAGAATCACAAAACATATAAGGCTGTAGTGGTATTTAAATGAAGAAATGTCACATTAATTTTATGGCATTTTATAAAATAATAACACAAAAAATTATGTTCGTGACATTTATCAACAAATGCCACTAAACTTTAGTTGCAATGGCATTTTTTAAAAAATGTCAGGACACTAGGTAGGTGCAAATTACTTTTTATGGCACTTAGGTGAAAAGTGTCATAAACAAATATTTTATAGCGTTTTGAGAAATGCCACTAAGCCAAAAACTTTCCAAGCTTATAATGACATTTTTGAAAAAATAAAAAATGCCAATATATTTTCTAAAATTTTAAAATGCAATAAATGATTAAAAATAAATGAATTAAACTCAATATACACTACAGGAAAAAGCATATTCGGTAACTAAATTTTCAGACCAAAAAAATTTGGTCGCTGAAAGTATAGCTTTCAGCGACCAAAACAGCATTAGTTGCCAAAAGTAAAACTTTTTGGCGACTAAACAATTTTAGTAGCCAAAAGTGTACAATTGGCGACTAAAACTAAGTTTGGTCGCTGATTATATGAGTTTTAGTGACTAAAATATTTTTAGTAGCCCAAAGTAAAGGTTTTTGGCGACTAAAAAAATTTAGTAGCCAAAAGTCTACAATTGGCGACTAAAAACAAGTTTGGTCACTGATTATATGGGTTTTACCGACTAAAAAAATTTTAGTAGCCAAAGTAAAGCTTTTTGGTGCCCAAAAAAATTTTAGTAGCAAAAAGTCTACAATTGGTGACTAAAAAATAAGTTTAGTCGCCAAAAGTGGTCATTTTTAGCACGGGAGAACTAAAATCCTAAGGCGGGAATAAAATTTATTGGTGACCAAAATTTTGGTAGCTGAAAGTGCATCTTCGGCGACCAAATCTGATTTTGGTCGACAAAAGTTAAGTTTTTTAGCAACTAAAAAATAATTAGTAGCCAAAAGTATAGAATTGGCGACTAAAAAAATATTTTAAGCCAAAAGTGATCTTTTTATTTATTTTGGTAGTAAATAGTTTATTTTACATAAATTATGTTCAATAAAATAATTATGTTTATACATATTAATATAGATGTATGTACTATATAAATAATATATGTTGCATATATAATCATGTGGTGCTATAGAGGTGTAGTGGGAAGAGTGTGATGTATAAGGTTTATGGTGCGGGAGGTTGGTGGTTCAAGTCTCCGCAAGAGCGGATCAAATTGTTCTACAACGAATTATCATCACGAATGGCACTTGATAGCGTCACGAATAGTGCCTACCATGACATTAAAGTGTCACTGAAAATTTTTAGTCTTGATGGTGTAATGACACTTATAAGTGTCACTAACTCTTTTTTTAATGGCTCTTGATAGTGCCACAAATAATATTTACCATGACATTAAAATGTCATTGAAAATTTTTAGGCATGATGGTGCAGTGACACTTGCAAATATCTACCGTGGCACTGATAGAAGTGGCACTTGTTCAAAATGCCACAAGACCAAAAAATGTCATTAGAAGAATAGTTTTGTGGCACTTTCAAATGTCACTAAACTAAGAAAATGTTGTAGTGGCTATTTGATGTAATTACTCTCATCTATAAAGGAGAGTCCTTTGAACCCTGTAAACATAACATTCAATACATATAACATATCAAATCAATACACAATTTGTTCTCTCTTTCTCTATACATTATTCTAACATAGTATCAGAGCTATAGGTTAAGCTCTTGGTATTCTTTGCTTTACCGGCAGGTGCCGCCTTGCCTTAGCCGTCCGCCGAATCTCAACCTATTCTGCTGTCATCTTTTTTTGTCAGGACATCTCTGTGTACTCTTCTAGGTTTGGTTAATATACCCTCTATTGTTACTAACAATGCTCAGGTTTGTGAGACTCTGTTCCATGGCGACTCTGTTTCTACTTCTTGGTCTTCTTCCTCTAGCTTTAGCTGGTCATGACTATGGACAAGCTCTCACTAAAAGCATTCTCTTCTTTGAAGCTCAGAGATCTGGTTACCTTCAAAGGCCAAAGGACATGACCACTTCAAGGCAAGCTTACAAGATCGACCTGAACAACCTCGAGTCGAACCTCGCTGGCGAGACCGTCGCGGCTATGGCCGCCGCCTCCGTCGTCTTCCGCCACCACAGACCCACCAACTTCATTTTTCTATGTCTGAGAATCGCCCTTACCACAAATCCTGCTATAAGGAGAAGCATTACCCAGGATGCGATGTTTGCAACAACATTATCCCAACAAACACAGCCGGTCTCATTGAGTACAGAACACATCCTTTCTTGGCACAGCTGAACACAATACTCTGACCAAACACACTATTCCCACTAAACTTTTTTTTAAATCCATCATTCACTCACATGGGCTTGTCCCCATTCTCTCCTCCTATTTTCAACTTTTCTTTAAATTTTTTAATTCGCACTTGCATTACTGAATGTTGCATGATTTATGTTGTGCAAAAAACAAAAAAAAAAAAAAATATTCTCAGAACCCATCATCCCTTTTCTCTTTCAAGATTTCAAGATCTTATTATTTTAACACTTAGTTGGTGAGCCTTTCTAGATTCATGTTCCCACTACCTCCATTTTATTTTATTTTTATATCTTTCTTTTTCCATTAGTATTTCATTATTATAAAACTCAGTTGGTGGGTATCATCCCTTTATCTTATTTTTTTTATTCTATCAAAAAAAAAAAAAATTTTTTTTTTAACATCTCTACTCTGTGTTGAGTCGTTTTGCTCCACTTTATCAATCCTTTTATTTCAACCTCCAATAGGTTTCTATCTTCAAACCTATTTGAGTTTGAGGGAGGGTATTATACATATGTTATGGTGAGCATAGTTACACACCATGCGAACCACCCAAGCTGGTGAGCATGGTTATACACCATGGGAACCACTCAAGCTACCCCATGGCGCACTCTCTAAGTCGCCCCCTTGATGTACTACCAAAGTCTGCTACAACGGTCCGACATGACCCCGTAAACTGTCTTGACGTTGATTCCAATTAGCTCCTACAACGGTAAAACACAACCACATAGTGTTTGCTACAACGGTCCGACATGACCCTGTAAACTGTCCCGACATTAATTTCGGTTAGCTCCTACAACGGTCTGACACAACCACACAGTGTCTGCTACAACAGTCTGGCATGACCCCGTAAACTGTCTCGATATTGATTCCGATTAGCTCCTACAACGGCCTGACACGACCATACAGTGTCTCCTATCCTATTTTTTGTATACGTTTATTTTCCTGTTTTGTTACTCTCTCCAAACTCAAGTTGGTTTGTGCCTATCCTCCTTAAGTTTGAGGGGGGCTGTTAGTATATTATTATATGTTAGTGTTTAGCTTTAATAATTAGTGTCCCCTTACTTTAGCCTTTCGGTGGCCACTTACAGGCTATTTGATGTAACTACTCTCCTCTATAAAAGAGAGTCCTTTGAATCCTGTAAACATAACATTCAATACATATGACATATCAAATCAATACACAATTTGGTCTCTCTTTCTCTATACATTATTCTAACGCCAACAATCAGACAAATTCACAACATCAAAATGAGGGAAGTTCATAATATCATGAAATGAATACAACACAACTACCTGTTTAACAAAGCATTGGAAATTAGACAAAAGTTACCTGAATAGTTGCCCAGGCAGTGACCACAAAATGAACCCAATTGGAGAAAGAGAAAACCCAACATTTCATAGGCATATATATACACACACACATATATACGTATACATATTACAGAAGAGGGTAAAGGAGTTGAAGAAAAAAATAAACTCATACAAAGAGTTGAAGACAAGCACAGAGTAGTTAATGGTGATTCATGAACGACGATCGGCGATTCATGGATAGGGAATGACAAAGAGAAATTTTCAGTGGTCGTCGGTGGTCAACCAAGTCAATGGTCAGCAACAACACCCAAGTCGGTGGTCAGCGATGGCACCCAGGTCGATGCTCAATGGCGGCATATAGGTCGGTTTCGTCATCCTCTCTCTCTACTCTATTCTTTTTCTTTTTCTTTTTGGAAATCAAATAGGTGGGTTTCACGCAACTGTGGGCAATTGGAAAAAACACAACAGAAGGCCTTGTCAACTCATTCGGGCCATTCGAGCTACGTAGCGGGATTGTATATTTATAAGGATCATACGAATGACAATTTTACAGAATGTTATCTTTTACATTTATATTAGCATTTCTTATTTTTTTTTATTTTTTAAAAACGTTAAAAAACTTTCCGTCAAGATTTGGAAATCAATTAAGAATGAGCAACTTGTGCACATGACAAGTTTCTTTTTTTTCTTTTTTCTTTTTTTTTTAAAATTCTAGTTCAATATAATTTTTTTTTTTTAAAATATGTGTTGAGGCCAATGGTCATTTTTATAAATTTTCAAGGCCATAGATCCGCATTCCTTTTATTTGGGTCCATAAAAACCACATATAATTTGTTTGAGTCCATGAGGACAGTACTTATCTGTAGAAATTCTTCCTTTACATTCTTACCCACTATCTCTCTCCTCTTCTCCGTCTCTCTTTCCATAATTCTACTTTTCCTTCTCTCTCTCTCTCTCTCTCTCTCTCTCTCTCTCTCCTCTCGCAGCAGTAGCACCAGAGCACCACAATTCTCTTCTAACACCATCAGCAACCTCACAACTCTCCTCAAGACAACGTTGTTACAGACGGCACCATTACCGTCATTGCCATCACCGAAGCTCTCATCAAGCAAATCTTATACCCTCGTTTGATGCTTTTGTTGATTTTCTTGGTTTATGGTACTGCTTAGAACTTGGAGAGTACCATCAATACTGTGAGTTCGGAGAATAAAGAGGAAAATGAGCAAGGAGAGTCAGGATAGGCGACGGTGTAAGCTTAAATGACAGAGCCGATTTTTCAATGAGATAAACGGTTGGAAGCCGGCACGATATGTCGCTCCCTCACGCCATTCCCTCAGATCCGTCACTACCCTGCTGTTATCTCTTTCCCTCTCTATCTGTTTTCTCTGCAACTCACTACAACATTTTCTTAGTTTAGTGACATTTGAAAGTGCCACAAAACTATTCTTCTAATGACATTTTTTGGTCTTGTGGCATTTTGAACAAGTGCCACTTCTATCGGTGCCACGGTAGATACTTGCAAGTGTCACTGCACCATCATGGCTAAAAACTTTCAATGACATTTTAATGTCATGGTAGATATTATTTGTGACACTATCAAGCGCCATTAAAAAAAGAGTTAGTGACACTTATAAGTGTCATTACACCATCAAGACTAAAACCTTTTAGTGACACTTTAATGTCATGGTAGGCACTATTCGTGACGCTATCAAGTGCCTACCATGATGATAATTCGTTGTAGAACAATTTGATCTGCTCTTACGGAGACTCGAATCGCCAACCTCCCGCACCACAAACCTTATACACCACACTCTTCCCACTACACCTCTATAGCACCACATGATTATATATGCAACATATATTATTTATATAGTACATACATCTATATTAATATGTATAAACATAATTATTTTATTGAACATAATTTATGTAAAATAAACTATTTACTACCAAAATAAAAAAAGACCACTTTTGGCGACTAAAAATTTTTTTTAGTCGCCAATTCTATACTTTTGACTACTAATTATTTTTTAGTTGCTAAAAAACTTAACTTTTGTCGACCAAAATCGGATTTGGTCGCCGAAGATGCACTTTCAACTACCAAAATTTTGGTCACCAAAAAATTTTATTCCCGCCTTAGGATTTTAGTTCTCCTGCGCTAAAAATGACCACTTTTCGCGACTAAATTTATTTTTTAGTCGCCAATTGTAGACTTTTGGCTACTAAAATTTTTTTTGACACCAAAAAGCTTTACTTTTGGCTACTAAAATTTTTTTAGTCGGTAAAACCCATATAATCAGCAACCAAACTTATTTTTAGTCGCCAATTGTAGACTTTTGGCTACTAAATTTTTTTAGTCGCTAATTGTAGACTTTTGGCTACTAAAATTGTTTAGTCGCCAAAAAGCTTTACTTTTGGCAACTAATGCTGTTTTGGTCACTAAAAGCTATACTTTTAGCGACTAAATTTTTTTGGTCTCAAAATTTAGTCGCCGAATATGCTTTTTCCTATAGTGTATATTGAGTTTAATTCATTTATTTTTAATTATTTACTGCATTTTAAAATTTTAGAAAATATATTGGCATTTTTTGTTTTTTTAAAAATGTCATTATAAGCTTGAAAAGTTTTTGACTTGGTGGCATTTCTCAAAATGCTATAAAATATTTGTTTATGACACTTTTCACCTAAGGCCTCGTTTGGGAACAGACTAATTTAGTAACTTTTTGGCTATTTAGCTAAAAAGGTAGGTAAAAAAAAATTGTATGTTTGGGATGACTTTTTGGCTAATTACGAAAAGATGTGCAAAAAGTAGAGAGAAAATAGAATCTTTGACTTTTTGGTATGGATTGTTAGCTTTTTGGCTAATTTAGTAACTTTTTAGCTAATTAACTAAAAAAGTTAGTCCCCAAACGAGGTCTAAGTGCCATAAAAAGTAATTTGCATCTACCTAGTGTCCTGACATTTTTTTAAAAAAAGCCATTGCAACTAAAGTTTAGTGGCATCTGTTGGTAAATGTCGCGAACATAATTTTTTGTGTCATTATTTTATAAAATGTCAAAAAATTGATGTGACATTTTTTTATTGAAATACCACTAGAGCCTTATATGTTTTGTGGTTCTGTGGCATTTTTCTAAAACATTTAATGCCAATTTTTATTTTTGTGGCATTTTCTAAAAACATGCTATTAGTGTAGTGTCACCAAAGTGTAAATTTATTGTAGTGACATTTTTGTTGTAGTGAAATGACACTTTTTTTTAATTGAAATGTCACTAGAGCCTTGTATGTTTGTGGCTTTATGACATTTTTCTAAAAAATGCCACCAAATATTCTTTTTGTGACATTTTTTAAGAACATGCCACTAGTATGATGTCACTAAAATATGTTTTTGTTGTAGTGTTGTGACGCTTGTTCATTAAAATGTCACCAGAGCCTTTTATGTTTGTCGTTTTGTGGCATTTTTCAAAAACGTGCCGCTAAATATTATTTTTGTGGCATTTTCTAAAAATATGCCACTAGTGTAGTGCCACTAAAGTATGTTTTTGTTGTAGTTTTGTGACACTTGTTCATTGAAATGTCACTAGAGCCTTTTATATTTGTCGTTTTGTGGCATTTTTCAAAAACGTGCCACTAAATATCATTTTTTGTGGCATTTTCTACAAATATGCCACTAGTGTAGTGCCACTAAAGTATGTTTTTGTTGTAGTGACTGTATTGTATGATGTAGAAAGGAGAAAACCAAACCTAGTTTGGATTCAGATAAATGATTACAGAGAAAAATAGAGAAGAGAAAAAGAGAAAGAAATAAATGAGTTTGATTTGGAAAGAGACCAATCTATTTGAAATCCATTTGTACAAATATGTGTGTGAAATCAATTTGTACGAATAAGAATTTGGATAGATAAAAATTTGGACAAATGTACAACATATAGAAGTTCAATAGATAGAAATTCAATAAATAGGTTATATATAAAAATTAGCAGTTGACCCGTGTAATGCACATAGGGGTGTGCGCGGTGCGGGTCAGTGCGGTTTGAGAGAAAAATAGAAACCGTATGACGGGTGGCGGATTGATAAAAGTGTCACTAAAATTTGCCATTTTTCGTATAAAAAACAGGCGGTTCGGTTGGCAAATAATAGCGGATTTGCCTTGGTGGTTTGGGCGGATTGGCGGTTTATAAAAAATATAATTCAAATTACAAAACTTAAATCAAAGAGTAAAAAAAAGACGAGAGATACCGTGATGTTAAGCATCTTGCGAAGCTTTCTTCTGATGCAGCAAGCGTAGCAACAACATGATAATATCAACGACTATGCCATCAGTTCATTACAAGCATCTGTGGAAGCTACAATGATCAAATACAATGCATAAAATTAATATCATTCAAGGTTTACAATATATTGAAAATATTTACTGTTGAAGTATTTAGATTGAAAAGTGAGTTGATGCAAGTTTGCAACATGGCCAGAAAAAAAAAAAGATTGAAAAGTGAATTGGAATGTAACTTTATTTTGGATTACTGACATCTTGAATTCCCTTCGAGCAGTAATGTAATATTATATTCTAAGGTATAGAACAACAAGCAAACTTAAGTAAAAAAGAATTTTTAGAATCTTATAAAACATGATTTAATAGCGGTGCGGGTCGGTGCGGTTTGGAAGAAAAATAAAATCCGGCGGATTAATAAAAGTGTCACTAGAATTTGCCATTTTTCTTACCAAAAACCGGCAGTTCGATTGACAAATAATAATGAATTTGCTTTGGTGGTGCGGCTCGGTGCGGTTTTGGCGGTTTCAACGGTTTCAGCGGTATTATGAACACCCCTAAATGCACGCATTATTTTTTTTTCTAAAAATATTTGATGGTATAATGTGTGTTATAAAAAGAATAATTTAAAATTAAAATTAAAATTAAAGTATGATTTTAATTATTTAGTTTGATAATATTAGCGTTATCGTTCTATAAATGGTAAATTACAAACACACCCCTTGAAACTTACTTAAATTACAAATTACCCCTTATGGTTCTGGAAAAATACATTATACCCCCTTCAAGTTTTTAATTTCATAACAAATAAGTCATTTTATTAATAAATTATCAAGTTAATTAACAGTTTTTAATAATGTTAAAATTTTATTTCAATTAATAATTCAGATAATTTTATTATTGTATAGTTGAACAATTAGAAATTTTACTTTTTCAAATAATTTTGTTAAATAAAAAATTCTAACAGAGAGGCATTTGTAATTTTCCAAATCAGAGAGAGCAATTCGTATATTAAGCAAATCTCAGAGAGTGTATTTGTAATTTACCCTTCTATAAAATTGTTACTTGAATACTTATATATATTAATTTTAGTTAAATTATTGGGATAATTACATTTTACCCCCTGTGATTTCACGCGTTTTCACATTACCTCTCTGACATTGATAAATGTACTCATAAACTCCCTGTGATTTTAACTGAAGTGCAAAAGTCACAGAATTTGGTAGACTTAATAGTACGTGGGATAGATATGCCAGAGAAGCGTGTCTGCATTGAAATTAAGGATTTTGGCCCCAAATTTAGAGTTTTGAGTGACCAATTTACCCTTTCATATTTCTTTCCAAACCCTAATCCTCACTCTCTCTATCCTCTCTGCCACTACTCTGTCCACCTTCGTCCTTCCTCTATTTTTCCAAACCTCTCTCTCTCTCTTTCTCTCTTTCTCTATGTCTATACAATACATACATAGTTTCTCAATCAAAACCCTAACAGTGACGTTTTGGTCTTCTCCAGAAACGACAATCACTTCTGCTCAGGCATCGATCTCAAAGCCCTAAGCTCAAGCACTTTCCAATCCAGTGACCATGGCCATACCGCCGAGCCTCTATTCTCTCTCATCATTCCCACCTCTAAGCCCCGTCCAACTATGCCTCTCCACCGCATCAATCTCATCAATAAACACAATACAAGACACTTTCGATTTCGCCTTCTTAAACAAATCTCTAACTCTCGACGCACCTACACCCACAAATAATTCCATAAACTCCAACACCGCACATGAAAAAAATGGCACTCTAGCCTCTCCTGCCACCGTTCTGGCCAATAGGGTCTTCCTGGTGCCGGGCGGTCTCACCAGAAGACACTCTTTGGGGATTTTAGCTTTTAGAGCTGTGTACTTATATGGGTTTTTCAAAAAATCAACAACTTTATGTAATTCCAATTTGGCCTGATCAGCTCCAGTGACATCAGAGAACGAAACTCCAATCTTCGGAACTTCTTGGAACTTAGATTTCGACCAGCTGAAGTCCATCGGCCTAAGCTCAAGCACTTCCCAAACAAATCGATTGAACATTCGCGATCACTGATTCTTCAATGGTGGATTCTCAGCCACGTCCTTCAACAAATCCTTCTCAGAAACCATAAATTTCAAATTATCATCTTCTTTTCTCGCAGATTCCATTAACAGCTAACTGTGTTCTCGACGGAGCTGTAATCTGATAATCGCGGGCATTCGGTATGAGGATGGCGCACCAGTTGAGAACCATTGATTTGAGATTCAAATTAGCAATTACCGTGGAGAATGTTATTATAATCACGGGGAGAGAGAGAGAGAGAGAGAGAGATAGAGGGGTTTGTGGGTTGGATGTATTTTATATCTATATTGTTATTTAGGAAGGTAACCCAAGAGGGGGGTGAATTGGCTAATTAAAAATTTGATTCGAAAATAAATATGCAAAGACCAAGTGATTAAAAGCAGATGACAATAAATAAATGCACAGATAATAAAAGAAAAAGAAAGAAGAGCTCGACATAAGGATTTATAGTGGTTCGGTTTACCGGCCTACGTCCACTCCTCAAGAGACCTTCTTGAGAATTTCTTCACTATGAATAGATACACCACCAAGCTTCACCTAGCTTGTGGATTTTTGTAAGAACTTACTTCAATCTGTTGAAGACCTCTCAACTAAATGCCTCACTTTACAAGTGTGTTATTCAGAAAATAAGAAACAAGAATAAGAGGTACAACTATCCTCTTTTACAAATATTCTCTCACAAAAGATGGAGATGAAAGTGTAAGCTTTCAAGTAATTTAAGACTCACTCAGATATGAAAATTGAAGTACAAATGGAGTATATTAAAAGCTCTTGAATGCTCTAGGGTTGTTGTATTAAAGAAGTGTATTCAATGAACAAGGAGACTTTCATATTTACAATATTGATAGCTTCTAACTGTTAAAGAGAGAGGAGATTTGAATCTCCTATCCGTTGGAGAAGATTATGAAGGATTTGCTCTAGCTGTGTTTGATCAAAATAGGAAGAAGGCAGACTGTAGGCAGGTCTTGGGAAGAGAGGATTCATTAAATGCATAAGCTTTTTATTTCATGCTCAACCTCATAAGTCAACTTCTCAATGGTCAGAAGATATGAGGTATTATCCACACAAATTTGAAAAAGTGGCTAAGAAATGATCTGCAACAGTTTGGATGTGATTTGGCAGGTGAAATTTTTTAAACCCAGATTTACAAGTATCGACCCCTGCAGATTGGGTGTCGACCCTTTGCTTTCTTTTCTTCTCTGAATTGAGTTCCAAGTGTTCTAGGTGTCAACCCTTATTATTCTTGGTGTCGACCTTTGCTGCTGGATTGCATTCTGAAATTTCGTGTCGACCCTTGCTATTTTTGGTGTCGACCCTTGCTGCTGTAACGCTTAGGCATTTTGAGCTTCATTTATGGTGTCGACCCTTGTTGTTTTGGTGTCGACCCTTGTGCATATTTTAAGAAAGAATATTGTTTTGCATGCAAATGCCAATTCCTTATTTTGAAGGGTTGAAAACAATACTTTAGAATCATATAACTTTTATAACAATTGAAGCACAATTTGTATATTTTTATTTTGAAAACTTTGAATGAAAAAATGAAATCAAAATATTTGTCAATATTCAAAATGAATACGAATTTAAATTTGAATAACATTGGGGCTAACAATCTCTCCTTTTTTGATGATGACAAATATTTAAAGTTTTCGAAGTATAAGTTTCAAAAGGAGAGCATTAAGAAGTGTTTTTCACAGAGTTTTGTAAATAAAGGATTTGAAAAAAAATGAGATCAAAAACCTCCCCCTATAGAAAAGGTTTCAAGGCCAAAACAAGGATAATGAGAAGTATGTATGTCAAGGAGATTTTCAAAAGATACCACAATAGAGTAAGCTCCCCCTATCAAAATGTACTAACCCATTCATTAGTAAAACTACTTTCTTCAGTTTATTTTTATTGAATGAAATCACAAGCATTTAAAACAAATTCCATAATGCTCCAAGTATAGATATTCATAACACATCACAAGCATTCATAACCAATCGCAATTAATAACAGAATGTTTTCATACCATAATATATTTGTGTTTCCAAAATATCAAGAACTTCAGTTTCCCAACAAGTAAGTATTTCTCAAATGTTTGTGTGTCCAAAAAGTAATTGTTCTTAAGTATCCACATCTAAAAAAACTATAGTTAATAACTAGCCAAGCACAAGTAAGACAACTAAGTAAAACAACTACAACAACTGCAACTTTCTCCCCCTTTGTCATTATCAAAAAGAAGAGCAGTATCTAGCGAAAAGATGAAGGAGAGCACGGCCAATGAGGAGCAGCTTTGTGCCAGCCTTGGGCAAACCACAACATAAATTTGCTAATTTGTTCACCTAAATCATCGTCCCAACATTGTTGGAATATTTGCCAAAATTCTTCGCTGGAATCCATGATCCCGTAGACGGCAATCACCATACTTTCGACACTCTCTTTAGCAGCTGCAATGACTTGAGCTTGTTATAACTTCATTCGATCAATGTCTTTCTGTATTTTAGTCTGCTAAGAGACAAGTTATAGAACCAAGGCACTCAACTTATCTATCTTTTCTTCCAAGGCAGGAGATGATGAAGCAGGGACAGTGTGAGATGATGAGGGAATGTTAGAGGCATGGATGGATTGGGAATCTAACCTGAACCATAAAGTCAAGGTGCTCAATTTTTTTGAGAGAGAGATGAGAGGTCAGAAGAAGGTGGTGAAAAAGAGGGACCAAGGGTGGAGAAAGGAAGTGCAAGATTGGGAAGAGAAGAGCTAATGGTAGAAAGACTAGGGGAAGTCATAGTTTTCTTGGTCTTGGTCCAAATGCGGTTGACCAATGAATATCCCATGTTTCTAAGAGTTTTAGATCCATAACACGAGGGCTCTCGAGGGACTTTTTCTTCCCCCTTCAGATCAATTTTCAAATGCTTGAAGATTTTAGTGAAAATCATTCTATAGGGAAGGGTTTGATTATTTTGTTTGTGGGCATTTTTGATACAGTGAATAACCAAGAAACCAAAATCAGTGGGGAAACTAGTGGACAAGGCCCAAATGAGGTAAGTGTGGCCGTATGTGACAGCATCAAAGCGGCCAGATCGTGGAATGATGTTGTGTGTGATGATGTGATGTAACAGCCTCAATTCTAGGGAGAGATCTTTCCCAGAGACTGTGACTAGGTGATTTAATGTAACAACCCCGATCCATAATTAGCTACTAATCCGTATTTAATGATGCTAATGAGAGGATTAAAATAAATTATGTGTTTATTCTGTATTTTGCATGATTTTGGCTTTCTATCTATTACTTGTAGAAATATCTGTCTGGTATTCCGCTTTAATATAAAAATTGAAAGCCTTATCTGCGTCCGAAACCAAAATTGATTACATCAATATGTTATTTGGAATTTTTAGAATACTATGGCAATTTTTGTTAAAAATTGATTCAGTTCAGTAAAAATCGCATATGATTAAATTGAGCCTTAATGGGAACCATTTTGGATTAATTGAACCTTGTGCTGACCTGGGTAAATTAAGGTTACTTGTGTTGATTTAAATGATGCGTGATTGGTACCTAATCTGATCCTATTAATGATCCAAGATGTGATTAAGTGTATGATGTGCCAAGGCATGTGATAGTGTTGAGTGTAGAGGATAAATCCTTGTGGGTGTGTTAGAGTAGTGCATGTGTGTGCACGTGTTATTTGTTCGAATGTGGGAGTGTGTGAGTGTTGTGTATATTAGTTGAAATGTGAAGGAATATAGGCAACATTCTTCTTGTTCTTTCTACTTCTTTGAGTAGAGAGTTCACTTTAGAGAGAGAGAGAAAATGATAGCTCACTCTTGAGAGAGAAAGCTCTACATTCGTGTGGTTTGAATGAGGAGAAAAGAGCTAAGGGAAGTCAATCTCTTATTGTTTGAAATCAAAGCTCTAGGTAAGAGTCTTGAGCATATTTTCTGCAGCTAACTTCCATGCATCATGATTTCAACATATCATTGAACCATTTTCATGAAATTAGCAAGAGAAGTGGGTCTTTGGGCTTGTAGATGTCTTGCATGTGCATCCTTGGAGATTAACCTTTTGGTTCCATCATTTTGAGTTAGAGCTTTGAAGTCATTGCAAGCTTGTGAGTTCATATCTTGATGATGTTTTGGAAATTCATGGATTCATATCAACCATTTGCATGATTTGAAGAAATTAAGAAAAAAGTTTGAAAATCTTTCATGCATGAGCTTTTGAGTTCAAATTTGCTAAATCCATGAGTATTGAGCTAAGCGTTTGAGAATGATCATGTATATGTGTTTTAGAAAGGCTTTCCAAGTGTTTTGATCAAGCTATGCATGAGTGTGGCCATTGAAATTGTATTTAAAGCTCAAAACTCTGTTTTTGGAAACCTAGAATTTCACAGTCCACTCGAGTGAGGAAACCTGCGCTCGAGCGGAGAATGCGAGCCCTCAGTATTTTTTTTTTGCAGGCATGAGCGTTTCGCTCGAGCGACCACTTGGACGCTCAAGCGAACCCTTTGCATATTGTTGTCCCGTTCGAGCGTGGAAGTTGTAGCTCGAGCATAGATTGAGACCAACCAGTACTTTCTTCAAGTTTGCAGACCGCTCAACCAAAGGAAGTCTCGCTCGAGCAACCCCTCTCATGTTTGCATGTCCGCTCGAGCGAGGAAAGCTACGCTCGAGCGGGGGCCTTATTTTCAGAAAATTTTACTAAGTGTTCCAATTCATGTTTTGGCATCCTCATTGCATCTTAGGCATTCCTAAGCCTTAATTAAGCCATAGTGATGAAGTTTTAGAATAGAAACACACTAAGAAAAGAATGTACTGAGTTACGAGACTACAAGTGTGTGTGTGTTAAGCAATGTGCTAAGAATAAACAAGAGTCAACGTAATGAAAGCTAAGCCGTGATGGCCACATGAATGTGTAATGATAAGATATGCTTGTGTTATGTATTTTGTGGTTGTAGGTCAAGACTCGTGGGTTGATTGACCGTTTACAGGAAACCACTATGAGTAACATTTCTGTAAAGATATGTTGATATGAATTATGTTCCAAATGTGATATGTCAAGTTATGATTTCTGAAATGATATTGTTTATGTGAACGAATGTCCTATGATTAAAATCTATTATGGCATCCATAGATAGTCCTAAGTCATGGGGGATGGCATGAAAATGAGGGTCCATGACATACATGTGATTACGAGATCTCGTTAGCCAATTCATTGTGGTGATATGTGTTTAATCGGTATCTGAAACCGATTACTCTAGTCGGAAGACGTTATGCGATGTGTTCTATGGGATGTACCATTACTATGTTCAAATACAAGAATGTTTATGCTATGATTTGTTTTATGCTTATGGCATGTTCGGATCTCGTTCACTAACCTCTTTACATTGATGTTAATCACTGGGCTTTAACTCACTGTGTATATATATATATAGGTGGGCATTCTGGAGATCGAGCCTGAGGGCTTTTGTCTGGACCTGTGTCTTGCTGTTAGCCAACCATTGCGCCTCACATGGAGGTTCCTGAAATGTCATGTGTTAAAGTTCTATTGTTTCTGTATATGAGAGTACCTTGTTTTGTTGGTTGTACTTGAGATGTTATTGCTAAGTGTGTGGGTATAATGAGAAAATGGTTTTTGGTTATGTATATAAAGTTTTAAATATTCTGTTTCATGTAAGTCTACACAGCTCATTAGACAACTATATTTATGTATTAGCTTCTGCTAGCCCCTTAATTTTGTTAATCTGTTTAGAGGCCTTCGGTAATCCAAGGATTACTGGCCGGTTACGATGCTAAACCTATAGGGGCGGGTTTGGGTCGTGACATTTAAGTTAGGGTTGTTTGTGAGGAGACAGAGACCAGTGAGATGAGAGTATTGGGGTGGTTTAAGAGTTACAGATGGATTTACCTGGTGTCCATCATTAGAGGTTTTTAGAATGGAGTTAATGACAGAGGATGTCAGAATGAAAGGGGCACCCTTTACAAAACAATTGAGGGTATCGAACCAGGCTTTTAAAAGTGTGGGGTAAATGTCATAGTCGAGTTTCAAAAGAGATGACCCCTTTTGGTTATCGAACCAGGCTTTTATGGGAATAGAATATTTTTCAAAAAATGCGAGATCTATTGTACACCCAAAGATTACCTTTCAAAAATTAAAGTTCTTGTTGAAGGCAGATTGGCACTTAGGGTTCTTGAATCGAAGAACGGAAGGAGAAGAAGTAGCGATGGCGGTGGAAGTGGAGGAGGTTCGTGGTCGGTTCTGTGTTGCAATAGGAGAAGGGGCTTGAGAATTCATGGAAATGAAGAAGGAGAGGTCACGAGGAGGATGGGAGAAGATCGGAATGAGAATCGTCGGAGAAAGATGTCGGAATAAGAAAATGGGCTAGGGCTAGGGATTTAATGGGTGTTGCAAGAGAGAAAGAAGGGTCGCGTGGTATATTAATACTCTTGAGAAGGTGTCGACCCTTGGGAAGAGAGATATCGACCCTTCGAATTTGAAAAGACCGTGTGGCAAAAACCTTACTCAAAAGGCAGGTGTCGACCCTTAGGGAAAAAGGGGTCGACACTAAAAAGCAGTGTCTTCAAACACAACAAGTGTCGACACCCTCAGAAAGAGGTGTCGACCCTCCCTAAAAAGCAGTGAACCAGAGATCACCTAGTGAGGACACCAGTGAGTAAAGGTGTCAACCCTTAACAATAAAAAGCACAAGGCTGGTTCAAAAGGTGTCAACCCTAGATAGTATGGGGTTAACCCTTAAGGGTCCTGGAAGACAAAAACTAGTGTTTTTCTCAGCAAGTATCACAATGAAGCATAGTAAGACATAGTTTAACATCACATAGGAATATTTAACGTGCCAAGCTTAGTTCGAATAAAGTAGAATTGTTCCTCATTTAAAGGCTTGGTAAAGATATCGGCTAATTGTTGACTTATAGGCACAAATTCGAGTTCAATGCCACTTTTAAGTACATGATCTCGTAGAAAGTGATGCCTTATTTCAATGTGTTTAGTGCGTGAGTGCTGTATAGGATTTTTTGAAAGATTAATGGCACTAGTTTTATTAAATTTAATAGGTATGTGATCAAAGTGAAGTCCAAAATCAAGAAGTTGTTGTTTCATCCAAAGCATTTTAGCACAACAACTAGCGATGGCAATATATTCCGCTTCAGCTGTAAATAAAGCCACATAATTTTATTTTTTACAAAACCAAGATGTGAATGAATTTTCAAGAAAACGACAAGTGCCACTAGTGCTTTTACGGTCAAGTCTACATCCCCGTAAAGTTGGCATCTGAATAACCATAAAGATCAAAAATAGTTGTTTTAGGGTACCAAAGCCCTAAAAGTGGAGTGCCAACGAGATATCTAAAAATACGTTTTACTGCGGTGACATGTGATTCTTTTGGAGATGATTGAAAACGAGCACACATACAAACACTAAACATGATATCGGGTCTACTAGCTGTTAGATAGAGTAAGGAACCAATTATACCTCGATATTTCTTTTCGTCTACCTGTTTACCTTACTCATCTTTGTCGATTTTAATCGATGTGCTCATGGAAATTGCTGGAAGTTTGGACAAATCCATTTCAAACCTTTTGAGGAGAACTTTGATATATTTGGCTTGAGATAGATGAATGCCATCTTGGGTTTGTTTTATTTGCAATTCGAGAAAGTATGTCAACTCTCCCATCATACTCGTTTCAAATTCGCCCTGCATATCCTTAACAAATTCCTCGCACAAAAATTCATTAATAGCTTCGAATATGATATCATCAACAAAAATTTAAACAATAAGCATATCTTCATTTTTTATTTTTATGAAAAGAGTGGCATCAATTTGCCCACAAGAAAAACCTTTTTCAATAAGAAAATTGCTCAAGCATTCATACCAAGCTTTAGGGGCTTGTTTCAAACCATACAAGGCTTTTGAAAGCTTATAAACGTGGTTCGAGTGTTTGTGATTTTCAAAACCGGGAGGTTGTTCAACATGCACTTCCTCCGAAATATACCTATTTAAAAAAGCATTTTTCACATCCATTTGATAAAGTTTAAACTTTCTTAAACAAGCAAATGCAAGCAACATACGAATGGCTTCAAGGTGTGCAATGGGTGCAAATGTTTCATCAAAATCAATGTCTTCTTCTTGGTTATAACCTTGGGCTACAATTTTAGCTTTGCTTCGGATAACAACCCTGGATTCATCCATTTTATTTCGAAAAAACCCATTTAGTTCCAATAATGGAATGATCCATAAGACGAGGAGTCAAAAACCAAACTTCATTTCTTTCAAACTGATTTAACTCTTCTTGTATAGAAAAAATCTAGTTTTCATCGTGTTCAGCCTCAGAAAAGGTTTTTGGCTCAATTTGAGAAACAAAAGCTAAATTGCCATAAACATTATGAATATAAGAACAAGTTCTTACTCTTTGTGTGGCGTCTCCTCTAATGAGGTTTTTGGGATGTCCATGAGCATACTTCCATTCTTTGAGTAGATCATTTTCCTTTGTTAGATGGGTATACTCCTTTTGAAGATCTTCCATAGAGACTTCAACATTGGGTTCCGAAGAATGAAGGCGTGGATGTTCCGCGGTTCATGAGTTTGCTCGGCAGGAAGGCCGACAGTAAACCAGCATGAGTTGTCCCGAGCTCGGCTATGCCGAAATACAACCGACCTCGGTCCTCCTTGAGCTTGGCTATGAGAACACTTGGACATAAAGTGCAGCATGCCCGTTGATAGCCGAGATAATGCAGCCCGGCTGCCGAGCTCCCAGTAGAGTAGGCTGGCAATTGGGTTAGGTGATGTTCAGCAAGACTTGTGTTGACAGATGGGATAGCAATACCACGTGTCGAGAGATCACTGGGAGTAGATTTGGGGCGTAGAGGGTATATAAGCATGTCTGCACCCCCCATACGAGCACAAACATTTTTGTAAGAAACACTCACACTCAACTCTCTCTCATCTCTCTCTCTCTATCCCCAGGTGTGTGCTAACTTGATCGTCGGAGGGGTTTTCTGGCCACACAGCGCCGAGTAGCTCACCGCTGTTGTGCACGTAGGTGATCAGACAGAAACAGAGCTTAGAAGAAAAGAGTACGGGCTTGCTTGAATATTTGCTCCTCGTACAAATTCTCAACTAGCTCTCTTGCTAACCATTTGGTTAGTGGATCCGCTATGTTGTCTTTAGACTTCACATATTCAATGAAAATAATTCCATTAGAGAGTAGTTGTCTTACGATATTATGTCGACGACGAATGTGTCATGACTTATCGTTATACATATGACTCTGTGTGCTACCTATTGTTGATTGACTATTGCAATGTATGCATATAGCAGGCACCGGTTTTGGCCAGATTGGAATATCTTCAAGGAAGTGGTAAAGCCATTCTGCCTCTTCCCCTGCTTTGTCTAAAGCTATGAATTCTGATTCCATAGTAGACCTAGCAATGCAAGTCTATTTGGAAGATTTCCAAGATACAGCCGCCCCACTAAGAGTAAAGACATACCCACTGGTGAACTTTGAGTCTCTAGTATCTGATATCCAATTTACATCACAGTATCCTTCAAGTATTGCTGGATATCTAGTATAATTAAGCCTAATGTTACGAGTAAATCGAAGATATCTAAGAACCCTTATAATAGCTTTCCAATGTTCTACTCCTGGATTACTCGTATATCTACTTAATTTACTTACTGCATAAGCTATATCTGGACGAGTGCACTTCATCAAGTACGTTAAGCTTCCAATAATTTGGGCATATTCTAATTGAGAAATACTTTCTTGTACATTCTTAGAAAGAAACAAATTAACATCCACAGGTGTTTTAGAAAGATGATCATCATCTTTGCTAAATTTGTTAAGTATTTTCTCAATGTAATGAGATTGTGAAAAAGCATAACCTTTTGATGTTTGGTAATTTTTATACCAAGAATTACATCAGTAATGCCTATGTCCTTCATGTCAAAATGTTTATTCAACATTTTCTTGGTAGTTTTAATCATATCATTATTACTACCTATGATGAGCATATCATCTACATAAAGACATACAATGACATAACTTTTGTCTGTATTTTTAATATAAACACATTTGTCACACTCGTTACTTTTAAATCCATTTGACATCATTATCTTGTCAAATTTATCATGCCATTGCTTTGGCACTTGTTTTAAACTATATAATGATTTAACCAATTTACACACTTTCTTTTCTTTTCCTGGAACAGAAAAACCTTCTGGTTGTTCTATGTAAATTTCTTAATCTAACTCACCATTTAAGAAAGCGGTTTTCACATCCATTTGATGAATTTCTAGGTTGTACAAAGACGCAATAGCAATTAGCATTCTAATGGATGTTATCCTAGTAACCGGTGAGTATATGTCAAAGTAATCTAGACCTTGTTTTTGTCTAAATCCTTTGACCACAACTCTCGCCTTGTATTTGTCAATTGATCCATCCACTTTCATTTTTCTTTTGAAAATCCACTTGTACCCAGGAGGTTTACAACCTGGTAGTAAGTCCATTAATTCCCAAGTGTGATTTTCCAAGATGGATTCAACTTCACTATTGACAGCTTCTTTACATAAAGGAGCCTTAGGACTGGACATAACTTCTTTAAAAGTTAAAGACTCATTCTTTAACAAAAAAGTTAGAAAATATGGATCAAAAGATTTTGAGGTACTAATATGTTTACTACGCCTAGGTTCCTCTTCATCAATTTGATCTCGCTCTTGTTCTTGATCATTACTAGTAATAGCATCAAAAGATCTTTTCTTATTATTAGTCTCTTGGCCAATCTTATTCGGAAACACATGTTCAAAGAAAGATGCATTCTGAGATTCAATAATAGTATTTACATGCATTTCGGAATATTCTGATTTATGAATCAAAAACCGATATGCATTACTATTCTTGGCATAACCAATGAAAATGCAATCAACTATTTTATGACCTATCTTAGTCTTCTTAGGACTATGAATAGCCACTTTAGCCAAATACCCCCACACTTTTAAGTATTTGTAGGATGGTACTCTCCCATGCCACAATTCATAAGGTGTTTAATCCACTTTCTTTCAGGGTACTTTATTAAGTATATAATTAGCAAAAATCAGCAATTCCATTTTGCTGAGGTGAGTAAGGAGCGGTGTGAACAAAGTATGATGCAGCGGAATAAAATATTTAAGGTCATACCTTTCTGAAATATTCTGAACTCTGATGGATCTCGTGGGTAAATCAGTGCTTCCTCAATCTGGTCAATCAACCCAGCAGTGGGGTGATATTACAATGGTGAATATCACCCACACAAATCACAGTGCAAATAGCTTATTGATTGTTTATGGGAGAGAGACAGTATATGGGAGAAACTGTATGTGGGAAAAACAAAGATGATACGTTGTATATCTCTTAATCACCCATAACCCATATATCAGATATATAATCTAATTATCTCCCTTATCCATATAAGTTACTACAGATAATATCATATATCTATATCATCTATCCATATTAGAATATGATAGATATATATCCAGAGTAGTTATCCAAATAGGTTTGAATTCAAATTCAAAACCCATTTGGATCAGGTTCAAAATGTTAAATGGTCATGCCACATGGGCGCCCATTTCTAACATCTCCCACTCAAGACATGAGTTGGCATGACACGCCACATCTCTATCTCAATCTCCCAAAAGAACAATCTCATACTAGCTAATGCACCGTGCGATCACGAGAACACTGCATGTGGGAGCTCTATACTAGAAACTCAATATGAGTCAAGATAAAGACATCAACCCAAAAAGAATGAAATAGTGTCTCATGTACCTGCACCAATCTAGCTACATCAATCCAAAAAACATCTCTAATCCCTCAAAGAACATGTTTGACTCTCCTAGGTCCCGCATTATATTCACACCCAATCAGCATCCTTTGAAGAGCGATGTGAGTTGTCGACAGTGAATATAGAGCAGAGATGTAGAACTAGATGATCTTGCCTTCACCCTCATATCATTCAATTTGAAATTGACCGCTTTCCCAGTAATGTCCCTTAAAGCCGAATCATACATGACCGCAGGCAACATACCAAAGTAGCCGAACATTAACTCCTCATCTTATGACATAGTCAAAGGTCACAAAAGGCACAAAGTGAAGTCATTTAAGGAAAAATGACTTTTAGGACTCACACGGTGAAGAAGCAGGGACCCATTCTTTCACCTCGCTAACGGGTCGATAAGCACATGCAGTATGAATGCATGTTATAGTGGAGTTACTCTTCCAAAGAGTGATGTTAAACTCACACACCATACAGATCTTAGTCTAGTCGCTCTTAAGCGCACAAGTCGCTTCCTAGTGTCTAACTCGAATTCTCTATTTGCTCGCCTCTCAGGCATCAAATGAGATCTCGCATCTGGCTATCCATAACAGGCACATCATGGAAAAGTGGGTACTTTCATATCCATGGTCGGTCTCCAATCAAGACCTCATCTTGGCTCCAACCAAGGCAGGCGACATAGCTAGTGGATAATACTAGTCTCATCCTTACTTGCTACCTAGCGCTAAGGGCGATTGCTCGTGTGAGTGAGCCAATCTTGCCTGCTAACATCAATTTAATTATTTTGTGTATACTAATTCACAAACCATTGCAAAAGGTAGTAAACATAAATGTGTAATAGAAACAAATATGAATACAAATGGCATAAATATCCCACAAAAAAAAATAAGAGTTCAACTGAATACACATAAAAAAATCACCACCTACGTAGTCCTAAAGCCCTAACATGAGTGAGATAAACATCTCTAGCAATAGGCTTAGTCAAAGGGCCCGCAACCATGCGACTCGTAGGGATGTGCTCTAGGATCACTTCTTTCTGCGCCAAAATGTCTCTGATAAAGTTGAACCTCACATCAATGTGTTTGGTTCTGCCGTGGTATTTAGGATCCTTAAGCGTGGCGAGTGCGACCATCTTTGTCACAATGGATAGTCACAGGTGCGAAGTATGTGTGACAACATCCAAATCTTTGAAGGAATCTCCTCAACCACACGGCTTCTGAACGGCGGATGAACAAGCCACAAACTCGGCCTCCATAGTCGATAAGGCGTCTGAGATTGCTTCTTACTACTCAAGAAATAGCACCATCGCTAAGCATGAAAGCATATCCTCAAGTAGACTTACGCTCATCTAGGTCTCCTCCCCAACAAGATCACAATAGCCAACTAGATGTAGATCTCAACTCGTAGCAAAGTGTGTAACTGCAATTCCTCTAAGATATCGTAATATCCTCTTAACTGCTTTCCAATGAGCTGGTCCTGGGTTGGATTGGTAACGACTCACCAATCCGACTGCATAACAAATGTCAGGACGTGTACACACCATAGCATACATCAAGCTTCCAACAGCATTTGCATAGGGAACACGGGCCATCTTTTCATTTTCTTCTTAAGTCTTAGGACCCATATCAAGGCTTAAGCTCTCGCCTTTTGCAACAGGAGTGTCAATGGGTTTGCAGCTCTGCATCTGGAACCGCTCTAGAATAGTCTTAATGTAAGTCTCTTGAGACAAACCAAGAAGTCTCCTAGAGCGATCCCTAAGGATCTTAACACCGAGCACATAGCTTGCCTCACCCATGTCCTTCATCTCAAATGTAGAGGACAACCACATTTTAGTGGCGACAATCATCTCATTGTCATTTCCAGCCAATAATATGTCATTTACATATAATGACAATATCAGAAAAATGTCCTTGGACCGCTTAACGTACACACAGTGATCTTCATCAATCATCGTAAACCCATTAGAAACAATGGCTCGATGAAATCTCAGATTCCAATGTCTGGATGATTGCTTTAAGCCATAAATAGATCGTTGAAGCTTGCAAACTTTGCGCTCCTGACCTACTGCCACAAAGCCTTCTGGTTGATCCATATAGATCTCTTCATCCAATTCTCCATTGAGAAATGCAGTTTTAACGTCCATCGACATGACTCTAAGTCCAACCGAGCTACTATGGCGAGATTAGGCGAATAGAGGCAAACCTTACAACTGGTGAAAAAGTTTCCTCATAGTCCACACCCTCTCGTGGGTGTAACCTTTCGCCACTAGGCGAGCCTTATACCTTTCTATGGAACCATCCGCCTTGCGCTTGACTTTGAGAACCCATTTGTTCCCAATAGTCCTGCGCCCTGGCGGCAAATCAACCAAGTCCCAGACATGGTTTTTCTTCATAGACTCTATTTCTTCATCCATTGCAGTACTCCATTCTTTACTAGCAGGGGATGAGAGAGCCTCTTTGAGATTCTTAGGCTCCATCTCATCACTCGGAGCAATCATGAATGCTTCCCCTTCTATCTCAAAACGACGACGGGTATAGCTCACGTTTCCTTCTACGTAGTTGAGAATCCTAAGAATCCTCATCCATTGGATCTAATCCATGGGCAAGTAGATCGCTCCCACTGTCCCTAGGAGCTTGAGGAATTATTTCCTCATTCTCTACTAGGCTACTAGGTGCACCTTCAAGTAGATCCTCCATCTCATAGAGTTCTACTTCTCTAGTTACCTCACCTCTCTGCTAGGAAATCCTCCTCTAGGAAATCCACATCTCGTGACTCAATTTCAGTCACACTTCCATCCGGATGCTCCCCAACAAACACATAGCCCTTAGAATGCTCACTATAGCGAATGAAGATACACTTCTTTCCTCTAGGGCCCAACTTCCCAAACTTATGAGAAGCGTTGTGTATGTAAGCTGCCGAACCCCAAGGTCAAAGTATTGCCCAAATCGAGCTTTTGCCACCCACATCTCATATGGGGTGGAAGGAACGATTTGGAGGGCACACTGATTGACATAGGCAAAGCCAACAAAGCATCTCCCAATAAGAAATTGGAAGATTAGCTTGCGCCATCATTGATCTAACCATGTCAAGCAATGTGCGATTCCTTCTCTCCGCTACACCATTTTGTTGCGAGTCCTAGGAATTGTCAATTGCACGATAACTCCTTTTTCCTCACGAGCACTTTAAATTGCTCGGATAGATACTCACGTCCTCGATGGGTCCTTAGAGCCTTAATGCTCTTGTCTAATTGATTCTCAACCTCATTAACATATCGTCTAAAGCAATCCAATGCTTCTGACTTGTGAGAAATCAAATAGACATGACCAAAACGCGTGCAATCATCTATAAATGTGATGAAATAAGGGGCTCCATGCCTTGCCCTCACATTCATTGGTCCACATATATCAGAATGAATAAGTTGCAATGGGATAGATGCCCTTATGGCTTTCCCAAAAGGTTTCCTTGTTGCCTTTCCAAAGAAGACAAAGGCTCACAAGTAGGCAAAGTGACTCTAGCGAGTGGGCCTAAAAGACCTTCTCTAGCCAATCTAGTCATCCTGTCTTGCCCTATGTGGCCTAATCTAGCATGCCATCTCATAGAATCATTATCACAAAAAGATGCAATATTAGAAACAGAGCCATTGACATTTTTATTAAAACTAGAATCATCCACATCCAAAACTAAAAAACCATCTAAAAGATAACCAAAACCACAAAAAATAGTTCCCAAATAAATGCTAACACCATTATTCTCAAAACAAAAGCTAAAACCAAGGCTCATCATGCTAATAACTGAAACTAAGTTTCGCCGAATATCCGGAGCATAAAGAACATCATGAAGATACAAGGTGCGCCCTCGTCGCATTTCCAGCTTGAATGTGCCAATGCCAAGCACCTCTACACTGGACTCGTTCCCCATGTAAACTTTTCTGCTCCCAGCAGGTACTCGGCGATACTCAACGAACCCTACTCTGTCCCTCGCGATGTGGTGCATTTGCTCGGTCTACAACCCAAAAATGAGGAGAATGAGCAATTAATGCTTGACTAGACACAAAGCATTGAATGCGAGAAATTAAGTAAGGGAGTACCTTCTTCTGCTCAGGGCAATCCCGAGCGAAGTGTCCTTCTTTGTTACAGTTAAAGCATGTCAACTTAGCCTTTGCCTTCTTACCACCTCTCTTGCCCCTACGCTTGAAATTTCTAGCGCCATTAGGCTTAAGCACAGCTGTTGCTTGCTTCTTAGGGGCACCTTTTGCTTTTCCACGTTTGAACTGAGAAGTCCTACGTGAGCTTGACTCAACCACCATAGCGTAACCATCGACTTAGCCGCCTCAAAGGCGCCAAATCTAGCTCCAAATGACGCGATATGTCTTCGAATGTTTTCACACTCTCATTATGCATCATGTTCTGCTTCATTTGCTCCCAAGAATTTGGCAGAGAGCGTATCACAGCTTGTACTTGCTGCTCTTGAGTCAAATTGTGCCCAGCAGCCGCAAGCTCACGTATCATGGCTGACATGACTCTCAAATGCTGCTTCATCGAGTGATGCGCCCTTTTCTGATATGAGTCAAACTTCATAGTCAACCCACGTAGCTTTGCCAAAGAGGTAATACCAAACTTTTGCTTGAGAGCTTCCCACATCTCAAATGCAGTCGGGCAATGCTCAAACTCACTAATCAAGTCGTTGTGCATGCTGCTCAACATAATAAAACGCGCGCACCGATCTTTGTTACACCAAGTCTGAAAGGTTTCAAGATCACGACGATGTTGAGTCAGATGTTCGCCTGCTCAACCATCACTTGTTCAAGTGTGGTCAAGACTTCTTGCTCATTGAGGAGGTATTGGATCTTCTGGCGCCATATATCATAATTGTCGCCATCCAATTTCTCTCCCTTAGTTAAGTCTGCTACCATCGCTCTTAGCGACCATTTCTACATCTGAGTAAACAAATGCTAGGGATATTAATTATAGCAACACAAAACAAAATATTTTGCAGCAAAAAAAAATCTAAATTAAATAATGATAATTTTACACATGTCTCAAGATCGAAAATTTGCTATGCTCGTAATCATCTCTTGCGCCTCTAGTAATAATTATCAAAATTTAATTTAATTCCATGCGCAAAAACAATCAAACAATCTCCCACTACTTATGGCATATACAAAGCATGATAAAATCCATACAATAGCATTTCATTGTAAATTTACAAACAACTCATGCTATATTTATTTAATTATGGAATTCAAATAAATAACTAATCATGCTTCTCTAATTACAACATATTACAAATCCAAAAAAAATATGCTGTATTCAATATTCAGATTATGCCATAATTAAAGTGTACATCATTTTGAAATTTTCTGAAATTTTCTGAAATTTTCTGGAATTTTAAATAACTAATAAACACAAATAAAATTAGAAATAAAAAATCCAGAAACTGATAAACTGAGACAATACTCAAATTATGTCATAATTAAAAATGTACATCATTCTGAAATTTTCTGAAATTTTTTTTTTCTGAAATATTCTGGAATTTTAAATAACTAATAAACACACATAAAATTAGAAATAAAAAATCCAGAACCTGATAAACAGAAAAAATATTCCCAGTAAATAGTAAAACATTTCAGAAGTCCACAATAAAAAATTCAACCCCATAAAATTATTTATGCAATACCAGAATCATTTTAAAACATAAAAAATGAATTATTAACACATAAAAAATATTTTTTATTTTCGTAAAATTTTCAAAATTTTACAGAACATAGAAAAATTTATTCTGAGTCTAACAGTACAAACCACGCATAAAACAAATAAGTAATGAATTAATTATGACCATTTAACGCAATATAGAATTAAAAAACAGAACAAACAGTGCCTTAGGCATTATCGATAAGCCTGCCACGGGAAAAAGCGGCTCACAAGGACTCATCACTGACTCGAGCGGCTCGGTATAGACGCTCGAACGCGGCTCAGCGCTCGGCTCCAACACGCGTCTGGCGAGGCGGCGATGGCGCTAGCGTGACAGGCCAGACGGCGCGTGAAGGCGCGTCGGCCGAGCGTCTGGCGCGTGGGAGCGCGTGGGCGCGCGTGGGAGCGGGCTTACTGCGTTGGGTGGCGCGTGCACACCACGCGCCGCCTTCCAGGGTGTTTTCTGGTCCGATTTTTGTACTTCCAGACTCTTTTTTTTTTAAATAAAACCATTTATGGTATTTAAAAAGGCATTAATGAACATAAAAAAAAATATTTATGCTCTTAATCTAATAAAATAGATTTTTTTTTCTTTACTAACATTCATGTATATAATGTATACATATATATATAACAAATATACACATGATTAATGGAAACACGAAAATATCCATTAGAGGCTCTGATACCAATGTGAACAAAGTATGACGTAGCGGAATAAAATATTTAAGGTCATACCTTTCTGAAATATTCTGAACTCTGATGGATCTCGTGGGTAAATCAGTGCTTCCTCAATCTGGTCAATCAACCCAGCAGTGGGGTGATATTACAATGGTGAATATCACCCACACAAATCACAGTGCAAATAGCTTATTGATTGTTTATGGGAGAGAGACAGTATATGGGAGAAACTGTATGTGGGAAAAACAAAGATGATACGTTGTATATCTCTTAATCACCCATAACCCATATATCAGATATATAATCTAATTATCTCCCTTATCCATATAAGTTACTACAGATAATATCATATATCTATATCATCTATCCATATTAGAATATGATAGATATATATCCAGAGTAGTTATCCAAATAGGTTTGAATTCAAATTCAAAACCCATTTGGATCAGGTTCAAAATGTTACATGGTCATGCTACATGGGCGCCCATTTCTAACAAGCGGTGATTTGATGAATTATTTCATGTTCTTTACAAAACTCACCAAAAGGTGATTCATATTCATCACCTCTATCACTTCTTATTTTTTTGATTTTCTTACCAAGTTGATTTTCAACTTCATTCTTATGTTGAATGAAAGTTTCCAAAGCTTCATCATTGGTTCGAATTAAATAAACATAACTATATCTAGAATAGTCATCTATAAAAGTGATAAAATATTTTTTCCCACCTCTAGTTTGAATTGATTTAAAATCACAAATGTCACTATGAATTAATTCAAGTGATTATGTACTTTTTTCAATTGAATGAAAAGGAGTTTTGGATAATTTTGCCTCAACGCAAATTTCACATTTATGATTTGTATTAATGTCAAATTTAGGTAAATATTCTATATTAATTAATCTACACAAAGATCCATAATTAACATGTCCAAGTCTACCATGCCATAAATTTGAAGACTCAAACAAGTAAAAAAAAAATGTATTTTTACTAATAACTGAGGGTACAACGGTCATTACATTTATCTTGAAAAGGCTATCAAACATGTAACCTTTTCCTACATGCATCTCATTCTTAGTAAGTACAAATTTATCACTCTCAAATACTAGCCTAAACCCATTCTTACTCAACAAAGATCTGGAAATAAGATTCTTGCGAATGTCCGGTATATGTAACACATTGTTGAGAGTGAGTTTCTTTCTAGATGTCATCTTCAGAACATTCTTCCCTTGTCCTTCAACTTTGAAAATTGAGGAGTTGCCCATAAAAAGTTGTTCACCGTTGCCCATTGTAGAATAAGATGTGAACATCTTTTTGTCGGCACAAATGTGGCGAGTAGCACCAGTGTCCACCCACCATTTTTTAGGATTTCCGACAAGATTTACCTCAGAAACAACTACAGAAAGATTGATGTCATCTACACCATTGGAAATATTGTCCACTTCGATCATATGGGCTTGAGCAGGCTTCTTGCTTGTTCTTCTTTTGCTTTTGCCTTTGCTACCGCAATCTTTGGCCCGATGTCTCTCTTTGTCACAGATGCAACACTTGCCATTAAACTTGTATTTTTTAATTTCCCCTCCTTTAGAGCCTTGTGATGAACTTTCTTCAGAAAACTTCCGTTTCTTTACTTTTGGAGCATGTTCCACCATATTTGCCTTATACTCCATAGGATGCTTACCAGTCCGCTTTTCAGAATTGAGGTTGTTCTCCTTAATCCTCAAACACACAATTAATTCTTCCAAAGACATTTCTTTGCGCTTGTGTTTGAAGTAGTTTTTGAATTCCTTCCAGCCTTGTGGTAATTTCTCAATTAATGCTGCAACTTGGAAGGATTCACTAAGAGACATGCCTTTTGCATAAATGTCATGCAGTATGAGTTGGAGATCTTGAACTTGGCTGATCACAGTCTTAGAATCAATCATCACAAAGTTCAAGAATTTGCCAACCACAAATTTTTTTAAGCCGGCATCTTCCGTTTTGTACTTTTTCTCCAAAGACTCCCAAAGTTCCTTTGTTTTCTTGATAGGATTGTAGACGTTGTATAATGTGTTGTCAAGTTCGTTCAAGATGTAGTTTCGGTAAAGGAAATTAGCATGTTTCCAGGCATTGACCGCAGCAACCACTTACCGGTCAGTTTCATCCTCGTTCAGAGTAGAAGCATTTTCACGGAGAAAACGAGCTAGGTTTAGAGTTGTAAGATAGAATAACATTTTCTGTTGCCATCTTTTAAAATCAGTTCCTGAGAACTTCTCTGGCTTCTCACCGTGATTTACCAAGATCTTGTCTAACAGAGAGGAGTTGGCAATTACGACCACCATTTAAATTACTCGTTTGAGCATTTGTTTCAGTAGCCATGAATTCTAAATTATAAAATAAAATTATAATTAGAATTTATACTACACATAAAATTAATCCAAATTCACAGAATTAAATTCTGTAAAAATAAAAGAAACAAGAATTTAATTTTTATTTTTCAATTAATTTGGAAATAAAATAAAAATTTATTTAACCAAATTAATTCCACACAGAAAATTAAATTTCTGTAACACTTCAATAATTAAAAAAAATGAATTTATTTTTAATTAATGAACAATCAGAAATTATTTAAGAAAACCAAAATTAATTTCTGACAACTTTCATAAATAAATATTCTGAATTGTTAATGACACCAATATATTACTACTAGTTGCCAAAGAAAATAGACAGTCTATTACTACTATCTGTCAAACAGTATATTACTACTATTTGTTTTCCAACCAAAATATTATTTTGTAAAATCACAGAAAAATAATTTATGTAAGAAGAAGAAAAAAGAAAGGAAATAAACGAAAAATTCTGTAAACAGAATAATTCAAATCTGTCTTAAGATTGTTGGAATAATCTTCTGTGTAAAAAATAAATTGAAACTAAATTAAACAAAATAAAATAAATAACTTACAGAATTTATTTTACCGAACCGAAAGAATAATAAAAGATCAAGTTGAGTGTGTGACATTCTGTCCTTAAGACAGATTTGTCCCGCTACGGTGCTTACGGTTAAGTGGCCTCTATCTCCCAAGATACAATGATCTTCACAAATTTGTAGTAGCACTCCAAACAGATTTGTCTAGCGAACTAGAACCATGTGTTATATACTCTCTTTAATTTTCCTAAAGACTAATATGAAGAATTTATACAAACAGATAAAATCTGAACCGCAGGAAAAATATTTTTCAGACTAATATTGGATCCCCAAACTGCTGGAATTAAACTGGTATTTATAGGCAAAAATTATGTTCGAATAAGTGCTAATTTGAAGTGAACAGATGCACATTTAAATTGGACAGGTGCAAGCACTATTCAAACAGATAACTATTGGAATAGTTGATTTGTCCGAACTGTATGAACCTGTTTGAACTGGGCAGATAATATGTATAACTGCAGCAGTTTAGAGCAGTTAATCAGTTAGATATTTCGGACAGAAACAAAAAATTAAATTCAATTTTGGCACAAACTTTAAATTTAATTTCATTAAGAATTTCTGGAAACAATTCAAATAAATTTTGTCCAAAAAGTTAATATAAGAACTGACCCGACCCACACCCCACACCCACACCCAGCACGGCTCAGTTGGTGGCAACGTACGTGGTGGTTTGGGCTAAGATTCATTTTGTCCATAACTCCTCCCTTCTACAAACTTGGGGTGTCCCTTGGGACCCAACCCAAGTATTGTACTCTAGAGCTTATATACATACACAAGCTCTCTTAAAGTTTCAATATGGGACAACTCATTTCAAGGAAACGTCCGGATCCTCTAGAGTCATTTCCTGAAGTGATCCTCTAGAGTGATCTTTTATAGCCCGACACGTGTTTCATTAATGGAACCAATGGCTGAGATGATCCCTCGCCAAAACGACGTCGTTTTGGCGGCCAACACAATTTTTTTATTTTATTTTTTTTTGCAGTTGCAGATCGAGAGGAAAGAGGAGATAGAGTTGAGGAAATAAAGATTTTGCAGAGATTGATTTTTTTTTTTGCAGAGATCTAATTTTTTGAAATCTCTAGTTTTTTGATCTCTATTCTTCAAAAAAAACTCACTTTAATCTCTATTCTTCAAGAAGTTTCAAGGACATAGAGATTTTGCAGAGATTTTGATGGGTTTGAGAGATGAAGAAGAAAATGGGTGGATTTGCAAAAAAACCCATATGAAAATGGATTTGGTGTTATCCATGGCCATGAACTTCCTGAGAACAATAAACAATAAACAATCCAACAATAGATTCAAGAAACCCAGAAAAACCCAAAGAACATTTCAACCAATCAAAACAATAAACAACCAAACTATAGATTCAAGAAAAAACAAAATAAATAAATAAATAAATAGCATAGGTGTATTCCAAGGAAAATGAATGTGTATTCTAAGATCAGACTTGCTAGCCCACCAAATCAAGATCGATGGATTTATTAGATCTTCATTTTCCCCCCTAAAAACCAAAACCCATTGAAGAAACCAGTCGAAACAACACCTCCAAAATCTAAGAAACAAGAAACCAAACAACACCAATACCCATGAGTCCTTCTCAAATGAAGAACATGAAAAAGAAGAAAAATAAGATGAGGGTGAAGAGAGGAAGGAGGAGAGAAGGGGGCGACAGTGGGTGATCTACAGAAATTTTGAATTAAAACTTTTCTTTTTTTTTTTGAAATTACTAACCAAAACGTTTGGTTAGTTTTATTTTGAGCCGTTGGATCACTCACTTCATGAATCACTTCAGGGAATCCCACTCTAGAGGATCCTGATACTTCAAGGAAATCCACATTTAATTATTTAAATGTCCAATTCCACGAATTCGAAAACGACGTCAACTTCTCATTCATTCATAAATGGTTTTGACGAACTGTCTTCACCGTGTGACTCACTATGCGGCAAGGAACACGTCACCTCTTCTGACCCACCCCAAAAGACGTTTGGGGCCCATTCAATTTTTGACTCAAAGATGTCCCAAAATTAGCCTTATAAAACCAATTTTTCCAACATTAACATTGGTGAAATTAGTAATTATGATTATTATTTTATAAAATACACTCATTTGTAATTTCAATTTTTTTTTATAGTCTCTACTGTGGTTCTTTTATTTGAAAAGATAGTAATACTCATTATTAAATCGTAATTAATAAACAAGTAATAATAAGCTTCCGTTTGAGAAGTGGGTTGACTTTTTAACTTTTTTAGCTATTTTAGCCTGAGCTAAAATAGCTTGGTTTGGGAAGGACTTTTTGGCTTTTTGATTTTTTTAAACTTTTTTTGTAAGATAAGAGTGTAATGATTATGGATTGGATGTGATGTTTTGTTTATTGTGGCTAAAATAGCCTATTTTATTTTTTGTGGCTAAAACAGTCAAAAAAAAAACTTGAAAACCTTCTTCCCAAACGGTGCCGAACTAATATTTTTTAATATAAATTGTCTTAGGTGTCTTAAATTTATAATGGTATAAAAAATGAACTATTATTCTCACTCTACTTTATTCAACGTGCAATTTTTTTTTTATTCTTATTATATATAATTATTTTTCTCAATTCATTTTATTCAAAATATACTCATTTCTATGTACAAAAAAAAATAAATAAATAAATTAGTGCAAACTAGATTGAGAATAACGGTCTCCTAAAAAAATATAAAGTTATTAATTACATACACATCATCATGTCACCCAAGAAAAAGTCACCGTCACCGTTATCTGATATTGCCACCCCACCTATCGTTTTTCCTATAGTTGAAGTTTTCTCTGTCAATCTCTCTCTCTCTCTCTCTCTCTCTCTTTTGTGGACTGGTGTTGTTTGATATTTTTGTCGTTGTTGGTTTGTGGAGAGAGAGGGAGAGAAAGGAAGAATCAAAGCCTGCAGATCTGCATTCTCCAAAAAAAGCCATTTGCAGGTTCCAAATCTTTTTCACGACTTTCCTGATAATGTGAAAGCGAAACATTGTTTGATAGCTTTGTGTCCATTCTGTTTGTGGGGTATATTCATAAAGTTTGTTGAATCGGAATTATTGAATTGAGTTTCATGTTTTCTGTAAATAATTCACATTTCATGTTTAGGTACTTAATTATTGAGGTATTGAATTTGATTAGATTATAAATTTTTGTTCTTCAATATAAACAAATTTCTATTTCGCTGTGATTTTTTTTTTTTAATGGGTATTGCTACATTTATTTTATTTTTTTAAAAAAATTTCTTGGAACGACAGTTGATGTGTTGGCTTTATTTATGAATTTTCTCATTTAGTTTGATGGTTTCTTAATAATTTGTGTGTTTTTTCTTCTTCTCTGGCATTCTTGTGGAAATTGTTTATTTGGAAAATTTGATGTGGGTATCATGCTTATTGTGAATATCTTGCAATTTCATATATGGGTATTGCAATTTGCACCATTTGTTGCCTGTTCAATGAATTGGTTAATTGGTGTTTTAAAATATATATATATATATATATTTGTTGGATTGGGCACAAGTTTATTTTATATTCAAAATTTTCCTTTAAATCGTAAATAATTGGGACAAATTGGCTGTTTTCATTGCAGATCTGTTTCCCAAAATTTAGATTTTCTTTTAAAATTTGTGAATTTAACTAGATTGATTGATCTTTCCTAATAGGGGCTCTTCAAGTTGTTTATTTCTTCCCATGGGGCTCTTTCTTGTATTAATGCTGGTATTGGGTTTGCGAGTATGTGGTGTTGGATTGATTTTCATTGGTTGATTGTTCATTTTGATATAGTTCAATTGACATTTGTAAATAATCTGCTACAGTTTGACCCAAAATAAATAAATAAAATAAACCACAATGGCTTACTACATTTAGTTCTGTTCATTTCCTATATTTTGGAATTATAATTCCATATACTGCCTTTTGTGTTTTTCAAGATGAATTGATTGGGAAATGACGAAGAAAGGGAGCTGGATTTCTGCATTGAAGAAAGCTCTCACTCCTGAATCCAAGGGGAAGAAAGATAAGGTTTCAGATTATTTAAATTTTCATTTTATTTTATAACCTGTATGTATATTTGTACATGCGTATGTGTGTATGTTTGGTGTAGAATTGTAATTGAGCGTTGTGCAATTCTCTTAGCAGAAAACCCGTAGATCGAACAGCAAATCGTTTGGGAAACATGAGAGCCCAGATCTGGGCTCTCCACCTGCAGAGGCTGCATTGTCCGCCCCTGCCACTCCTCCTAGAGAGGAGGAAAAATTAACAGAAGTTGAAAATGAGCAGGACAAGCATGCTTATTCTGTGGCTCTTGCCACTGCTGCTGTAGCTGCAGAGGCTGCTGTTGCAGCTGCTCAGGCTGCTGCGGAGGTTGTTCGGCTCACAAATTCGGCCCGTTACTTGGGTAAATCCGAGGAGGAAGTAGCAGCAATCAAGATTCAGACTGCATTCCGAGGATATTTGGTATTGATCACTGTCATTTTAAGCAAATCTATTTCTTGGAAATGCCCATATTTGTATAATTCGAGAAGTTCATATATTGTGAATTGTGCACGCTGGTAAGCGTTTTTTTTTTTTTTGTTTTGATAAAAATGCTAGTAGGTTTACTGCAAATACTTGTGGTTATGAATTCATTTTGTTGGCTTTGAGAACTTGTTTAGACTTGCTCTAGCCATTCTATGAGAATATATTGTGGGAATCTCTGGTTCCTAATAAATGCAAAAATCATCTTCCATCATCATTATCTTTTTTAGTGTTACCAACAATGGTACTCTGTCAGCTATGGAAAGCATTCCATGTAAAAATGTCAAATACTACGAGCAATATGAATTTGTCGTATGCTAAGAAAAAAGTGTTTACTATTTTGTGTTTTTTGACTGGGAATTGGGTTCAATGTTTCTTAGGCAAGGAGGGCATTGAGGGCCTTGAGAGGGCTGGTGAGGTTGAAATCTTTGATACAAGGGCAATCTGTCAAACGTCAATCCACAACCACCTTACAATGCATGCAGACTCTGGCTCGTGTGCAGTCTCAGGTTCGTGCCAGAAGGATCAGAATGAGAGAGGAGAACCAGGCTCTCCAGAGACAGCTCCAACAAAAACATGAGAAAGAGCTCGAGAAGTTGAGAACTTCAGTGAGTGCAATTTTAAAACCCCTGTATTTTGTGATATGTGTGTCTGTGCATGAAAGTGTAGGGGTTTTGCATTTTGTTTTTCTCAAATTCATAACTGCAGTTTTATCAATTCACGACATGTCTATTCTGCGTTACTGTCTTGAGCGAACCACTTTAGATTTTCAAATCAAGTGTTGGCTGATTGACATCAAGATTCAAAATTGAAAACAATCACAAAATGTTGAAACTTTAAACATTGTTTTATTTGCTCACGACTTGAATTTGATTTAAGGCAACTCCTTTTCTCTTTGGTGCCTTGTACCATTGAAACATTGCATGTATATCTATGAAGCACGAATACCTTGCCACATTTCATATACCGGTGTCCGACACGTGTCAAACATGGACATGTTGGGACACTTTGGAGACAAGAGGTGTCCCATTTTTATTTATTTTTGCACCAATTTTATCAAAGGTTGATAAATTTGATGAGAATAAATTTTCGACATAGAATAAGCATATAATATTAAAAAATATGACATACGATAAATATATAAAATTATGTATTTTGCTCATGTCCCTCTCTTGTTGTGTCCTTTTTTTTAAAATTTATGTTCATGTCAAGTTTGTGTCCGTGCTTCTTAGACGTGCAAGAGTCTAGATGGAAATGTGAAAAGAAGTGAAAAAAAAAGTCATCGTCACATAGGATATGTGGTCTTTTTGTGCTTATACATTTTGCAATATTATTATAATAGGTGGGAGAAGATTGGAATAGTAGTGCCCAATCTAAGGAACAAATTGAAGGAAAGCTACAGAACAGGCAGGAGGCTGCTGCGAGAAGGGAAAGGGCATTGGCTTATGCGTACTCCCGCCAGGTATTTCGGCCATTCTTTCTTGAAGCTGAGCTTAACTTTCTTTCATGTTGGCCAATTTGAAAGGATTACATGCAGTGCTAAATTAGCAAAATCCTTAATAGGGTTTGATTTGTCACTAGGAAGGTGTGATATCTTATTATCCTTGTTCTCTCGTCTCCTTTATATTACTCATTCTCGCAATCATAGAGTAAGAAGATCTATAAAAAGATAAACACGCAATTATAGAGGTCCAAGAAATGGGTCCCAACGTAAGCCCACAAGTCCGCGCCTGGGTTCTCTCTTCCTGAAAATGTTAAACAATGGGTCAGCTTGACAGCTTAGTAAGTAGAAGCACGGATAGTAGTTATAGTTTTGAAACAGAGATTCAGTTCTAAAATACGAAGTATATATAACATAAGCTAGATTAGCATACGGTTCTGAGTTCAATCAAGCACATGTGATGTCTTACTATCCTTATTCTCTCCTCTCGTTTCTATTACTAATTCTCACAATCATATTGACAGTAAGATATAGTAGTTAATTAAGTTTAATATTTTTATTAAAATTATGCGATGAGTGGAAAAGTTAGATCCAATAGATCCATATTCTTCACTTCCTAAGTAAGTTGTCTCTAGAAGTGCATTGTGGAAAAAATATCTTTCACTTACATGGTTATGCAGTGATGTCAGAGTTATGCTTTGTTTCATCGCATATCTTGCTTGTAAGTTGTAGCAGCATCACAAGCATGAGAGAAGTGGATAATTGTTTTTTTTTAGTTATTAGTTTCCTGGATTTTTCTTTTAAAGTACCGAGTGGAGCTCACGATTGACCATGTTTGTGTGTGTGTGTTTTCCGAACAACTAATTGATGCTCAGAATATTGTTTCTTAATATTGAACCGAGAGAAGTTGTAAAACTTGTGTAACATTTTCTGCAACAGCAAACATGGAAGACCTCATCAAAATCTGCAAAGCCGACATACATGGATCCAAACAATCCCCAGTGGCGGTGGAGTTGGTTAGAGCGATGGATGGCAGCCCGGCCATGGGAAACTAGAGACGCCCTTGATAGAGAACTTAACAGTGACCATGCCTCTGTAAAGAGTTCAACAAGCTGTGCCATTTCTGTCAGTGATCTCAACAAGCCTCATTGTCATCAGGGTCTCAACCTCGATAATAATAAGCCCTCTCCAACCACACAAAAAATGAGCCGCGTTCCCATCCGGCTAACATCTTCGACTCCCATTTCCAAGGCTCCATCACCAGCTACAAAATCAAAGCCAGGGAGCTCCAAGGGGAGCGCTTATGGTGGGGACGATGATTTGAGAAGCGTGCTTAGTGTCGAGTCTGAGAGGTACCGGAGGCATAGCTTTGGAGGGTCATCTGTGAGAGATGTCAAGAGCGTATCAAGTTTGCCTGGTTCGAGTCATATGACAGCCAAAAAGTCAGCAAAAATGAAGTCCGGGCTGCCAAGCCCATCGGGAAATGAAATGCCCGAGAAGGGATTGGCCGGTTCTGCAAGAAAGCGGCTTTCATACCCATCTTTTCCTGCAGGATCAAGGAGGCTCTCTGGTCCCCCTAAATTGGAGACTGGCTCTGTGAAGGATACCAATGTGCACTCGAGAGCAAAAGTTAGCAATGGAGGAAGCAGGTAGTGCATACAACATGAATAGATGCAAGTAAGTCTACGAACACAAAAACTAATCACAAAATTGGACACAAAATGCATGCATATAAACCAATAAGATTTTTCAAAAGTGTATTCCACTTACAAACTTTGTATATTCTTGTATATTTATGTGTATTTTGTGTCCAGTTCTGTGACTTGTTGCTATGTTCGTAGCAAATTGAAATAGAAATACATGTTAGATTTGTCTGAGATGGATCTTCCTGGTAGCATCCTTCCATTGGCGCTTCCCGTTTTTCTTTTTTTCGTTCATTATTTAAAAATCGATGAAAATGAATACAAAGAGGCTAGGACTTTGCTCTTTCTTCTTCTTCTTCTTCGACAACTGTCGTGTTTTTATTTAGATCTCTCTCTTCTGTTTCCTCATCTTCCTTTTCTTCTCCCACTTTGTACTGCTACATATATGTTAATGATTATACAGAATAGGGATTGGCTTTTGGTGTGGAATTATTTTATTCAAATGATCATGTTATGTTTGATAACAACTCGCAAAATATGTTTTTTTTTTTTTTTAAAAATAAAATTATTTAATGTGTTCTGAAATAGACAAATGTTTTCACCAACCTTAAAATATACAATCACTAAAATTATCACAATACTTCTGGTTTTTCATATCATCAAATATCAAAATAAACAAGGCCCAAAATTGATTATAAAAAAAATATATAAAAATTGATCTTAAAATCATCAAATTAATTAATGATGTTCTTAAATATATTTTAACATCTATATGAAACAATTTAAAAAGTAAAAATAATTCCACCGATTAAATAAAAAATTATTTGTACAATAAAATTTCACTGTTCAAATATAAAAATGCTTTCACTAATATTAAACATAATACAGTGAAATTTCACTTTGAATTTACTGGAAAATATAATTTGGAAAATTTGTTTTGCTATATTGAAATAGTAGACACACACATACTCTCTCTTTATATGTTGCATAAGATTTCTTGTGTTGTCAAAAGATCACCATGTTCCAAGCAGAATCACAGGGATGAAATGAGGTTGAAGATGAGTGCACAGAAAAACAATATATAACATAAGTGGTAAGATAGCATCAGGATCAAATGAGGTTGAAGATGGGTATAGGAAAAATATATATAACATAAAATGGTAAAATGACATGTCATTTTATGAAAATCTAGTTTAAAGTATTTTACACGTTAAAATTTTCTTATTAAAAAAGATATAAGAGAATATCATATAATATTGAGGTTATTATTTTGTAAGTGTGATATATTGAGGTTATTGGGGTGGGTGCTGTGACCGCACGAGTATTGTCACATCTTGTGAGATTTATTTGGACCATATTTTAATGATGTGAATAGTTCACATTATATGATTCGTTGAGTATATCATTTATATAAAAAATGAATTTAATCAAATAAGTATAACCCATAATCAAGCAAAATAATAATCTTAAAAAATTATTAAAATCATACTAACTGTTTATTTTTTATAAACAAAAATGTGGTCTTGTTGTAAGTTACAAATATCTAACTAACTTGAATTTCTTCATGAATAATCTACTCAACAAACTCTACATTGTGAACGGTTTAAATTATTAAAATAAATTTGAGACACGCCTTCGAAGGCTCACAACACGGTTATGCCCATAAAGGATAGCACCTATCCAAAATCCAATTATTGGTGTGAACGTCACAAATTTTGTATTCCTCGTATTACCCTTATTTTTAACTATTAAACTTTTTATAAGGGTTGTTTGTTTGAATGGATTGAATAAGGGAAGATTGCAATATAATAAACCGTTAGTCTTGAGATAAATAATAACTGAATTATTTAGCTGAGAATAATATGTATTTGATTATTAGCCCCCCTGTTTGACAAAATGATTGGGACATAATCATTTTACTAAATGATAAAAAAAGGTTAAAAAAATTAATAAAATAAAATATCACATCAAAAATATAATTATTTTACTTTTTCTCTTACTGTTGTGAAAGTAGAGAGAGAAGAGAAAAGAGAAACTCTATATTGAATTGAATAATGAAACACAAGAAGCCCGTATATATAGGCTGAGAAGAAACCTAGATAAGTATAGAAAATGAGATAAAGATTCATCAGAGATAAGTATAGAAAAAGAGATGAGATACATCTACAATACAGATAGATAAGTATAAAATAATAATATATAACTAACACCCCCGCTCCTCCTCAAGCTCAAGGTGATAAGTCAGATATTAACTTGAGCTTGGAGAGGAGATCAGAAAAGCATCCTGGAAGATGAGTTTTGGTGAAGAGGTCAGCAGTCTGATCAGTAGAGGTAACAAAGAGAAGATGAACATGGCCACTAGTAACATGTTGTCATATGAAGTGGCAATCAATCTCAATATGTTTGGTGCGATCATAGAAGATATTGTTATGTGCAATCTGAATAGCATTCGGATTGTCATAATAAAGATTAGTGGCAGCAAATTGAGAAACATCCATGTCAGAAAAGAAGCTAACGAAGCCACATAAGCTCCTAAGTAGTGTTAGCAAGAGCACAATACTCAACCTTGGTACTAGAACGAGCAACAAGGGTTTGCTTCTTGCTATGCCAAGAAACGAGAGAGTTGCCCAATAAAAAGCAAAACTCAGTAGTGGAACGACGGTCAGTAGGATCCCCTACCCAATCGGCATCAAAAAATGCATGCAACTAGAAAGAAGAGTGAAGAGAGTAGTGAAGACCATGAAACAGAGTTCCTTTCAGATAGCGTAACATGCGAACTAGAGCATTATAGTTTGGAGAGCGAGCAGCAGCCATAAACTGACTGACAATGTGAATAACAAAAGCAATATCTGGATAAGTAACCATGAGATAGACAAGACTGCTAACTAGTTGATGATATAAAGTGACATCAGATAATAGGGGACTGTTAAAGGGTGTAAGACGAGTCTAAGGATCAACTAGAATAATGGTAGTATTGTAATCGGTAACGCTAGCACGAGCTAAGAGATCAGAAGTATACTTGGTCTGAGTAAGAAAATAACTAGAGGAATCTTTGGAAATTTCCAAGCCAAGGAAGTAGCTAAGCGAACCCAAATCTGGTATCTCAAACTGGTGATTGAGAAACTGTTTGAGACTAGAAATACCCACTGTGTTATCTCCAGTGATAATCATATCATCCATATAAAGGAGAAAGAGAATAGTACCACGTTCCGTCTTACGTATAAACAAGCTAGAATTATAGGCACTGGAAGAAAAACCAAAGTCACTAATGGTAGAGCTGAACTTGATAAACCAGGCACGCGGAGCTTGTTTCAAACCACACAAAGCACAGTGGAGTTTGCAAACTTTGTCTGATGGAACAAAAGAACCAGGAGGTAGTGGCATATAAACTTCCTTAGTGAGATCACCATTAAGAAATGCATTCTTGATATCCATCTAATAAAGACTCTAATGAGATCACCATTGAGAAATGCATTCTTGACATCCATCTGACATCTATCCAAAAAAACGTAACATGGTATCAGAGCTTAGGGTTCTCTCTTAGCCCTCTTTTATTCTTCATTACGTTTTTTTTCTTCTGTCTGGTAGCTTGATTCTGTCTCACGTTGGTTTCTGCGTATCCAGTTCATCCCTGATTCAACATTTGGACTATACTATTTTCTTTATCTCTTCAAGACAAAGCTAACGCTGCCAGAATCACCTCCATATGACGCTACGCGCACCGTTGAAACATCGGTCACGTGTTGTGACTCTTCCTATGTGCCCCACACACTATTTTGCTCCTGTCTTGCGCTATCTTGCACTGCGGCCTCACCTGCTAACGTGAGCCACGTGTTTTGTCGTCATCACTGACATCAGCCCTAGTCTTCAGTACGCCGCTGCCCTTGCTTGCTAACGTGCGATGCGCATTTTGTGACGTCATCTCCCTTTGCTATGACGTGAGCCCTAATTGTGGTTAACCACCTCAGTCCACCCACTTTGATTAGCCAATTCACTGCCTTTTTGGTCATTTTTTTAGCTCGATTAGACCTTGTCCTGACTGTTTTCGACCTCCTTAATCTACTGGTGTTTATGTTTGGGCAAAATCAGACTCTACACAACCCTTCCTTATCTTTTTTTGCCTTATTTGAGCATCATGGATCATTCTGACAACATCCATTCAATCTTCGTTACACTTGATGGGTCCAACTATGTTCTTCGGGCCTAACCTCTCTCTGGATTCATCACAGGGAAGCGACTTTGGCGTCTTATAACTAGTGCACTTTCTAAACCCATCCAGGAAGCAACAGTGACTGTATTTGCTTTTGATGAACGTCTTGATGAATGGAAAGAAAAGAACTACTAGATTATCACATGGTTCCAGGCCACTTATGTTCCTTCCATCAGCCTTCAGTTTGGACGCTTTCAAAATAATGATTCCCTCGCCTCTCTTACCAAAGCAATTTGGGATTTCTTGAAGAAATGTTATCAAACCACTGGATATGCTCATCAATATCAACTGTTGCAGATTCTTTATCACATGCGCTAGGCACCCGGTCAGTTTCTTAATGACTTCTTATTCTAGATGTCGTATGTTTGGGACCAGTTGTCACGACTTAAACCCGTCCCTATAGATTTAGTGTCGTAACCAGCCAGTAATCCGTGATTACTAAAGGCCTACTTAACAATAATGACAATAACACAATAAAAGGGGCTAGCAGAAGCCAATTCAATAATAGAAAATAACGTCCAACGAGCTGTGAAGACTTAAATGTACAAACCCACTTCCAAATATTTATGTATGCATAACAACTTAAGTCCATAAACACTTATATACAAAATGAAACACAAGTTAAGGAATTAAATCCCATAATCAAAACAGTACAAACAAAAGTCATAGACCACTTTTGCCACTAGATTGATTTCAAAAGGGTGAATCTGAACCACCCAAAAAGCCTTGACATGTGTTGGCTTGGAACCTAGCGGTGAGGCGCAATAGTTGGCTTGACAAAAAGAGAGCTTAGGTCGGCACCACTAACTCTGATCCAGTGCCCGATCACCTACATATATATATTAAATAGTGAGGTAGAACACAGTGAATAATCCCAATGTAAAGATTCATAACTTATATAAGCAAAACAATGTTCAAAAAATTTTCCGGATACTTGTACTAAAGAATAAAGTTCCATAAACCTTCAGTAAACTTTCCATAGAACAACACATAGCACAGTACGTTGTCAAAAGCGTTACTAGAACTTTAGCAAAATACTATACAAAACGTTCATGACAAAACGAAGTATTATCAAACATATACATTCAGAAGTCATAAAATTCTTCATACCATTCAGTGTCACTTTCATTTCGTGATATGATCCAATAGTACTGGTTAGTAAATTAGCAGAACGTCCACAATGGATCAAGAACATAGGCATAACGATCGCAATGTATTGACATATACATAACGATCGCAACGAATCGACTTAGACATAACAACCGCAACGGGTCAACATAGACATAACGACCACTATGGATCGACATAAAAATAACGGAAGTTTCTGAAAATCAAGCACATGTTCATGGTGTCACGTTCGATGATCAATAGGAAATCTCATTCATTCGTATCAAATATAATTTCTCAGAAAACTTGTCATTTCATATCCACTTCGAAGTTCCATAGCTTAATTTAACATTTCGAAAGTAAAATTACTTCTCATATCAGACATTTGGTAAACAAAACATATATTTCACAATGTAGCATTTTCAATACCATGAATACGAAAATATCCTTTACAATGACTTACTCACCTCGAATAGGTTGGCGTCCTTGCATAATGTTCAAACCTACATATCACATATACCAAACACATTGGAACACATTGTTCTAATCACATACTTTATTTTCTCATTCTAATTCAATTATACATGTTGTTTCCTTACATATCAGTACCTTAATGAGTCATAATTCATGTTTAGAAATACTCAGAAGAAGACAGAAGTAAAGATGTAAACACGAAACAACATGTCAAAATATGCTAAAAAGGCTTGGCCGCTTGAGCAGGCCCCTTGGGTGCTCAAGCAGACAGCGTGCAAAATGCGAACTCAATTCTTTCAATTCTTTACTTTTATGCTCATATGAATTCTTAACATTAATTTACACCCAAAACTCTCAATTAAACATGATTTGCTATAAATTTATACTATGCATGACATGTTCATAAACTATTTTCTTCAAATCCAACTATACAAACTCATATAAGTTTCCTACTTCAATTTACATCACAATACATTCTTAATCATGCATGATTCTTTCTCAATTAAGTGTACTTTCAAGAAGATATGAATGTAGATGTCTTCAATTCAAGAATTTAAGAAATTGCTACCTTAACTTGTTGAATTATGAAGTTTCATGCTTGTTCTTTAATGTCTTCCTTAAGCTCTCTAAAAAAAAAAAAAACTCTCTTCCTCAAGTTGTATCTCTCTCTCTCTCTGCAAAGCCCACTAATTCCTTCATATTTTGAGCTCAAGAATATGAGCTAATATATATATAGGCTCAATCAGTTTATTTAATTAATCAAAGCTTAAGTTAAATAATTATAGCTTAAGTTAATTGAATTTAATCTACTTAATTTAATCTAAATCAATTTTTAATTAAATTTCACAATAGACTCTAAAAATTATACTAATCACAATAAAGTAATTAATTTCGGTTTCTGTCGCCTTTACGACCCTCAATTTACAACAATCCATTTCAAATTACTTCATTCCTTCATAATTTCTTGGTTTTTCCAAAACTAGTTTCAAGCTTCAAAAATGGAGTTCGCCTTGCATTAATCCATGAAAACACTTTCATAAATTTGTAAACATCTTAGGAAATTCGAATACATAATTATTCTCAAGTCTCTTGCACAAATCTTATGATTATTTCATAATTAGGTCTCAAATGTTCATGCATGCAAAGATTAGTTTCAAGCTCACAACAATGGCTTCCAAAACATGAGATTAGATTTCCAAACTCTTTAAATCAGGGATACATGTAAGAGTAAACACTGAAATTCAACATAGATTACATATTCATGCTCACAAATTGCGATTCAACTCACACATATATATACATATATACAAAATTTCCATATTCATCATCTTCAAGATAGTTCATGCAATTACTCCCAAAATCCCTTTAATTCCATGGATTAGACAATACAAAATGCAAAGATAAATACATACCAAGAGTTTAATTTCAGATTAGGAGATGAATCTCTCTAGCTCTCTTCTTCTTCCACCCAAGCTCCTCTCTCTCTCTCTCTCTCTCTCTCTCTCTTTCTCTCTCTACACTAAATTATATATACAAATCTAGTTACTCAATACACCCACCAAATTGCTCAGCACACCCACACCACACCCATACAGATTTCTCTGCATACACCCAAATTGTCACGACCCAAACCCACCCTATAGGTTTAGCATCGTAACCGGCCAGTAATCCTAGGATTACCGAAGGCCTCTGAGACAGATTAACATAATATTAGGGGCTAGTGGAAGCAAATAAGAATATACAACGTCCATTGAGCTGTGCAGACTTATATGAGACAGAAAAATTTTAAACTTTATATGCATATCCAATAGTCAACCATACATTATACCCACACACTTTACATATACTTTTAAGTACAACCAACATAATCAAATCAAGTCTTATATATACAGGACTAATCAAAACTTGAATCCAAGACACTTCGGGAACCTCCACGTGAGGCGCAATGGTTGGCTGACAACAGAAACATAGCCCCTACAAAGCCTTCGGGCTTGCACTGCAGAATGCTCACCTATATATATATATACAAATAGTGAGCTAAAACCTAGTGAATAACATTAAGGTAAAGGGGTTAGTGAACGAATTCCGAACATTTCATACGTATAAAACAGATCATAGCATAATCATAGTCATCTCATATCAAAACATAATAATGACATATCCCATAGAACATATCGAGCATATCACATAATGTCTTCCAACTAGAGTAACCGGTCCCGGACACCGATTAAACACATATCACCACAATGAAGTGGCTAACGAGATCTCGTAAATGTCATGGACTCGCATTTTCATGTCGTCCCCCATGACTTGGGACTATCTATGGATGCCATAATAGATTTCAAACTTGGAATGTTCGTTCACAGAAACATACATCATTTCAGAAATCATAGCATATCTTATCTCATTTGGAACATAGTTTCATATAAACGTATCTTTACGATAACGTTACTCACAGTGGTTCCAGTAAGCGGTCAATCAATCCTCGAGTCTTGACCTACAATCACAAAATACATAACACAAGCATGTCTTATCATTATACATTCAAGTGGCCATTAGGGCTTAACTTTCATTACATTGGTTCTTATTCTTTCTCATACAAAATAAACCGGTTTCTTATTTCGCATATTCCTGCCCTTCCAAGGCCTCTTCCCAATAGATTGAACCTTTTCTTGGGCACTTCAACAATTACCACAAAATCAATTTTTCATTTTTTAACTAACTAATCTAAGTTTATTGGTAGCTCATTAATCTTTATTGAGTCAAAAATTATGTCTAGAATGCCTTGGAAAGAGATGAGAATAAAAAAATAAATGAATTAAATACAACTTTCCAAAATGTCTTTGAAAATGGGTCTCGCCGGCGCCACTTTGGTCGCCGAGCGGATCGTAAAATTTGAAAATTATTGAGAGGTCGATTTTCACGCCGAGGACTTCTCTCACTCGGCGGACAACGAAAATTCTGAAATTCTAAAATTGCAATTAAAGTTCAAATTTGGTATTCAAAGCTTCAAAACATGCACTTTAGTATACAACATGGAGAACCATTTATTAAAGTCATATTCAAAATCAAGCCCCAATTGCCAAATTTAGTTTTAATTCATTTTCTCTATATCAAGCCAAATTTCAACTTAAAATGATTAACTTCTAACTTAATCTCTATAAATTGAACATGACTCTAAACTCTCATTTTCTTTTTAGTTACATAAAATTGGCGTCAAATTCTTTCTATTTTCCTTGAAATCATGAAATTGAAGTCATGAAACTTCTTATGAATTTTCCAACTAGTTTCCATAATCTTAATCTTAGCTTAATTCATAGCCGCAAATTAATTCATAACCATAGATGTCCCAAAATATGTTTAATCTCAAATTACAAGTATGGATTAAAATCTAATTATAAAATCAACACTTTATCTAACATTAGGATTAATTCTAATTTTCCATAAACTTGATATTCATAAAACATTTCATTTTTCTCTTCAAAATATGAGATTGAATTAATCAAAATCCTTCAAAATCCATGATGTATGCAATACAAAAAGGTCCAATTTTATTATTAATAACAAAATCAACTTTATTATGAATTATACAAATCAATTTCTTAGAAATTCAGCTTAACTTAATTTCTAACCAAAAACTTAATTTATAATCATAGATGTTGTAAAATGTGCTTAAATTGAACAAACCCTTTTTTAAATTAAATCTCATGCATGAATTAAACAAATTCCTAATTTTCATAATAAAATCAAAACTTCCTTTAATTCCAAAATTAACTCTCAATTTTATGAACTCATGGTTTTTATAACTTTTTCTCCAAAGTCATTTATATAACCCCATTGCATGGGCCCAATCTTCAAATATTCATAGTTGCATGTAATTTATAGAACCCAATTTATGAATGATTCTCAAAATCAAACTCAAACGTAGCAAATTTAAAGAACTGTAACTCATATTTTCAACCTAATTTGATTAAACATGCAAGACCCAATTTCCATGAAGTTATATAATTAATTCTCAACTAAAATCTTGAAAATTCACAATGCATGTAAGAATAAACTTAAAACATGTTAAGGATAAAGAAAATCAAACCCAAATATTAAATCACAACATCAATTTTTCTTAATCATTAAACTTAACTCAAATCTTCTACATTCTTTCTTATATCATGAGATCACACCCAACTACCCTTTAATTTCAGCTTGTAAGTAAATTATCTACAAAATTTAAGTCTCAATTTCTTACTTTAAGTCTTCAAATTGATGAATTTCTTGTCAAATTGTGAGTTGCTTCCTTTGCCTTCAATTTCTTGCTTGAACTCTTTCTCTCTCTCTCTCTCTCTACTCACGGTTTCTCTCCCTCTCACTCGGCTGTTTTGCCCAGCTGAATGCATATACACAGAGGATATAGCTCTAAGGCTCAAACCTTCTTTGATTTCAATTATTATTTTATTAAGAATGGTGGGACACTTGTCCGCCTAGAAATAATCCATGTGGTGATATATATTAGGATTAATCAAGCACACTAATTATACATTAGTTTAATTAAACATCGCTTAGCCTTGATTAATCATAATTAATACTCAAGTTAATTAGTCATAACTAATTACAATTTCCTACTTAATTTAATTAGTCTAATTTGATTTCCATTAGAGTCTAATTAAATATATTTAATTCTATCAATCCGAATCAGATTTTTAGTCAAACTCCCAAAAGGCTCAAAATATTAAATTAAATTTATTATCATTATCGATTTTGATTTCTCAAATCATGTAGGCCCTCAATTTCTGATCAAACTCAATTTCCATCAATAAATTGCATATTCAAATTGGGCACATCATAATTAAATTTAATTTATAATAACCACAATCCTCAATCCTCAAGACTTAATCGACTCCAATTGGGACCTAATCAATTGAATCTCAATCTTACTAAACTGAATCGAATATTTAATTAAACTCCCAAATGGGTCCGTAATTAAAATTAAATTGATTAACTTCTCAATTTTACTCCCTTAAGTCATTTGGACCCTTAATTTCTAATTCCAAAATAACTCTTTAATAGAATCATATACGAGTCAGATCCCACAAGTCTCATAAATCCCAAATAAATTATAATACTCGGCAATTAAATCTCAAATCCTCTTAATTAATCAAGTATCAATTATTATACGTGATGGGGCCGTTACAGCCTTCCCCCCTTAGGAAGTTTGGTCCTCCAAACTTAAGATACTTGTACAGAAAAGTAGTCATATAACTTGATCTCATTTCAATTCCTCCCCTAGGTCTCTCGTTTTGCCTTCGACTTCATCAGCGTAAATTGAACTTATTTCCAATCACTTAATGGTTAACAACCCAAATTGGCGATTCATTAACGCTTCTATTGACATCAATCATATAACTTATATACCTTAATTCATCGATCTGAAATTCATATACTTCCAATAGCAGGAGGTTTATTTTAAGGAATGTTCATGATTCTCCTTATTTTCAAATTGATCAAAATATTGTGCTATTGACATGATAGATTCTTCAAATTAAAATTAATATTCAGCGCATTATCAATAACAAACACAATTTCTTGATCCTTCAGTCCTATTAACAAAAATATAATCCCGACACTATTGCTATGCAATCTGTAGTTCATCCTATCCCAAGGAACAGACATTAACTTTCATTGACTATGGTCAAGGTTCTTAAGTTATGCACATGACGTACTTTCTCCAAAGAAGGCTCCACATATTAATCTATAACAGAAATTTCTGAATTATATGGAAACGTAATCATATATTAATGGTCCCACTTCCAAAAGACATCTTGGATGACAATTATGATGGTAATTTCAAAACAGAGAAGCACATTAGATTTCAAACAGAAGCATATTTCACAGAAATTCATTAACTTTGATCAATAGTCACGTGGCAGTTTAGGGCTACACCTTTAAATTTTCCTCAAATCATTATAATTAGCCAATCAAAATTCTTATGTTCCCAAAGGTTCCTTAAGAAATATGCACTTGTTATTCTAACGATTTTTACTTCCTTATTTCTTATTACACTTTCTTTCTTCTGTTCGACACTAGAATTGAATTTATTTGCAATAGGTTAAGCTATCTAATGTCGGATTCAAAATCTAGATTTAATTATGCCCACAAGATCATAATATCATTCATTTCTACTCGCTATTCCAATAGGGAATTATTGTGTTTTCCTTTCTAAAAGTCTATATTTTGACTTTGTACCTTAATATAATTATCAATGTTTCTTTCAACGTTAGAAGATTCAATAGCGATACGATTTTGTAAATTGGGTCTTCCCTTTCTAACTCTCATAGGTTTCAGTCTCCTAACTTGGAGTACAATTTTCTTTCTATTCAAACAAGGTCCCAAAACACATAGCTTTGTTAGACTAAACAGAAATCCTAATTATTTCCCATATTCATCAATTGGTCAAGTTTTGCTCATACTCTTCTATTTCTGACAATACCAAGTCAAGTCTTAGCGATGTTTTAATCATTTTAGCAAATTCAAGTTGAGTTCTAAATGGTCCAACAAATGGGTTTCATCTTTATCAAACAATACATGACACAACTTGTAACAAAACATGGGGTGAATCAAGTTCATCAATTAAATCTTTCAAAGCTTCTTGGGATGTTTAACAACATCTACATAATACTTGGGGTGATGACATTCCAGACAAAACAAAGGAATAATCGCCTCGGAATCGAGCACACCCGTTCATAGACTGTCGATGGCCGACCCGAAATCGATTAGACAAATCCACCCGTTCATAGACCGTCAGTGGGGCTATCCGTTCATAGACCGTCGATAGTAAAGAAATATCTCAACAAGGTGCTACATAAGCTTAACGTCCCCTAGCACGAAAGGACCTTTCAAGAATGTCGTCAAAAGAAAGCTAATACTTGATACAGAACCAATGGATCATCATTCATGCTTGATCAAATACTTTTCCAAAACAAGGCAAAGCAAAGTTTTATCAAAACATCATAACACAAGTTTATTTAAAATGCCACCACACATAAACTGTTAACTTCAAGTAGTCCTACTTGTACTTAAGTACTATCCTTAACCAATTAAATTATTTGAGCTTTTTCTAAGGTTTGGGATAGTCTTGTATTTGATGCCCAATTTCTCACATTTCCAGTAACTCGATGACACAGTCCCCTATGGATCTTGTGACATATTGACATACTAGAATAATTTACTTCTCTTACAACCTTGCCTAGAATTACTCGTCTTTCCTACCATAAAATTCTTAGTTTTCTTCTTTGATTCACTTTTTACTTCCACATTTAACTCTTCCTTTTGACCTTACCATGAAGGGTAGGATTCACAACTCTTACCACGTTCTTTAGTACTCCTTCTACTTTACCCGATCACTCTAATAAAGACTCAATTTCCACTCCATTCATACTTTTTCCATCTATTCCTAATGACGGAAGAGAATGGTTGAACACAAGAAAATGGTTGATAACACTTGGGTTAATTTAATTGACTTAAGTTATATCACAAAGCACCTATCATATACAAGTAGACATACACATATAGGCATACAAGGACACTGGTAGGGTATCCTATTCATTCCCCAGGAATTTACCAAGAATTTCCGATTCAAAGCTACGCTGGCTGAACGTGATTCCAATCAGACTTTCAAGGTCATTCTACAAAGGCATGAGACTCTACGGTTTAACATTCCACAAAATAAGTTCCCACCAAAATGTATTATCTTACACATCAAATGACTTTTCTCGTCCTCAATTACCATAGTTCCACATATTTCATGGATCAACAACTTCCTCAATTTCCAAATATTCTCATAGTTCAATTTAACATACAACCCATATAGCTTCCATGACTTTCATCAAAGATTCTAATTCTGTACAATACTATGTTTCCACAAATTAACATACTCATTCTCATCAAGGTACTAGTCAAACATTCTAATTTCCTTATAAGAGTAGAGATTTCAGAAATTCCACCATAGTTCTTAGCTTCCAGCCTCTTTGCTAAACTGATTCAACACATTCCAGTTTCCTTATAATCATCACAATTCCATAATAGCTCATAATTCTCAGTTTCAATACTTAAACGCATTACACAAAAATATATGCATATTCTTAAATGCACAACTTCTTACTTACTTACTAGATGCATGGAACTTAAATATGTTCTAGACATTCTAGTGCTCAATGGACACGTGTGTGAGAAATTAACGCGTGCTCTGATACCACTCTGTCACGACCCAAACCCGCCCCTATAGGTTTAGCATCAGAATCGCCAAGAATCTGGGATTACCAAAGGCCTCTGAGATTAACATAATATTAGGGCTAGCGGAAGCAAATAAGAATATACAACGTCCATTGAGTAAATGCAGACTTATATGAGATGTAAAAATTTTAAACTTTATATGCATATCCAATAGTCAACCATACATTATACCCACACACTTTACATATACTTTTAAGTACAACCAACATAATCAAATCAAGTCTTATATATACAGGACTAATCAAAACTTGAATCCAAGACACTTCGGGAACCTCCACGTGAGACGCAATGGTTGGCTGACAACAGAAACATAGCCCCTACAAAGCCTTCGGGCTTGCACTGCAGGATGCTCACCTATATACATATATAGGTGGTGTTTGGGAAGCAACATCCCAAATTTTTTATCTCATAAAAACCACTAAAAGACAAAAGTTTTGCAAAATCAAAAAAACACATCCAAACAAAATATCACATCCAACTCCATAATCATTTCACTTTTTCTCTCACAAACATCACATCCAACCACATAAAAACCCAACTATCTTCCCAAACACTAAAATTTTTTTATCTCATAAAAACCTACATCTACTAAAATCTACATAAAAACTCACTTCCCAAACACCCACATATACAAACAGTGAGCTAAAGCCCAGTGAATAACATTAAGGTAAAGGGGTTAGTGAACGAATTCCGAACATTTCATACGTATAAAACAAATCATAGCATAATCATAGTCATCTCATATCAGAACATAATAATGGCATATCCCATAGAACATATCGAGTATATCACATAACGTCTTCCGACTAGAGTAACCGGTCCCGGACACCGATTAAACACATATCACCACAATGAAGTGGCTAACGAGATCTCGTAAATGTCATGGACCCGCATTTTCATGTCATCCCCCATGGCTTGGGACTATCTATGGATGCCATAATAGATTTCAAACTTGGAATGTTCGTTCACAGAAACATATATCATTTCAGAAATCATAGCATATCTTATCTCATTTGGAACATAGTTTCATATAAACGTATCTTTACGATAACGTTACTCACAGTGGTTCCAGTAAGCGGTCAATCAATCCTCGAGTCTTGACCTACAATCACAAAATACATAACACAAGCATGTCTTATCATTATACATTCAAGTGGCCATTAGGGCTTAACTTTCATTACATTGGTTCTTATTCTTTCTCATACAAAATAAACCGGTTTCTTATTTCGCATATTCTTCCACTACTAAGACCTTTTTCAAATAGATTGATCTTTTACTTGGCTTCTTAAACAATTACCACAAAATCAATGATTCATTCTTTAACTAACTAATCTATGTTGATTGGTAGCTCATTAATCTTTATTGAGTCAAAAATTATGTCTAGAATGCCTTGGAAAGAGATGAGAATAAAAAAATAAATGAATTAAATACAACTTTCCAAAATGTGCTAAAAATGGGTCTCCGCTCGAGCGCTACTTTGGTCACTCGAGCGGACTGTAAAATTTGAAAAACTACTGAGAGGTCGATTTTCACGCTCGAGCGGGACTTCTCTCGCTCGAGCGGACAACGAAAATTTTGAAATTCTAAAATTGCAATTAAAGTTCAAATTTGGTATTCAAAGCTTCAAAACATGCACTTTAGTATACAACATGGAGAACCATTTATTAAAGTCATATTCAAAATCAAGCCCCAATTGCCAAATTTAGTTTTAATTCATTTTCTCTATATCAAGCCAAATTTCAACTTAAAATGATTAACTTCTAACTTAATCTCTATAAATTGAACATGGCTCTAAACTCTCATTTTCTTTTTAGTTACATAAAATTGGCGTCAAATTCTTTCTATTTTCCTTGAAATCATGAAATTGAAGTCATGAAACTTCTTATGAATTTTCCAACTAGTTTCCATAATCTTAATCTTAGCTTAATTCATAGCCGCAAATTAATTCATAACCATAGATGTCCCAAAATATGTTTAATCTCAAATCACAAGTATGGATTAAACTCTAATTATAAAATCAACACTTTATCTAACATTAGGATTAATTCTAATTTTCCATAAACTTGATGTTCATAAAACATTTCATTTTTCTCTTCAAAATATGAGATTGAATTAATCAAAATCCTTCAAAATCCATGATGTATGCAATACAAAAAGGTCCAATTTTATTATTAATAACAAAATCAACTTAATTATGAATTACACAAATCAATTTCTTAAAAATTCAGCTTAACTTAATTTCTAACAAAAACTTAATTTATAATCATAGATGTTGTAAAATGTGCTTAAATTGAACAAACCCTTTTTAAAATTAAATCTCATGCATGAATTAAACAAATTCCTAATTTTCATAATAAAATCAAAACTTCCTTTAATTCCAAAATCAACTCTCAATTTTATGAACTCATGGTTTTTATAACTTTTTCTCCAAAGTCATTTATATAACCCCATTGCATGGGCCCAATCTTCAAATATTCATTGTTGCATGTAATTTATAGAACCCAATTTATGAATGATTCTCAAAATCAAACTCAAACATAGCAAATTTAAAGAACTATAACTCATATTTTCAACCTAATTTGATTAAACATGCAAGACCCAATTTCCATGAAGTTATATAATTAATTCTCAACTAAAATCTTGAAAACCCAATTTCCATGAAGTTATATAATTAATTTTCAACTAAAATCTTGAAAATTCACAATGCATGTAAGAATAAACTTAAAACATGTTAAGGATAAAGAAAATCAAACCCAAATATTAAATCACAACATCAATTTTTCTTAATCATTAAACTTAACTCAAATCTTCTACATTCTTTCTTATATCATGAGATCACACCCAACTACCCTTTAATTTCAGCTTGTAAGTAAATTATCTACAAAATTTAAGTCTCAATTTCTTACCTTAAGTCTTCAAATTGATGAATTTCTTCTCAAATTGTGAGTTGCTTCCTTTGCCTTCAATCTCTTGCTTGAACTCTCTCTCCCTCTCTCTCTACTCACGGTTTCTCTCCCTCTCACTCTAATTTGTTTGCCGGTGAATGCATATACAGAGGATATAGCTCTAAGGCTCAAACCTTCTTTGATTTCAATTATTATTTTATTAAGAATGGTGGGACACTTGTCCACCTAGAAATAATCCATGTGGTGATATATATTAGGATTAATCAAGCACACTAATTATACATTAGTTTAATTAAACATCGCTTAGCCTTGATTAATCATAATTAATACTCAAGTTAATTAGTCATAACTAATTATAATTTCCTACATAATTTAATTAGTCTAATTTGACTTCCATTAGAGTCTAATTAAATATATTTAATTCTATCAATCCGAATCAGATTTTTAGTCAGACTCACAAAAGGCTCCAAATATTAAATTAAATTTATTATCATTATCGATTTTGATTTCTCAAATCATGTAGGCCCTCAATTTCTGATCAAACTCAATTTCTATCAATAAATTGCATATTCAAATTGGGCATATCATAATTAAATTTAATTTATAATAATCACAATCCTCAATCCTCGAGACTTAATCGACTCCAATTGGGACCTAATCAATCGAATCTCAATCTTACTAAACTGAATCGAATATTTAATTAAACTCCCAAATGGGTCCGTAATTAAAATTAAATTGATTAACTTCTCAATTTTACTCCCTTAAGTCATTTGGACCCTTAATTTCTAATTCTAAAATAACTCTTTAATAGAATCATATACGAGTCAGATCCCACAAGTCTCATAAATCCCAAATAAATTATAATACTCGGCAATTAAATCTCAAATCCTCTTAATTAATCAAGTATCAATCATTATACGTGATGGGGCCGTTACACAAATTCTCAACACACCCACCAGAAAAATAATCTCCTACACTCAACATCATTAAATGTCCCAATACATCACTTAATCAAATCTTGAATTAAAAATAGGATACTTCTACTTTTTATTTTATTTTATTCACTAATTAATTTGTGTAAGGCTTTAATTAATTCCTAATTTTCTTTAAGTTGAATTAAATTATATTTACTCAAATTAAATTACTCCTCATTAAATTATGATCTCAATTACACTAAATTTAATTATATAAGTGTGAATAAGGCTCTAATTGCCTATCTAATAATTTAATTCTAGCCTATTAAAATTTCACGAATTAGACAGTTTATTTCTCATTCTAACCTATATGTTCTTAATAACACAATTCAATAAATCTTATGACAATCAATAACACCTAACAATACATAATCGCATAATTAAAATTAAGCACGAAATCAATATATAATTAATTTACTTAATTAAGGTGGTGGTTGTCACACCTTTTTTTTTACGAACCTCCATGGGCCCATTCTGAGGATGCACAACTATTTATTACTTATACGAATCATTAACGACTATTACAATTTCTTATAGCTCTTCATAGCACTTTTGAGCCCGTGTGTGCTTCTTTGCTTAATTGTTTGCCCTTGCCCACTTTAGAGCAAGCCATTGCTAAGTTCCTATCAAATGAGGCTCGTTTTGGGATTCTTAAATCTCAAAACATGGATTTTGTTCTTGCTATGCCATCATCTCAGAGTTCTTCATCTTCACAGCTAATCATATGCGCTATTGTAAACAGAGGCTTGCCAGCCAATCATTCTCTTATTCACTGTCAGGTTCACGAATGCTTGACTTGTCACAAGACTACTCCAGGCCATCTCCAAAGCAATTGTCATCGAACTCCCTCCACTACTTTATCCAAGAAAGGGGCTTTTCGTTTTGAGTATTAGTCCAAATCTAGCCACGGTTCTTGCTTTGTTGCTGCTGCCTCTTAGGGTTTTTCTGCTGCTTCCTTCTCTATGGATGATGTTGAGCACATCATCCACCAGGTGCTCGCCAAATCTAGTACTCCTCCCTCTACTACTTTTTTAGTAACCTCAGGTAACTCTTTATGGTATTTTGATTCCACATGCTGTAATCATATGACTTCTAACTTTACTATATTTTGTTTTTTATCCTCATCATCTTCTGTTCCCACTATACACACTGTTGATGGTTCTTGTATGCCTGTTAGTCACATTGGCCATATCTTTACTTCCACTGTGTCTTTTTCTAATGCTTATCATATTCCTGCTCTTCAATTGAACTTTATCTCTGTTGGTCAGTTATGTGAACTTGGTCTAACCATTACATTTTCTGCTAATGATTGTTTGGTGCAAGACCCTCAGATGAGACAGATCTTTGGGATAGGCCATAAGCATGGATGTCTGTTCAAACTTATCCATCTTCGCAATCCACACAACTCATCTACTGTTGCTTAGGATATGTTTCTTTTAGTCATTTGAAAACTTTAGTTTCTAGTGGTCAGTTAGGTCGTGTTTGTTTTGAAGATGTCGATTGTTTATCTTGTCAAATTATTTTGATACCATGTTATGAAAGTAAAGAGAGAAGAGAGAAGAGAAACTCTATATTGAATTGAATAATGAAACATAAGAAGCATATATATATAAGCTGAGAAGAAACCTAGATAAGTATAGAAAATGAGATAGAGATACATCAGAGATAAGCAACAACGGAGGCACGTAAGGCCTAGGGGGGTCACTTGTCCCCTGGGTTTTGGGATATATATATTTTTAATAAACATAAAGAAAATATTTTTTTAAAAAAAATTATAAAAATATTATTTAAAGTGAAATGTCAATGACATTTTTAAAATTATGAGAACAATAATGGTTATTTTGATTAAAACTAAAGAGACTATGATGATTCATATTATTATCTATGAAAATTTCAATATAATGGTGATATTTATCATTATTGATATGCAAACATAATTAATTTCAATGAAGATATGAAATTTATTGAATTATTAGTTACATTTGACATGTGGAGTTTATCCTCCATGTGGAGTTTATCCTCCATGTGTTTCTTTCCATTCATAACTAAAATGACCACACTAGAAATTATAATCAAGCAACACATCTTCAATTATTAAAAATAAAAAAATAAAAAAATTGCAATAGGTTGTAATTAATATCAGAATGAGTCATAACTAACTATTACTTGATATATAATCATAACCAAAATAATAACCACAAGAAGTTATAAGTAAATTATATCTAACACTATAATGTGTTATAACTAAAGACCACGAAGATTATAATTGCTATATATGATAGACACTTTTTTTTGCAGTATGTTCTATAGAATTTCTCTACTACAATATATTATTTTTATCTCAACTTATCTTCTTTTTTGATTTTTCAATCCACCTATAAAATAGTTACTCCCCAATATTTATAGAAAATTTAATCTCAAATCCTTTAATTTAAAATTCACACTTATCCAAATGAACTCTTAAGGCTTGTTTGATAATCATTTCATTTTCAGTTTTCAATTTATATTTACAAAAAAATTTAAAAATTGTCATAAAAACTTGTTTGATAATTTTTTTGGTCTATAAATTATTGTCTCAGTTTGTAAATTTGAGAAAAAAACATAAATTCAAAAAATGAGTTTACGTTGGTTTTTAAACAGAAATTTAAAAATTTTACTCACAATTTTTTTTTTTCAAATAATTTTTTTTTTCCTTTTTCAAATGATTTATTTTTTCCAACTAATACCAACCAAGGAAGCAATTGGTAATGTTACTTTAAACCTTAGAGAGGGGATTGTAATTTCTAAAATGTGAGGGATGTCAATGTAACTTACCCAGGCCAAATTTGGCATTTAAAAAATTAAATTTTGAGGAAATATTAATGAAACTTTAACTCTTATGGAGGGAAATGTAATTTCTAAAAGGTGAGGGGGGAACTGTAGTAAATATAAATCTCAAGGGATGTCTGTGTAATTTACCCTAATAATATATATCTAACACTTACAAAACTATAAAAAAAAATCAAAATTCATTCTAAACAGAACTTTTTTAATCAAACTAAAATAATATAAAAAAAATTAAAAAACCAAGTTAATAATGTGGGTGTTTGGGAAGTAGATTTTTAAAAAAAAATTTTAGTTGTAGAATATTATTAGAGATTTTTTTTTTTTTGTGTTTCGGAAGATAGTTGGGTTTTTTTGTGGTTGTATGTGATATTTGTGAGAGAAAATGTGATGCTTGTGAGAGAAAATATGAAATGATTATGAGGTTTGATGTGATATTTTGTTTGGATTTGTTTTATTTATTTATTTTGTAACCAATTTGTCTTTTAGTGAAAAAAAAATAAAAAAATAAACTTCCCAAACACCGCCAATGTTATTCCAATTGAAACCTTAGTCGGACTTTCAGTTTTCTCCCAAAACTTCTCTTTTTGCCCCCGTCAAAGGCTCTAACGATAGTGTTGCAAACGATGGGCAGACTTCTTTACCCCCGCTTCATCGAATTGTGGATCGAATTGATATTTCTTGAGGTACAAATGATAGACTAGTGAATCTACCCCACATCTAAACAGTTATGCTATGTAGCTCGAATCTACTCTTCCCTGAATCCCCCTGAAATCAAAACGACGTCGTTTGGTCATTTTGATTTTTTTTTTTCCAAAAGAAGAAAATTAAAAAAGAAGAAGAAAGAAGAAGAAGGAAGAAGAAGAAGAAGAAGAGAGAGAGACCGAGACCAACATCAACCATTCATCTTCATCATCAACAACCGAGACCAACATCAACCATTCATCTTTATCATCAACAACATCATTAGATCTAGAAAAAGAAAATCAACAATTCATCTTCATCATCAACATCTTCATCAACATCACCATTATCATCATCAACACCAGCCAACAGTTTTATTTTTATTTTTTTCCCTTCATTTCAAATCCAAGAAAAAAAAAAAAAACAAAATCGGGCTGGGCTACGACGATAGGAGGCGGAGGTGGAGGCGGAGGTGATCGACGGTGACCCTCTCTCTCTCTTTCTCTCTTTCTTTTTCTCTTTCTCTCCCTCTTCCTCTTCCTCTCTCTGTGTTTTAGACATAAAGAAAAAAAGAAAAAAAAAAGAAAGAAGAGGAAACTACCCAAAACGACGTCGTTTTGGGCAGTCGGGGGTTTCGAGGAAGGGAGTTTCGAGCTACAAACCATTTTCCCACATCTAAATGCCTCCTAATTATCTTCAAATGCACTCAATTTATAACAAATTTTAAGCACACTATCTAATTTTTGTAAGGGTCCGGCTTGCCCTAGTTTATTTTGTAGATTAAATAGTGTTGTTAAGTTTGTGAGGCCTATCACGAGTCCTGTTTCGATAATTTGAATGGTTTGAATTGTTCAATATGTAGAACTCGTTTAGTACTTTATTTTTGTAAAAAATTACGTTGATCGGATATGAATAGCTACTTGATCGGATCAGATTTTTTTAACAATTTATTTTGAAAATTATATTTACTGTTGATAGAAATCTGATTCGATAAAATAACTATCGATATCTAATTAATGTGATTTTTATTAAAATAAAATACCCAATAAGCATTATATATTTAACGGTTAAAATTATTAAAACAAAAACTATAATTTGCTAGAATTTAAGGGTTGTTTAGAGTGTCCTAAATAAGTGTACTTTTTGACTTTTTAGATTAAAAAGTTAAGGAAAAAAAGATAGTTGTTTGGGTTAATTTTTTGACTTTTTATGAAAAAATATGTATTAAAAAAATATATAAATTAGTCTGTAGGAGAAGATTAGGAGTGTGAGTTGTACAACCCAGTGAGGAAAATTGCATTTAGAAAAATTGGATAAATTTACCCAGTGAGGGCAAATTTAGTATTTAGAAAAATTAAATTGCTGAGGGGGAATCTGTAATGAAACTTTAAATCTCAGGGAGAGAGATGTAATTTCCAAAAAGTGAGAAGGAAAACTGTAATAAATATAAATCTTAGGGAATGTCAGTATAATTTACCCTAATAATATATATCTAACACTTACAAAACTATAAAAAAAAAATTCAAAATACATTCTAAACAAAACTTTTTTAATCAAACTAAAATAATAAATAAAAAAAATTAAAAAACCAAGTTAATAATGTTATTCCAATCGAAACCTTAGTTGCCCTTTCAGTTTTCTCCCAAAACTTCTCTTTTTGGCCCCGTCAAAGGCTCTGACGATAGTGTTGCAAACGATGGACAGACTTCTCTACCCCCGCTTCATCGAATTGATATTTCTTGCGGTACAAATGATAGACTAGTGAATCTACCCCACATCTAAATGCCTCCTAATTATCTTCAAATACACTCAATTTATAACAAATTTTAAACACACTATCTAATTTTTGTAAGGGTCAGGCTTGCCCTAGGGTTGTTTAGAATGACCTAAATAAGTGCACTTTTTATTTTTTTACGAAAAGATGTACAGAAAAGTAGAGAAGTGATGTAATGGAAAAAAGATAAAAAGATGGATTATTTTTAGATTGCCAAACTTAAGTTCGTGAGGCCTATCACGAATCCTGTTTGGATAATTTGAATGGTTTGAATTGTTCAATATGTAGAACTCGCCAAGTACTTTATTTTTGTAAAAAATCACGTTGATCAGATATGGATAGCTACTTGATCGGATTAGATTTTTTTTAACAATTTATTTTGAAAATTATATTTACTATTGATAGAAATCTGATCCGATAAAAAAACTATCGATATCTGATTAATGTGATTTTTATTAAAATAAAATACCCAATAAGCATTATATATTTAACGGTTAAAATTATTAAAACAAAATCTATTATTTGCTACCACCAGAGTTGGTGGCCTAGTGGAGAATGCAACGCATTTCTCAGCATTGAGCCAGGGTCGATTCTTGGGAGAAGCAATGAGATCTCTGCTAAAAGCTTACTCTGTACTCCACTCGACACCTGTCCTTAAGCTGTGGCATGTAGTTAAACTCCATTAGTGCTTTGATGGTGGGTCCATAGGTGGGTCCCCTGTGCTTAAGCTGTGGCGTGTAGTTGAACTCCATTGGTGCTTTGATGGTGAGTCCATACATGTAGTTGAACTCCATTGGTACTTTGATGGTGAGTCTATAGGTGGATTCTTTTTTATGGATTGGATTAAATCTGGCTGATAATCTACTATCCAGATGCAGGACTCGCGGAGGCTGTGATGACCCTTTAGAGCTTTCTTTTTTTATGGTCAAAAAAAAAAAAAAAAAAAAATTGCTAGAATTTTTAATCTTAAACTGAAAAGAAGGTTGACCTTTTTTATAAAAACAATGGGCTACACAAAAGGAAAGAACCAAACACGGGATGATGAGATTAATGCAACTGTGCCCGCAAACACTGTCATAATGACTCGCTTCGCCCATGTGTCGTCCGTCCTACTAGGACCTTACGTCAGCTTCTTATCCACATTCCCCCGTGTACATATCCGTCATTTAAATATAATTATTTACACTAAGACGCCTAAATTATTAATAAATATCATTTTATTTTTTTTATTTATAAACTATATATTTTGACCCTCAATTAGAAAAATATATCTTTTTTACCCTTTGTTTAGAGTTTTTAAAAATATATATATTTTTAATTTTCAAACATTTTATTATTTTTTAAATATTTTAATTAAATTTATCTTGAAATTTTTAAATTTCACTTGATTTAGAGATATTTAAAAAGTAGAAAATTGTGCAAATCCTTCAAAAATTCATTGAATATAAAAAAATAAAAATTTATTTTGTTATATTCAACAAATTTTTAAAAACCTTTTCTATAAATTTTATATTTTTTAATTGTATCTAAATTATATGAATCTAAAAATTAAAAGAAAAAAAAAATTCCAATATTAGAAAAATTGGCTCAAAATAAAAAATACAGATTGAAAACTTTAAATCAAATATAGTGCTCATAATTGAACGGTGAATATATATAGATTCATAAATAAAGAGAACAAAATGATATTTATTAATAGTTGAGGATCTTACAATAATAATTATTTTTAGGATATTCAAAAAAATTAAAAAACAAAAACAAAAACAAACATTTCTGTATTTTTTCGTAACTGAATAAAGAAAAAAACAAACACATCCTCCTCCTCTTCTTCTTCTTCTCATTCACTCACCATATCTATCGGTAGCCTCAGATATCTCTAAAAAATTATTCAATACTCCTCCCAATTTACAACCCTAGATCTTCCTCCATGTTTATCAGGTACCTTTTTATCTCCAATTTACGCTATGTAATGTAATATTGTACAATCACTGTGAATATTCATCGACTCCTCATTCATTGATTACCCTTTTTGTTTTTTTAATTTTTTCATCCGCAGATCTCAAGTAAGTGTAATTAGTTGATTCATGAGCTTTGTTTTTACAAATTTGTGTTGATTTTTGTAATGGTATGTATGTTTTTGAGAATCTGTGGAGGGGGCGATAGATATATATAGTTTGTTAGTAGTGATGGTGTCTAAGAATGACCATGTGGAATCTTTCTTGAATTCGCTTCAAGTTATTAAGGATGTGCTTTCGCCGATTGAATTCGGTATAAGGAAGGCGGCGAAGGACTTGGAGCATTGTTGGCCCGGTTCGAAGAATCGGGCTAATAATATCATTGAAGGGTTTGGAACACAGTTGAATGGAGGAGGAACTGAGAATGGGAATAGGGTTTTGGTTTGTTCTGTGAAGAAAAGGAGTGGACAGTGTTTGGTTAGTGATGATGAGAGAAAGAAGGGTTTGTCGATAAAAGTTCCTTTTAAGACATTATTGGGGTTTTTGTTGATAAATTGTGGGAGTAACGGATGTAAGGACATGTTGAAGAAAGGGTTGAAAGAGGAGGTTGGTGATGACGATGGGACTTGCAGAAATTGCTTAAAGTTTGCAGTTACGTGGTCGTTGTTGCTTAATGGTTTTGTTCCGGCTTTTCCGAGCCCTTTTAAAGCTGGCAAAAATCCATTTAGCAAAGTATGTGATGATGATAAAGTTTGTACATATTTGTGTGCACACCCATCCAAGCCGCAGGTTTCATGTGAAGCAGTAAAGCAAAAGGACTCAAAGGGTCATTTTGGTACTACATTTCAGGATGAGAATTTAAAACCTAAAGAAGGAAATAATTTGTCAATTGAATGCTTCATAGGTTTTGTTTGCAATCAATTTACTCAAAATCTTCAGAAGTTGGATTTAGGTGTCCAAGAAAGTGAATGCAAGAGTTGTGATTCGCCCACCACTTCTCGGCCCTCCTAATCCGCTCAATTATTTGAGGGCAGTAGCAAGTATTTTGGAAGGTAAAAAAGCAGATGTCAATGTTTTTTTGGGAAATTTGAGGTTTGCAAGAGTGGGAGGTATCCCATCGAGTGTTGTGGGAGTTACTTCTGTTAAAGAAGAGGGTGATGAGAACATGGAAGAATCTGGGAATAAGGAAGAAGCTGACAACAAGGAAGAAACTGGGGTTAGTGCTCCAAAGAAGCTGGCCAATGGATTACTGAGTATTCCCTTGTCAAATGTCGAGCGATTGAGATCCACTCTATCAACTGTTTCACATGGGAACTAATTGAGCTTATACCCCATTTAGGGCGATCTTCCAAAGATTATCCTGACAAGAAGAAGCTATTCTCAGTCCAGGATTTTTTCAAATACACTGAAGCTGAAGGTATGTCTCTAAAGTAGCCTGGTAACCATTTTCACATTCCTCAAATTTAATTGATGCAGCAGAACACATTAGTTTGGAAAATCCCTTTTATGTATTTTCTCTATCCACTGTTAATATTTAATGGGTAATTTTTATGTATTTATCAAGCATCACTCTACAGTAATAGTGACTACGGATGATTACTTATTACTCAGGCCATATTACAATTGAATGCGAGGATAAAATTTTGCATTTTAAGCTGCTAGAGAAAATATGGAAAAATATTTTTGCATTGCAATGTGATATAGTTGATTGGCATCTATGTACATTTATGCTAATATCTTCTTAAAGTAAATATTTTTAAAAATATATGATGTGCTATTGTACTATAATTGCCATACCAGAGTTTCCATTTGCATTCTATCAGAGCATCCTTATCTAAAAATTTCATTTTTCTCCGAGTTAAGAAAACTGGTCCCCTCCCCCTCCCAGTCCCACCCATCTTTCTTTTGGGTTGGGTTCACCCTTGGCCCATCAACCGAACTCACACACATCAGATTAGGGAATCATTCATCCGATACTCGACTGCCTTACTGTTCGAAATTGACCTAACCAAACTGTCGGTTTGGCAGCCTGTTCGGTTGGTATACACAGATAAAAAAACAAACTTAAAAAAATCTAAAATCTAAGACAAATCTTGCCATATCAATAGATTACACAATCAAATCTCAAATCTGAGAGAATATAGAGCAGAGAATAGAAGAGAGAGGGAAATAGAAAACAGACACACCACCAATACTGATGAAGGGAGAGGATACCCATCGACACAAATAGCCACTGCCACCGTTGCACATCGCCATAGCCACCATGAGGGGGGGAGGGGTTTTGGGGATGAGAGAGGTCGTAGAGAGAGGTTTCGGGGCTGAGGGAGATGAGAGAGGGGGTGGGATTTCATGGGGGAAGTCAAGGGGGCAAGTTCATGAAGAGACCAGGTTTTGTGTTGCCTTTTTGAGTTGGTGAGAGAGAGAGAATGAGAAAAGCGAGAGAGAGTGAGAATGTTGCTGGAGAGTTTGTGAGCTGGTGAGAGACAAAGAAGAGAGAGATAGAGATAAGGCATCAAGATAAGGTGTAAAATGGCCAGCATAACAGCACATGTAAAAGCAATATATTTCTTAATATTTCTCGGTTGGGTTGGGTTAATCGGTTGGGATGTATTCAGAACTGTGATCCGTCTGCTAATCCAAAAATGTCTAATGCTTACGACTGCTGCCGACCGCTGATACTTGCGAAGTTGACCGCTCACTGCATATTCAGTTCGGATCAGTCGGTTTGAATGGGTTGTTTGGGTATTTGAATACCTTTACTTTAAAGTTTGTCATTAAAAAAAAAAAGTCATTATAAATATAATTATTAGAAACTCATAAAACAGAATAAAATTTTCAGAAAGCAAATTTATGGTGCAATATGTTAGTTGAGAGATCATTACTGTTAAAAAATTTGGGAAAAAATGACAAGAATGGAATCTTATCAAACTTATTAAAGATGAGAAGTTTATGCAGGACAGCTGTAGAAAACTTAGAATCATGCTGCCTATGATTGAGTTTATGGTGGCAAAGAAATTTTAGAAATCTATGAAGTTCTTAGGGTTTCAAAAAGCATGAATGATGTTGGCTGTCTAGATTTGCTTGGTATTAAAGAGGTTATTTGCTGGAAATTCTGGACAGCAACTATATGAGGGTTTTAGAGTTAAATTAAGAGCTAAAGTGTACAAGAAAGGAAAAGGGTAATAGAATTAGGGGGTTGGGTTAAAAAATTAAGGAGATTAATGCTGGTTGTTCTTGAAATATAAATTCTGATCCTAGAGAAAGAGAGTAAGTGGAGAATCTTGTAAGAATCTCAGGTTAGGATTGCATCGTGGAATCGCTTAAAGCTTCAAATCTTCTCTCAGATTTTGATTTCTCAACTGTGTGGATTGAAAGGTTAGATATATATTTATAGGCTACTGGATATCTCTGAATTCTACTAGGATCTGGGATTTAAAACTAGAAACTTTGACTACCAGTACAATTCTGGTAATTTTAAGACAATATATATTGTGGAACCAGTTGATAACTAGATGAAAATGATATTCATGGATCACCACTGCACTCCATGTCTATCAAAATTTGAAGTTAGAAGAATACTATTGTCTCCAAAAACAAAGAACACAAATAAAATTGAACTGGTAGCAGACTTGATTTTAGCAAAATTTGACTGCAGTTGGTCTCAAGCAAGCCCCATGTGAGATTCCTAATTTGCTTCTTTCTTAAAATACATGTATTATCAGATATTATAAAAAAGAGATTGGACTAGATGTTGATGGCATTGGGTGTAAATTTTCCTTCCGATTCATTGTTAGTATTGCGCTGAAGACTTTCCTTGTCTGTTAAAAAATGATAAATTAGTTTCAAAATCTTTAATCGTTAAAAGGATATATGACCTGGAGCCTTTTCAAAATTTTTAGTTCCATGTTATTTTTCTCAGTTTGCATTTAGTTGCAAAATGCTACATTTCTGCCTCAGGTAATTTCACGGTTGTTTCTCTATATTCCCAAACAATTAGCTATAAGGTCATATGCAATTCATTATTCATGAATCTTTTCTCCGCATTCCAGCTTGAAGTGGGATCCTTGCTAGTCTAGTCCAGATCTTAGTTAAATCTTCACATATGACATACATATATTTTTGCTGCAATATTTCTTCTGATAGTTCCCCCTCCACTCCCCCCCAACCCCAAAAAGGGAAAGAAAGCCTGGAAATGGTTTTCCTCATAATGGTATCAGTCCGACTACATTTGTGTTGTATGTTATCTACTGCCCTTTCACAGTATCTGTTGTAACCTTGTTGAACTTCACCTCTTAAGGGGAAAAGAACAGTGATTGGATTGGTTTTTTGATGTTTGCTTAAGATTTGTTCTCTATATAAATCTTGCATCCTTACAGGAAGGAGGTTCTTTGAGGAGCTGGATAGAGATGGTGATGGCCAAGTTACCTTGGAAGATCTTGAAGTTGCTACGAGAAAGCGAAAACTGCCTCGGAGATATGCACGTGAATTCATGAGCCGCATTTAGAAGTAATATATTTTCCAAATCATTTGGTTGGAAACAGTTCTTGTCCTTGATGGAACAAAAGGAACCAACCATTCTTCGAGCTTATACTACTCTCTGTTTGAGCAAGTCTGGGACACTAAAAAAGAGTGAAATCTTGGCATCACTAAAAAATGCGGGACTTCCAGCAAATGAGGACAATGCTATGGCCATGATGAGGTTCTTGAATGCAGACACAGAAGAGTCTATTTCTTATGGACATTTCCGAAATTTTATGCTTCTTCTTCCATCCGATCGACTTCAAGAAGATCCTCGGTGAGCTATTTTTGTAATTTCAAGTGGGTGATTTTAGAATTTATAGCAGAAGCGTGAAAGTAATCTGGTGTTGATTTGAGTGGAAGTGTGGAAGCTGTCTTCCATAGTTTGATTTGATTAGGGCACATTTGCATAAATTTTTTAGAAGAATGGAAAAGCTGGGGAAGAAATCTGATGTGACATGTTTTAGAAAGTATCCAGTGAGAGAGAGGGGTTTATAATATCTCAATAATAACTTGGTGTTAACTGTCTAAGTCAAAACAGGAAGCAATAAAGCACCTTCATCGTTTTATGGGTAGTGTGTATATCTGTATGTGTTACACAAATTGTTTCTCCATGCTCTGTAGATAACAGACACTAATTTTGCAATATACACGACTTATAGGGTCTTTGTACATGTCGCTAAGTCACCTACAGCTGGTAGTAACTTAATTTTATAAACATGCAGGAGTATCTGGTTTGAAGCTGCTACAGTTGTTGCTGTTGCACCACCTGTGGAATTACCTGCTAGCAGTGTTCTGAAATCTGCATTGGTAGGGGGCCTGTCTTGTGCGCTGTCCTGTTCTTTATTGCACCCTGTGGATACAATAAAGGTAACACTTACCGGGGAAATCTATGATGGAAACATCAAATTTTAGCCTCTGATTGATATGACAATTAAGATTTGTCATGTTAATATACATGTAATCGTGTATTCAACTTAAACAATTACTAACACATCTCCATAAATGCAAGCCATAGTTGATGATACTGATGCCCTGGTAGACCTTCCCTCAGAATTATGGAAACTTTTATAGTGGAAAGGTCTCATTTATGAACTAGCCTTGCCAACAGTTTTTGGCCTGGGTCATACTGTATCTCCATGAGACATCTAAATGCAAATTTGTCTTGTCAAAAGGCCTTCTGTTATTTATTTTTAATATGTACATAAAATCTTTATTGATTATTTTCAAAATCTGGATGATATGGAGGCAGGATGGAGTACACTGAGGGAGTTTCAACCAAGTGTCTTGATAGTTTTCAGCATATCAGAACTCAGAGGACATATATTGGAATTTCCAGTATAGGGCTTACTTTCTTTTTTTTTTCTTTTTTTCTTTCCCCATAACCCTCAAGTTTGATATTCAACAACTCAATAAGCTTTTGTCTCACTTACTTGGGGTTGGCTATATAGATTTTCCCCCCTCCAACTGGTTCTATTTGAAATCAAAAGCACAGTCAAGTTTAAGGCATTCATGTCCTTCCTTATTGCCTCAAACGATGTTCTCTTTGTCCTTCCTCGATTTCATCTATTTCTTTTACCACCATCCACCTGAATCAGTAGCTCCTGTTCATAGGTGCACATGGCCATACCATCTCAAGCTGCTTTGCTTTCCATCATTTTGTCTTATATTGGTGCCACTTCTAACTTTTTCGTAATGAAGTCATTTCCAATTTTATATTTTCTTGTAACACTAATCATTCATCTCAACATTCTCATTTGAGTCCCTCATTTTTTGGATATATTTTATTCGTAACTGTCAAACATTCTGTATCATCTCATAGGCTCATAACAGGTTTTATAGTAGTCCTACAATTTTTTCCCCTACAACTTAATAAGAATCCTACGAACACACAACGCTCCTAATGCATTTATCTGTTTCATCCACCTTGCTCTAATTCTGTGAGTAAATTGTTACTATTAGTATCTCTTTGCCCATCAAAAATTTTCACCATCTCCATCCCTATTTGTTGTTGTATACAATGTACACTCCTTATATCTTAGCCATACTTACAAACCTTTAGATGCTTAAAGTATCTCTGTATAATGCTAGCTTAGAGTTTACTTATTCTCTGTTGTCAACAAAACTATAAAGTATAAACAATAACACCAAGAGATATGTTCTTGAATTTTCTTAGCAAGTTCATTTATAACTAATGTGAAAGGCAATGATTAGTTATTTACTATGAAGCATGGGTACTTCAAAAGTTATGTCTTACGAATACCGGGTATGTATTTGGTATGGGTACATGTACCAGTACATTTGCATGCGTATTTGGTATGTGAAATGCATCTCCAAGTACACTCTAGTTTATATCTTGCTTTAACTACTTATTACATTTGATTTCTAATTGTTATATATCATGCACTACTATAAATTATAAATATATATATATATTTTTTATGGCCGTACCCTGCACTACCCTTTATCCTTTTTATTTTTGTTATAAGTTTTTCCGTATCAGCATATCATATATTGTACTCAGATAACATCCGTACCTATTACTGTGTTTCATATAGGTTGTATACTAGTGCACTAAAGTGATTAACTAGTTTACACTTTTGCATATCACTTAGGGCATTGGATATAAATTAAATATGCGTTATTATATTGAAAAAAGTGGCTTGGCAGATGCAAATAATCTTCATGGAGTGGAGAATGGTCTTTGTAGAGTATTGAAGTCAACCTGCAAGAGTCATGTTGGAATTCTGATTTAAAGAATTTTCTTTGTTTCACATGCTAGTAATTCAATATTAGAAATAGCAATTACTATTTCTAAGCACTTACTTTACTAGTCACACATATTTCTTATGCGTCTCATTCTTCAATATATTTTTATAAATCCCACTCTTTCACTGAATTTCGATTCCCATTTGGGTTAGTTGTAGTCTTGTAGGCTAGATTGTTGAAAAATAGGATAAAAATCAAAATAGAACAAAAATAAATAAATAGATAAAAAGAGAGGAAAAGATGCTGTTGGTTTTTGGTTTAGCATTGTATCTTTAGTGTCGTGCATGAGGCCATTGACAATGGTTTACCTGTTTGTCAGACTCGAGTGCAAGCATCAACGCTTAGCTTTCCTGAGATTATATCAAAGCTTCCACAAATTGGAGTCAGGGGGTTATATAGAGGCTCCATCCCAGCAATACTTGGACAGTTTTCTAGGTTATTTTTGGTCCTTTTCCCTTTTCGTTGGTTTTCAAGTATTGATATTGGTACTTTTCTGACTAATATGTTCTTCTGACATTGCAGCCATGGCTTGCGAACTGGAATTTTTGAAGCAAGTAGGCTTTTGTTAGTAAATGTTGCTCCAAACCTTCCAGACATACAGGTACTATTAGCATGTGGACTTCCAGTTCATAATTATTATGAAATGAAAGGTCATGTACATTGCTTTCCAGATTTTTACTTTTCAAGCCTTTCAATTTGATTGAGATTTGAAGCAGTGAGTAAATTAGTTTGTACCTTCCTCTTACATAGGTTCAATCTATAGCATCATTCTGTAGCACTTTCCTGGGAACTGCAGTTCGGATACCATGTGAGGTATTGAAACAAAGGCTGCAGGCTGGCCTTTTTGACAATGTGGGGGAGGCAATTGTTGGTACTTGGACTCAAGATGGTCTCAAGGGTTTCTTCCGCGGGACTGGTGCCACTCTCTTCCGGGAGGTTCCATTCTATGTTGCAGGCATGGGGCTTTATGCTGAATCCAAAAAGGTATGTAGTGTTTGCATATAAAACTAGATATAATAGTTTCAACCTTACATTTACTTACTAGCTTCTAATAATATGAAAACTCAAATCAACATTCAGTTTTGCCCAAATATATGAAGTTGCCTTTTATTAATAAAATATATGGTCGCTTCATTCGTGGAAGTTACAGAATCCAATTTGTAACATAGTTGGCTGCAATGGCGTTTGTATTTCTGTTGTCTTACCTTCATGTTTGGAGTTATGCATCACTAATGATTTGTTCCTTTCGAAGTCCTTGATTTTTGATAATCTTTGTACAATGGTTGGGGCCATTCAAATTCAAGGGATGGCTAGTTAGGTGTTTAATTTTTCTGAAGGGTGGATTTAAAATATGCAACTGTACATGTACACGAAGAGTGTAGAAGTGCAGCAAGCTGAACAAGAAGCTTCTCGTGAAGGGCTGAAAGAAAGTCCAAAAGCATATCTGACAAAATTTTCTGTGACGTTATTAAACATAGTGGCTTGGAGGCTCTATTCTTTATACCTATTTAATCCTGCACAGAAATTGCATATGGTCCAGAAATACCAAAGCTTATTTAGGAACTTTTTGGCACGAGTCTTTTGTAGCCCACTTTGAGATGATTGAAATGAGTTCATGAATCTGAAAAATATGGTTGATGTTTTCGCATTTTCGCTTTGACAAAAAAAGAAATGAGATGAAAATATGACCAAATTGATGGTTCATGCTTCACTGCATTCTTTTATGAAGTTATAATTATGTGGTCTGATTTAATTATATACATGTTTGTATTGACTATGATATGTCCTATTTTAGCTTGCTCAACATCTTCTGGAGCGAGAGCTGGAGCCCTGGGAGACAATTGCTGTCGGGGCTTTGTCTGGGGGGCTAGCTGCAGTCGTTACAACACCCTTTGATGTAATGAAGACTAGAATGATGACTGCTCCCGGGGGACGGCCCTTGTCGATGTCAATGGTGGCCATCTCAATTGTCCGTCACGAGGGACTCCTCGGATTGTTCAAAGGAGCCGTACCCAGGTTCTTCTGGATCGCTCCGTTGGGTGCTATGAACTTCGCCGGTTATGAACTTGCTAGGAAAGCCATGGAGAGAAATGAGGAGCAAAAAGCTATGAGCTCTGGATAAGTTTCTTCAAAAGGTATATACATGACATCCTCTTGGCTTTCGTTTTTGTAGCCAAAAATTTTGAGCTCTTAACGGATTTTGGTAGCTGTACTTTTTCCCAAATTTATTCGCAACACCTCTACCTTTTTTAGACAATATAATCTCTTTCTTTTTTCTTTTCTTTTTTATTTTATTTTTTATTTTTTTATTTTCAAAATAGTTTTACATGTCTTGACCTTTGGTGAATTGCCAGGGATGGCATGTACATGTTTTTGGTTTGATTTTGTAATCCAATATGTATGTATATATATTTTTTTTGTGGCAAGAGAAAGAACTTCATATCATCGTCAGAAGTAATACATAAGATGCAGTAGAAATAGGGAAGAGAAAGGAAAGGAAAATGTTCTCTCACTTTTTTTAAAAAAATAAATATTATTTTATTATAATCATTTTTTTTATAGAATTTTATAAAATTTGGCTATAAAAGTTTGTTTTGAGATGATCCTTTCATTTTTTTTTTTTCTCTCCCCTACCATTTCTAGGCACAAAAAATAGAGCCCAAGTAGAGGAGAAGAAAATAGAAAAAAAGTATAGCAAACCAAACCATATGAAATTAAGGAAAATATTACATATTAATAAAATTTATCAATATTTCTTAAATGATATGATAGGTGTCACATGAATAAATAATAGAAGTTTATAATTTTTTTTTCTTGTATATTATTACTCCTAAAATAAGATTGGGAAACAAGGGTTTGAGTTCAACAAACCTCATGTTAGGCTACGACTTTGATGTAGTTAATTTTTTAAAAAGAATAAAGTTTTCAACTGAAGAAATAGGAGTGGGCATCGGCGACGGCGCCTAATCCAGTCTTATTTTTGTTTCCTACAAGTGTTGAAATTGATATGTTGGCCCCGCAAGATCAGGCCGGGCCAGTATTTCAGGCTTATTTAATTTTGGATTCTGGGTTTGAAATTTAGGTTTTTAGTATGCTCGGTTAGTAGGGGGCTCAATATTTTGAGAGACCTTATGTTAGGTATCAAAGTGAAACTAGGCCTGTTAAAATTGTGGCCTTCAGTGGTAATAGATAGGGGGAGTTACAGGCTGGTTTTATGAACCGGTCTTATTACCCAATGTTCTATTAAAAAAAATCAAATGGTGTTTTTCATTTTTATCTCTAAACTCAACATTGCAAATTTATTATTGGTTTAAACAAATTTATCACTGATTTATCACTAGTTTTAACAAATTTGACATTGATATATTACTGATTTAAATAAATTTATTACTGATTTATCATTAGTTTAAACAAATTTATCACTGGTTTAATATTGGTTTAAACAAATTTATCACTGATTTATTATCGGTTTATCACTAGTTTAAACAAGTTTATCATTAGTTTAAACATTTATCACTGGTTTCAACCGATTTATCACTAGGATCTTCTCCAATGTACACACAGAGAGAGAGAGAGAGAGAGAGAGAGAGAGAGAGAGAAGACCCAGCGGCAAAGAGCCTAGATCTTAGATCTAGAGGTGGAGGCGACGACAATTATGGAGGTAGATACGGCAGTGGTCGGCAATGATGGTGGAGATGGAGGTAGAGGTGGAGGTGAAGACGTCAGTGGTAGTGGAGGCGAAAATGTCGATGAAGGTGATAAACAAATTTATTACTGATTTATCACTAGTTTTAACAAATTTGTCATTGATATATTACTGGTTTAAACAAATTTATTACTGATTTATCATTAGTTTAAACAAATTTATCACTGGTTTAAACAAATTTATCACTGATTTATCATCGGTTTATCACTAGTTTAAACAAGTTTATCATTAGTTTAAATATTTATCACTGGTTTCAACAGATTTATCACTAGGATCTTCCCCAATGTATAGAGAGAGAGAGAGAGAGAGAGAGAGAAGACCCAGCGGCAAAGAGCCTAGATCTTAGATCTAGATAAGGCGACGATAATTATGAGGTGACGCAAAGTGGCTCAAGCGATGGTAGAGGTAGAGAGTGAGGAGAGTGAAGACGCTTAAGTGGTGGAGGCGAAGACGCCGATGAAGGTGAAAGCAATGGTGAAAGTGGAAGAAGACGCTGCTGAGGTCGCCAAAGAATGCATTTACAGTGGTGGCTCAAGAATCATGAGATGCCAATGGTCGTTGGTGGAGAAATGTGCACAGAGAGAGAGAGAGAGAGAGAGAGAGAGAGAGAGAGTGTGTGTGTGTGTGTGTGTAATAACCCTTGAAGGACCAAAAATGTTCAGATATGAGTATACAAATCTGAGGACAAAAATGGAATAAACAAAAATGTTCAAGACTTATAGGTAAAAGAATCTTCATTAAGGACCTGTTGGGTAATAATTCTTGAAAATAGCAGTAACTTGTAAAAATTTCATAATTTTTGAGATTGGTAAGCCTTGAGCAATCGACTAAGTGACTTAGTAGTTGTGTCGTCTCTAGGCACGGCTGGGTCTGATTATAAAATATCTATATAATTAGTAAAGGTCTTGTCTACTATGGGTTTTTTCATAACTGTTGTAAGAGAAATATTGGGCCTTATAAAATCAAATTTAGGATAAATTGTCAATAGGTCTTAATAGTTGAACTTGATTCTTATAAAACCTTAAAAATAAATTTTAGCAAAATAGTCATTAAAAATAATTTTTTGTGATAATTTTTTTGCATATGTTGTCAAAAATTGACAATTAGTGATTTGTTTTTGTCATAGTTTTTATAAATTGTTGCTAAAATTTATAATTAGTGATCTTTTTTTTGTGATGAATTTTTCAAACTGTCGCTGAAAGTTAAAAATTAGTGACTTTTTTGTGACAATTTTTTTGAATTGTTACTAAAACTTATAGTTAATGATATTTTTTATGACAATTTTTAAACTGTTACTAAAAATTAACAATTAGTGACGTTTTTTAATAATGTTTGATAAAAATATCATTAATTATCATAAAACCTATTGAATCATAAGTCTACCTAATAGAACTTACATGTAAGTCTCGTTATAATTTATCATAGCCTTAGGGCCTGGCTTGAACTTGATTAGGCTAAGCTTCATATTGGGCCGAGATGGGCCTGAGATGACACAAAGCGTCTTATTATTAGCACAAAACCCAGCCAAAGTCGAACACAAAATCCTAGACTATGTTTGGTTCATAGATTTGAGTAAAAATTTAGAAAGAGAATATATATCTATATATATAAAATGTAATTATATTTTATTCATCTTTTTATTTCCTCTTTACAAATCTCTTACTAATTTCATAAAACCAAACACAATCTTAGTTCAAGCTTCAAATTGATGCCAACCCAATAAATTCAAAGAACTAACTATCCAGACATCCCATGGAAGAAGCAAAAAACTCTCGAGATCTGTAACCAAAAACACTCTCGAGATAGAACATTATTTGGTCGATAATAAATACTCAACAAAATAAATACGAACCCCAAATAATAATTACAAAATTTATCAAGAGTTCCAAGTTGACCTAGCTCTATTTTGTTATGTTTTCCGTTATTTGTGTAGAAAATATTTTTCAACAATTTTTTTTATAGAAAATATTTTTTTTAAAATAAAAATAAAACTCATAGGTTTAGCTATGAGTTTGAAACTAATGTGATAGTAGTTGTACTAATGGTGATGGTGGAGGAGTGGTGGCAGTTGCAAGACTTTAATTTATAAAATGTTATTCACATAAAAAAAATTTCCGCTGAAATAATTTTTTTCCTGTTGATTTTTATTTTTCATCATATTAAACACCAAAAAATACAAAAAATACAAAAAAAAAAAAAAAAATTCTGTGAAAACAAGTAGAACATTGAAAAGTTAATAACATAAAAGCAATTAATAATTTCATGTTCCACTTAAAGTAAAATAATCTTATCACACCATTCGGGCAATAATCATATCTTTTTCTAATAATAACATTTTTATCCTAAATTTTGGTTATATATAATTTAGAACTCAAGAATCTTTTGCATGAAACAAGAAAACATGAACAAATCGATATATATAAAAAAACAAATATGTAATAAAAAATAATTAAGGCTTTTTGCAAGTATAAAAAAATTAATGGGCAAATTACATATACTCCTCTAGATTTAGTAAAATTATAGATATTTTCCTGAAGTTTGAGAAATTACAGATATTCTCCTAAAGGTACTATTTGCATAACAAATTAGGGACAAATAGTTATGAAAATATAAACCTCAAGGAACAATTTATTATGAAAAATATAAACCTCAAGGGGGTATTTGTAATTTTAAAATCTTAGAAGGGTATTTGTAATTTAGCTAAATCTCGAGAGAGGTATATATAATTTGTCCAAAATTAATTTATTAATTTTTAACTTATTTGAATGAAATTACTTTCTACTTTTTACATTTTTTCGGAAAACAAATCTTAATTGTGCACAGAATATATGTTGAGGGACAGTTTGACCCTGCGATAGTGAACTGATTTGAAATTAAATTCTCCCTATTTTTCTTTTTAGTAATCAAGTATGTCAGTACAAAATGATGTTTAAACCTTTTTATGATTTTTGATTAGATGGTTAGGTGGCGATGGTCTCATAATTTATTAGTTAATGTATAGTTTAATCACCATTTTAAAATGAAACATTACACTCACCTCCTCCCTTTGAGAAGATCCGTTTAAAATTGAGATATTTAATTTATAAGTAATTATTGGCGAATTGATTATTTAGGCGGATTGAATATATTAAACCATATATAATTCAACTCATCAATATTCTCAGACCACGGTTGGTAGAGCAGGTTGGGTGGTTTGCACGAGCAATGGATTTTGTACAATCCTAATAAAAGCAATGAGATTTTTTGAATTAGGAGTTGTTTGAGTATTTTAAATAAGTGTATTTTTGTTTTTTAGATTAAAAAGTTAAGAAAAAATATAAATGTTTGATTAACTTTTTAACTTTTATGAAAAAATATGATTAAAAAATTATATAAATAAATTTATAGGAATAAAGTAATGGTGTAGGCCGTATGGTTGGAAGCAGCTGCAGAGGGTGTGTAGGAGATTGATTCTTTACTTTTCGAGCATAAATTGGTTGGTTTTGTTCGCCCATGAGGGTTCACCACGGTCCTGCTTTACTAATCGGAATCATTAATGTGTAGAACTCGTTAAGACTATATGTTTGTAAGAAATCACATTGATTGATATCGATAGTTATCTCGATCGTGTTAGTTTTTTGTTAACTGTTAACTATAACACCATCCATTTTATACAAAATTAATTTGATCATATATTTAGCGATATCTCGATAAACGTGATTTTTATAGGCGATAGTATTAGATTTAATTTCACATATCGACACTCAAATTACCAAACGGGACCTATGGTGAGCCCTCAACCGACCCAAATTTCTACCATCCAATTTAATGAATATTTTACTCCCTATTTTTTTTTCCCAGTCACTACGGGCCCATCATGTCATACCTTGTTAATTGTATTTTTTTTTATTTGTATTATTATGTTGATATTATTTTTTTAATATTTTTTTTTAGTGAATAGCGTTAATTTTTTTACTTTTTAAGTAATTTTTTAACTTTTTGACTTTTTGACTTTTATAATGTTTGCCAAACCAAGCCTTAATGTCTTTATTTGTGTTTCCAAAAACAAGAAAAACTAAAACACAACAAAAGACGGCCTTATTGGAGTTTAATGTTGGCATTGGCTTGAAGATTAATATTGCTAGATGTTTGTTAGGAAAATAAAAAGGTTTTTATATTGTGGAGGTTGATTCCAAACACAATGTTCAATTTAGTTTTCAGAATTTGATTTTTAATATGATTTTCTTTCTTTTTATTTAATTTTTTAGTATTTACTTTTGTTAAACTTATTTATATTTTTAAAAGGGCAAATTATACAAATAGTCCTTATAGTTTGGGGCTTATGTCACTTTGGTCCCTGACTTTTTAATTGTGACACATTTGACCTTGAATTTTAAATCTTGTTCCAAATAAAGATAAGAAAAAAGACTTATACCCCTTTTGGCAAGACCCCCATGACCCCCTCGCCTCCTATTGGCCAGTTTTTTTATTTTTATTTTTTTTCTTCTCCAATCACCAATCCCACGTCTGTGTGTGGTGGAATCTGAGGGTCCCAATCGGTGAAAGATAATCAAGATATCATTAGATTTTTTCAAGAAATTGTCAATTTGAGAAAATATAAATTAATTTGACAAAAATAAATGTCAAACAAATATTTTTAAATTTTTAAAAATTATTTCTACCTACTAAAAATAAAATTATGTAAAATTGATAAATTTTTTAGACATTTATTTATTTATTTTACCAAATTAATTTTTCTTATGTGTTTGGATGATAATCATATAAAATTAATTTTAAAAAATTAATCATGTAATTTTTATTAATTTTATCATTGGTGATTAAGAATAATTTTTAAAAAATTAAAAATATTTTTTTGACATTTATTTTTATCAAATTAGTTTATATTTTATCAAATTGATGATTTTACTCTTGAAAAATCTAATTATATTTTCAATTGTCCTTATTTGGAACAAGATTCAAAATTCAGTCAAATGTGTTATTAAAAAGTCAGTGATCAAAGCCGACACAAGTCTCAAACTATAATGATAATTAGTGTAATTAACTCTTTTAAAAAATAAAGTCTGAAAGTTCAATCAAACAGTCTCATGCTAGGCTGGTTAGGACTTGAAGTCTGATTACTTCCAGTTTAAGTTTTGGTGTTTGTGAAAAGCCAAACAGCCCTGTCAAGGGGTTAAAGAAATTAAACTAGTGAGTGGACTCTGAGGTCTGGTTTAGGGTATTTACGCAGAGGTCCTATTAATTAGATTTATTTACTTACGCGTCCTAATTAATAAATTTAACACTATAAAATAAGAGATTGATAAATTTATCGCTATAAATTTATTCATGAAAACAAAGAGACTGATAAATTTATCTTTATCACTCAATAAATTTATCAATAGGACTTAATGAGTAATAAGTCTCAAAAGTAGGACCTATTGGTAGTTTATCCCTGGTTTAGCAACATGTTATTTTAATAATTTTAATAATTTTTTATAAAAAGATATTAAAAAAAAATGACAATTTAAAATAATTTTTTGACTAAAGTATATAATTACCAAACGAGAAGTCAGCTCCATACACCACCAAGTGGAGAAAAAGACATAAGAAAAAGGAAAAAAAAGAAAGTGAGAGCAATTAGTGCCCTCTATTGAACCAAGAAAGGCTAATAGATACATAAAATTCTTCTAAAAATTGTCCTAGATTGCAATACTGACAATATAATGTTCGTATTGAATGGAATTCATATTGCATTATGTCAAAAGGATTGGGAGAGAAGTCAACTGTAGTCTAATTAGACTTGTGAGATTTGTTAATTGTTTGTTGTATACGGAATATTGAATAGTAAGTGGAATCAAGTTTCTAGAGGATGTAATTGGATTTTTTTTAATAAAATTTTCTTTCGAAAAGCTGCGTTTATTCTTTCTTTCTACCTGTTGTAATGATAATGATCTATTATTGACCATAAAAAGTATAGTGGAAAGCTTCAACTCTAATGGCATGAATCGTTAGTCACATATGAAATGTCAAATACAAATGGAGGTAGTGAAACAAGTTTTTCTAGAGGATGGGACCCAACTTTTTAAATAAAAATTCTTTCGAAAAGCTGCAATTTTTTTTTTTTAATAATAATTTACTAGCGGTAAAAAATAGAGTGAAAGGTTCCCCGTAATTCAAGACTCAAATCATATTATCAAATTATGTGCAAAGATTATTCATGAATTTTTTTTTTTAATTTAAGGGTAGTAGAAAAATGATTTCAACAGAGGGTTTTTTTTTTTAAAATAAATAAACGATAAGTATAATTTTAAAATAGGCTATCTATTTTTAAAATTAAATACAATAAAATTATGTAATTATAATTATATTGATTGATTTCTCTCCAAGTTCATGTGAAATTTGTATCCCTATGGTTACTATTAGGGGTGTGCGCAGTGCGGGTCGGTGCGGTTTGAGAGAAAAATAGAAACCGTATGGCGGGTGGCGGATTGATAAAAGTGTCACTAGAATTTGTCATTTTTCTTATCAAAAACCGGCGGTTTGGTTGACAAATAATGGCGGATTTGCCTTAGCGGTTCGGGCGGATTGGCGATTTATAAAAAATATAATTCAAATTACAAAACTTAAATCAAAGAGTAAAAAAAAGACGAGAAATACCGTGATGTTAAGCATCTTATGCAACTTTCTTCTAATGCAAGAAGTGTAGTAACAACATGATAATATTAACGACTACGCCATCGGCTCATTACAAAGATCTATGGAAGTTACAATGATCAAATACAATACATAAAATTAATATTATTCAGTGTTTACAATATATTGAAAATGTTTACTCTTGAAAAGTATTTAGATTGAAAAGTGAGCTAATGCAAGTTTGCAAAAAAAAAAAAAAAAAAAAAAAGATTGAAAATGAATTGAATATAACTTTATTTTGGATTATCGACATCTTGAATTCTAACAAGAATGTAATACTATATTCTAAGGTATAGAACAACAAGTAAACTTAAGTAAAAAATATTTTAGAATCTTATAAAACATTATTTAATAGCTAGTCGGTGCGCTTGAAGAAAAATAGAAACCGGATTGATAAAAGTGTTACTAGAATTTGCCATTTTCTTACCAAAACCGCGGTTCGATTGATAAATAATAACAAATTTGTTTTGGCGGTATGCTCGGTGCGATTTTGACAATTATTTGAGTTAGATATTATGCACCTCCCTAGTTACTATATTTGTGTTTATGAAAAGTCTACCAAACACGTCCTTAATGCTCTCTCATTTCACAAAGCCCGTTCATGAAGTTATAAGTACTGTTCCGTGTACGTAAGTACGTAATTTATGTTCATTTTTTTTTTTTTTTGAAAATGAAATATTCACTTATTTTAAAAATAAAATAAAATTACATGCATGCAATATAAGTCAAAATCAAAGAAAAGATTGGCCAGCTAGCTGTAAACTAAACTTACTGAATTTCACTGTGCAAAACACTCACACACACGCACGACCGGGGGGGGGGGGGGGGAATGGATAGACAGAAAATTTTCACTTTCTCGAGAAAAATATTTATTTGGCTGAATTTTTACAATCTATTTTTTAAGATTTTCTAAAACTAGTTTGGTGAAAAGAAAAGAAAAGAAAAACTCAATACTTTTTCATATGATTTTTTTCTTTTTTGGTTTGAAAATAATTTTTAAAAATTTAAAAATATATTTTGATAGATAAACCTCATTTTAAAGTGTAATGGACCCATCTAAAGGTAGTTTATGGCCCTGTTTGGTAGAAATTATGAACTTATAATTTTACGCCCAAACAAATTTTATAATTTATAACTTTCAAAGTCGATTTCCAAATTTTATTCTCAAAGATATCCAAATTTCAAATTACGTATCGTTCGATTTCGACTTCCACAAAGTTTATAAGTTTATAAGCATAAGCTAAACCAAACATATCAAAAACAAATTAAATTGTTCGAAGTCTAAAATAAGTCAGACAAACAAAGGTTTATATCTCATTGTTCACAATTTTAATAGTGTGAACAAAACACATAATCTGATTGGTTGAAAATCAAGATGACCTTACTTAAAATTATGAATCATATGGATTTAGTTTGAGTTTTTGGATTAAGTTTTTTAAAATTGACTTTTTGGTTTTTGTGTTTTTATTTTTAGTGAATATTTTTAAAATTTTAAACATTTTTTTTTACTTTTTTAGATACACCTTATGTAGATATATCTAAAAAGTAAAAAATTTATGAAAAAATATTTTAAAAAATTAATAAATACATAAAAATATATAAAAATGTACTGAATTCTTGTATTTTTTTTATATATATTTTTGGTATTTAGTGAATTTTTAAAAAAAAAATTTATAATTTTTTTTACTTTTTCGGTGTATTTATGTTAATTGTGTCTAAAAAGTAAAAAAAATTGCTTAAAATATTAAAAAAAATTCAGTAAAAATAAAAAAATACAGAAAATAAAAAAATAGAATTTTTTAAAAAGTGTTTTTTAAAAATGGAAACAAGCAAAACCAAAAGCTTGTTTTTCTTTGTCATATAAACAAAACCGTGATTCATTTAAAGATGACTGACTTTTTTTATTGACAAAAAGAAAATTTCATTTAACAAATTGAAATTAAAAGATAAGAAGGCATGCCTTGAAATTAAAGATGACGGACTTGACTCTGCAGTGTGTTTTTATTCACGCACTTACCTATTTTGAAAAATAGTTTAAAAGTTAATTTTTCAATTTTTTGAAAAATATGTAAAAAAGGTAAAGAGATGATGTGATTAAAAAAGTCAAAAAAACTAATAAATTGACTTTAACTTAGGGATCGTTGAACAAAAGCTAATTTAATAACTTTTGGCTATTTAGCTAAAATATGAGCTAAAAAACTAGTATGCTTGAGATTACTTTTTAACTTTTTACAAAAGACGTACAAAAGTAAAGAGAAAAGATAATTTTGACTTTTTGATTTGGATTATTGACTTTTAATTTTTTAGTAACTTTTTAACTAAAAAATCACTCTTAGTTGTCAAAAGAGGCTGCGTCGGTTTTGATGGATATGGCTGCATTAAAAAGCAGTGGGTTGAAGGGTGCAATGCGCAGAAGTTTCCGTGTTATTCATATCTTTTTGGGAAGGTTTGGTTGGGACCTCTTTTCAAACAACACTCTCCTGTGTTCCCATTATACAAACTGCAAGTTTGATCTAAAAACACCAATAAATATTATATATTTTGGAATGTCCTTAGATATGGTTGAGAGTTGAGAGTTATATGAACACATAAAGAGGCACTAGAAACAAATACTAGGAATTTAATATTCTCCTCATAGTTTAGTTTCTTTTATATTATATTTCTTTCTTGCTCTATTATATATATAACCTCTCATCTGCCAAGTTTTGTTTGGTGGCACTTAAAATATGCTCAAACCTAATACAACTCACACATACTTTTGCTACTGAACTGGTCAATGCCTAATTTCATGTCATCTAATTAGCTTTAAAATTGTTTATATTAAGTCTTGCAAATAAAAATTAATGTCATGATGAAATTTGATGGGTCCTTTGTAAAATAAGGCTACTCATCTTCTTAATATATATAATGTAATACATTTTGCCATCCCCACATATTGTATTAATGAGTTTAGTGTATTGGTTAGCTTTTTAAGGCTTGCATCTAATAAATGCAAGTTTTGTTTTTTTGGGGCCTAATAAATGAAAAACATGAGTTGGCACCGCCTGACTTTGATATCATGTTAGACGGTGGCCTAACCCTCACTTAGAAGTACTGTTTGTTATGATCTAATTCAACTAACAAATCTTATGAGTTTATCCATTTAGACTTTAGCTCAAAAGACGCCCCCAAATATAAGTGTTCTGCACTATCTTACAAGGCCATTTTACAACCAATGTGAGATGTCAACAGTTTTAAATACAATAAGTGGGAGCTTAAACAAGCTTGTCATTTCTTGGAATGAATAAATAAGTAAATTATATTTCTATGGAAGCTAGCTTTTCTGCTTCACACTCACTCATAAGTATATTTTAGAGCCACATCAACTACTACCCACTTCAAATTCAAGGTTTTCATACTAAAGATAGTTTTTGCAGCACCTACACCTTCCTTTCGTTGTCACTGAATTAAATACTATAGTTAGGATAATTAATTATATAATATAGACATATATCTTGACGAAGAATCTATGAGACCCAAGTCAACAAGCTTTAGTGTATCAAATGACATAGAAGTCTGAAAATTTGAAAATCATCCTTCAAATTAGTAAAAATAATTAGCAATTAAATTGTTATTTTATATGTGCTTTTGGTGGCATGAGAAATTTTTAATTCTTGCCATGTTTTCTGCCATGTAAAGAAATCATTAGGCCATGACTTGGTCCATGCCATTTCTGCTCGATGTCGTGTTTTGAGGATAAGCATTGTTACTTGTTTAAAATAATTTTAGTTTTAGATAAGTGTCCCAAATTTTGTGTGCATGGATTAGATTTGCTCTAAATGTGATCCAATCTACGATGAGTATTTTTTTTTTTTTTTTTTTTTTTTTTACATTGGAGGCCATGGCCCTGGTATGAGGATTTAAATTTACACTATAAATTCAAGTTTTGACTATTTTTTAAAATATTTTTTCGTGGTACATAGTTTGATTTAGAAGAAGTTGGACATTAGCATTTCTACTCTAAACAATAAAGTATTGAAGATTTTCAGGCTAGACTAAGAGCATGTAGTTATTGAACATGAAACCTTCATATAGGATGTCTACGAAAGACAGAATTAATGTAGGGTTAAAAACCCACAGGTTTTATGTGAAAGAGTTCCTAAATTTGTTGAATTTGACATTTTATGAAACACATTGAAGCTTGTAAATTGGGTTATTATGATACAGACACTTTCCTCAAAGAAATTATTCAAGATTAATCTAGACTTGACTTGTCTCATTTACAATACTAACTAAAGAATACATATATATGTGTGTGTGTTTTCACATGTATAAGGTTGAAATAACCATAAGAAAAAACAAAACTTTTTGCTACAAAGTAGAAGTCACTTTAATGGAAACAAAAGAACTAGAAAATGTTGTTTTGGGGTTGTTTTCATGGAAGAGACTCCATTCCTTTCCACCAATCAAACAAAAGAACTAGTAAATGTTGATTACTTCCAAGCTTGACACAACTTGTTCATTGCCAAATGCCCTAGTAAATTACAATCCAAAACATTTTACTTCATTTTGTTTGAAATGGTTTCAATCCACAAAAAAATAGAAAAAAAATTAAAAATTAAAAACAGAACACAAGATATTTGTGGTTTAACAAGAAATATATATATTTTTTGTAAAATTGATTGACTTGCATTCTTGTAGTTGGAGTTTTGCCATGATAAAAGAAATAAGATCAAGGCCTAAGAATAGTTGAATAATAAGTCTATAAACACATAAATCGATTATAGAATTGGACACAAAATATATATAAATATATAAGATTTTTTAACATTGGGCTCTACTAGGAAACCTTGTAAAATTTTGTTCATTCTCGTGTTTTTTTTGTGTTTGATCTTGTGATAGATTTTTGTATTCATAGGGATACTAATTTTTTTTTTTTTTTATCGGCAAAGAAAAATTTAATTAAAAACATGAAATTTAAAGGTACAAGGAGATAAAACGCATTGAGAGAGATAAAACGCATTGTATTCATAGGGGTATTAATAGGGGTACTAATACTTGAAACCACAGTAAGAAAAAAGAAAATGAACCAAGAAAATTTATCATTCAAACAAAATTATTATTAATTTTGGGTCTTGGATTTTAGAAAATTCTAGATTTTAATTAAAAATTAATTTTTTCCCCGAAAATTGGTTACTATCAATTAAAAGAAGTCCTGTTTGAATAGTATTAATTTCACATGACGAATTAATCATCCAATTTGTAGACTTTCTAGGCTAGGCACATGGCACATCTACCAAAAAGTTGCATTATGATCATGACATTCTCCGGTTTAAAACTAATAAGTGTGTTTGGTTTGAATTTTTAAATTAAATTTTTAAAATTGAATTTTTAATTTTCAGATTCTTTTTATTTTAGTGAATATTTTTAAATTTTAAACATTTTTTTATTTTTTTAGATGCACCTCGCTTAGATATATCTAAAAAGTAAAAATTGTGAAAAATATTTAAAAAAATTAATAAATACATAAAAATATAAAAATGTATTAAATTCTTGTAGACATTTTTTTTTTTTGTATTTTGATATTTAGTGAATTTTTAAAAGATTTTTTATAATTTTTTACTTTTAGGTGTATTTATATTAAGTCTCTTAAAAGTAAAAAAATTGTTTAAAATATTAAAAATTCAGTAAAACAAAAAATACAAAAAATAAGAACGATAATTTTTGAAAAGTATTTTCAAAAATAAAAACAAGCAAGCTGAATATTATGTCATTTCTCATTTTTATTAGTAGATAAGCACACCAAAATAAGATTTGTAGAGTTTGTAAAGGGTTGCAAATATAGGATTTGTTGAGTGAAATCTAGAGATGTCCCATTGATTAGTGGTCTAAACTAATAATGATTACTTATGTGTCACTAATGGGATTCATATGACTCTGACAATGCACCATCCCAAATTAGAGGACGGTCCTTGCCCATCTTAACTACCACTTATATAGTTTTCTTGGGGTCCACATGACTTCGACTTTAGATTTTCTATTTAGATTGTCTACTTAGATTGTTATGACATAAGGTTTGTTTTGTCACCATTGTGAAAACTTATAAATTTGTTAGATACGGCTTGGAATAAAGGATTTGACCTAAGATATTCACATTCATTTGGCTTCATGGATGTGTTAAATTTCAAAAGCGTAGCCTTTTTGCTTAGGAAGTTTATAAAACATGTTTTGGATTGAGAAAAAAAAATCACAAACTCATCTCTATGTATATAATTAGATTTTCTCCAATTAGATAGAAGGCTAATTCTATCTAGTTGGGTTTATAGGTTTCAACATGGGTTTTATTTTAATAATTTAAATTGTTTATCTTATAAAAATTTTATGTGTACATCATTAATTAATTCAATAATTATAACTACATGATTTTATTAAATTTATCTTATGAAGTTGGGCTTATAAGTATAATTTTGAAAATAATCGTATGTTTTTTGAAAACAAATTTGATGAAATTGTGTGAATAAAATTATCATATGAATTTGATTTTGTTGATGATCTACGCATGAGAATCTACAAAATGAATTATTCATTGAAGAATCGGACCAGAGATAAAACCCACATAGAGCCTCTTTTGAGGAGTTTGATTTTAGCCTAATCATTAAAAAAAAGTTAAAAATTAATAAATTATACAAGAAAATTAAAAATTCCTATTCTTTCTAATTTTTTACACGCTTTTTTCAGAAAATCAAAATGTCATTTCAAACATATTTTACTGAATGCATGAGACCCCAGTGCTGTCAGTCTCTTCCTATTGGCCAAAAAAATTATATATATATATATTTTTGATTTTTCAACAATGGCAATACGCCACGCCATCAGGTGTACATCGTAAACCCCACTTTTTTAACTCATATTTTAACTAAAAAATTACTAAAATAACTCATATTAGTTTTTTTAAGTGGTGTATGTATAAGGATATGAGTTAGAATATAATTGGAACATCAAGTGTGCGGAATAAGAAGAATAACCAAAAAATTAAATTAATAAATGTATTGAGATAAATAGGTGTGTACAATAGAATTTCTTAATTTATTTAGTGGTATAAATAAATTTTCTTTAATAGTTTGCCGACAAGTGTTGAATTTTTAAATATATTTTATTTTTCTTAAAACTTTTAAAATTTTTATTTAAAAAAAAAAAAAAACTATTGACATTGGTGGGTTGCACGTGACAGACATGGTGGAGGCAAAACGCGTTTGGGTTGCAGTTGGGAGGCACTTCAGGTTGGGTGCAAGCCCTAGTTTTGGGGTCCTACCATAGTTGCAACTTGCAAGACCCTTCAAACTTCCCACCACAATTTGGACAAAAAGAAAGGAAAAGAAATGGAAACCTGTGACTTTTTAATCATTACAATATATTTAACTTTTGTATTTTGCTAATTTTTTAAAAATTAGCATACTGTTTCATAAAACTGAGGTCAAGTTTTACACTAAATAAACAGATTTTTTGACTTTTTACGAATATAGTCGATTTGGGTCAAGTTGATAGAGAGCGATGACTTAAATAAGACGACGCGATTTAAATAAGATAAATGACTTTTTGACTTTTTTCAATTTTTTGAAAGATGCCAAACTTGACCAATAGAATAAATCATTAGATATATAATAGAATTATATTATATGATATGTATTATTTTTTGATTTGTTATACATCTAATAATATAAACTCTAATTTATTACATATCATTTTAGATGAATTTATAAGACTTTAACATTTCTTCCGAATTTATAAAAAAAATGATGTGTGTAACTTTTCTCAACATATAAATATAAAACAAATACTAAGATAATTCTCTCATCTAAATAAGATAATTCAATTAACTAATAAATAAAATGTATGAAATATATCTATATACTAATGACTAATTTTATCAATACATAAATCATATTTGCATAACTAATAACCAATTTTATTAATAAGTAAATTGATAATTTTTAATGACATGAAAAATTTTTTTTAGTTAATCATTTTGTTAATAAATAAATCATTAAGTCAATTAATAGTTTTTAATGATATGAGAACTATTTTTCAATAAATAATTCTGATAATTTATTATTGCATTGGAGAATAGTTTTTTTTTTTTCCCTTGAGTATTGTGTTAAATTAATATTTATAACAAATGATAGTTGTAATTTCTAGTATTATAGGACTGATTCATATTTTAAACAAACCTTATGGGTGTATTTGTAATTTATTAAAAAAATATTTATGTTTCATGGCTTTTTTGGCTTTCAATGTTAATATTGTAATTTTAAACGCAAGAAGGATCAATCAATCATTACGTAAGATTAATTACCAAGCAATTATCGACGGTTGTGTTTTAGTTCTCTCCTCAATGAAGAGGACTTTACCGGTGGCTTGTTCAGAGAATTTGGTAAATAACAACAAGTGAAGAATAATTTCAAAATTTCATTAAGTAAAATGAAAACTTATAATGATCCGACTCCAAATCAGAGGTTTACAAAGAACAAGTTCTTTGAAACTACTCCTAGGAATGAAGTGCAGTATAGGAATTGAAGTATAGAAATGTAAAGAACTGTAAAAGCTGGAAAGGAAAACAAAGTAAATAAACTGTTTTTTCTATCTCGAGTCCGGTTCTTCATTCGGGGCCTTCGCTATTTATACTTTTCATTAATAACCGTCAAGTGGGTTTTCAACCGTCAAATGTCAGCCTATGATTGGCTCGAACATGTTTCCTCTCAAATACCCATTACGCCACTTCAGAGTTAGGCTTCCCTTCTGATTTTTGAATTTAAATATATAAGTAACCGTTAGGCTATATCATCTTGTATTTTCTCCACTAACTAAACTACGCAAATCCATGATTACCAATGGGTTTTCTAATCGCCACGTGTCCGATTTCTCGATCAAGACTTGAATTAACTCCCCATATTGTCCTCATCTTCCCACGAAGTTGTCGTGATTGGCTTATACAAAATATATAACCAACATTACCCTCGCACTAATATTTCCAATACTTGGTGATATTAGTGAACTAGTGTAATCCACTCCACGCTCTAAGACGTATGGACTTTGTGTATTTTGGGTAGCATAACCTGCTTTTGAATAATGAAGCATTGAACTTCATTAAACTTCCTTGTATTCTCGTGCACTTCCATTTTTGAGTAGTATCGAAAAAGACCTGTATATCCCCAATGACTCAATCACACTTTCTCCCACATTGATCGAAAGCATATTATGGAGTCTATGAACGTATGATTATAAGCCTCCTCGGTAAAGAATCTCAATGCATTTATTGGTTACACTTATCCGCCCATTTATGCAAGTTGGTGAAAGTTTTTGCAACTTACTAACCTTTAGACCAAAAGTTTGTTAACTATGAACCTCGATCAAGCATTTGTAAAATGAATCTTTGCAAAATGGAACACAATGCTTCTTTCTTTTGCCTCCCCCACCACCCTACATGGGACACAACAGCTTGTTTTTCTTCTTCCTCCAGTTCATCGCTAGGAAGTGTTCGGCGTACCTCGATGAATCTAAATTCAAGAGAGCGACCAATTCACCATCGATTTGTTGAATTCGTTGATCCTTTGTCTATACCTCATTTTGCTCTTGAGTTCAGAGGTTTACCCCTATGTACCCATTGATCAACGACACGCTTTTGAGGATATTTGTGCGAAAGCACCCTCTCATCTCGCCAGAGGGAAGCACAAGGATACAACTATTCTTAGCTACAGAAGGCAAAATTTTGGTTTTTGATCGCTTGAATGTGTAAATAAACCCCGCCTCTTTCTTCCTTTGGGATGGACCCTCCTCCTCCTTCTTCTTCTTCAAAATCCTCATTGATGGGGGAACTGAAACTTACTTCGAGAATTAGTTTCTTCCTTCATACCAACCTCCAGATCTTCCCACTCACATTTGAGAGAGATACCAAGCTCAACTTTTTGCTTGCGCAAGATTTTCTTCACTTACCTCTTCACAATGTTCTTGAGATGATATTCATGCTAGGAACTTTCGATGGGCCCGTGATATTATGACTCTGGTCATGTCCTCAACCCCAGCTGCTCAAGCGTAACTTCGTATATTTTGGATCAACTCCCCGCTTTTTCTCTATTTTGGGTACCAAATTTCTTTTGGCTACCACTAATTCTTTTTTGACAAAATCTTCGCCAAGTAACGAATTCAAACCCAAGATTTAAGTAGAGAATCTCATCGATTTGACTAATACAATGATTTCAAGAATAAGGATTTTGTATAATCGGGATGATCTAGATATGGATAAAATGGAATAAAAAAAATTCAAGGAAATGGAGTGCCAAAAATGAAAGCCAACAACTTTTTCCATCAAATAAGAACATATCAACTACAAGAACTCCAGCCTTGAACTCCACCTTTAGGATAGGACAGGATGTATTAAAGAAGGAACATAAATTCATTGACCAATCAAGTTGGGGCAAATTTTCATTACCTTTGTTATTCTTTTCTATTCCTTATTTTTATGAGATTGAATTTGTAATGCCAAGAAGGCTTTTTAATGTAATTATTTCTATATCAATAAAGCTAAGTTTTTCTTTTCTTCATTCTCGATGGTCCGGGTTTTATATTCCAATTGTATGCTTGATTTATATGGTTGTTGTGACTTAACTTCTCATTATGTTCAAAGTTAGTTTCGAATCAATCGATTTTTGTTCTCAAGCTAACTCAAAGCTTCCAAAGTATGTGGAATTTTTCTCTTAAGAAGGGTAACCTTTGTTTTACGTTGCCTCAATTATATGGCTAACATAGTCTATTCTTTGTTTAACTAACAGCTGAATTAATCCAACTTTGCTTCAAACACACACAATCTACTTGGCTCAAGTATAGAATTTTCCTTATTAATCAGCTTTTACTCCCAAAAAGAGAGTTTTTTTGAGTTTTTTCACTATTCTAGATCAAATATCATAGCTTTTGTAATGTTTGTTTATCTCAAGTTCAAAAATATCAAGGCATGAACCATGTTCCTACAAAAAGGCTCCTTCAAGGACTTCATTTTTATCGAAACCCTAAAGCATGCTGAAGTCTTTCGAACTTAAATTAATCCCAATCACTCTTGAATTTGGGGAAATGATTCTTGTTTCAAGTCAATTGCTTGTTCTAAAACCGCTTGACAACTCAGCTTTTAAAGCCACCTCCTCTATTTTAAAGACCTATGGAGACTTGGAAGCTAAACTACACCTTTTGTCAAGCAAGGTATTTCAACATATGTTTCCTTCCGTAAAACTTTTTTTTTCATTTTAAACTCTGGGACCCTCCATATTTTAAAAATAAGGGTTTTAATTTCACATAGACTCCAAATCATAAATAATCATTTCGGATCTACTCGACTCCACTCAACTTGTTCAGTAACTTCTGTACGTAAAGGTTTAAAAATCAATCTTCAGATTCCACTCCATCTACTTGCCCAAAATTTCCTTTCTCTCCCTTTGAACTTGTGTCTTCAAGAACTTTCACTTTTATTCACCTTCCTTTTTCACCCCTTCAGGAATACTCTATTTCCCGTCAGTTGGCAAAACCGCTGGAGTGTGGGGAGTCCTCTGCGTAGCTTTTAAGAAGACTCATCAATGAAAATTTGAAAAGTACAAAGTCAAAGTTTAACGAATCTGCAGCCATGCTTGATTACGATTCTTATTCCTTACTATTATGCCAAGGAGTAGTAGGCGTACTTGACCCATTTTCAGGAGGCCCTTGCTCTTCCCCCCGCCTTATACCCTTATCCTCGAGGATCATCTGCATTACTTCTACGAAGCGAGGCCTTTAACTGGAAAAACTGGATGTTGAATCGACCACCGGCCGCCGCCCACAATGAGACTTGAATGAGAAGAATCGAGATGATCGAAGTTGTTCTCCGCCAGGACACTTGACCTTCCGTGAACTTCTACTACTATTGATACTCTTCGACCGCCGTGTTTCCTATTCTCAAGACCCTTTCCTCATAATTGCACATTATGTTTCTGGGAATTCTTATTTTAATTTTTTCAATTTCAAGGCATTTACGGCCTCTACTATTCTCGGGTATATGCCACCTCAGAGTTATCATCCCCATTACAATTTTTTGGTCTTGACTACCCCGGACAAGTACTATGCCTTTTTTCCCCCATTCCTCTTTTTGAACTCCTTCTTAGTGATTTTGTACACTCAAACCCCAGACATTCCTACGCTTATTGTAGAGTTCTTCTCCTTTTCTTTTTTGTATTACTTTGTAAATTCTTTGCTTGTATTTCCTCTCAGAGAATTATGTCTGAGTTTGCTCCCTTTGCTAAGGCTTTGGCTTGGGAAGAAAAATAACATTAGCTCTATATTCTAAGCCATGTGTATAAAGCTTGCCCTAGTTTTGTGAAAAACCTTAGATGCCAATTGGCTGCAAGCCACTCCTGACATTACAAAATACTGCTTTTTTTGCTTATTTCACTACTTGCATGCTTGGTGTGTTCGATTTTTGCCATCAAACCCTACTTATGAAATAAAAATATGCCAGTAGTTTCCACTTATCCCCCACTTTTGCCTATTACTTACTTCTTTTCCATCAACTCTAGTCCTCTCTCACACCTTCTTCTCGCCCTTGAAGCCAACATCGCTCAAATTTTTTTTTAGTTAAGGACTTTCACGATGGAAACTGCTTCAAATTTCAAGACAGGATATGTGGGCTTTATTTTAACTCCTAGAGAGCTTTTTTTATTGGCACTTTAAATCTTAGAGCCTACAAGTGCATAGCAGAAGCCTATTGCCTTGCTCAATTTGCCAGATAATTTGGACTTACCTTAGGGATCCTATTTCTCTCTACAGTCAAACCAACCCCAATCTTACCACCAGAGAACTGAAGGTGCAAAGACCCAGGTTAGAGGAGGCAACCTCCAAATTAATTCAGGACTTGATAGAATTTCAATTTATTTCCTTCATCTCACAAGGCATTGTCCTCAAAAGGTACCAGAACTGGTGGTCAGCAAATATGGAGGTACACTTGGCTGTTCCCCCTCAAGATCTATTGGTTGGTCTAGACTTGCCTTTTTAGGTCCAACCTAAGGAGACTAGGCTCATCACTTCTACAGCCTCTGCCATCTCGGTTTACTCCTCCGCCACAAAAGAGTTCCTTCTACCTCTCCTCCTTCTCTTAGAGTTACTAGGGCTGCTTCGAAGAAAAGCATACATTCCTTATCTTTCTTTTCCCTTCTCTTTATAATGCTTAACTCTTTTATTTATAGCTTTCTTTTTCATGCAGGAGTTTCACAAGTAGATTCTCCTCAAAGGGCTCAAGCCCTAAACATTCTTAAGGACAAGCAACAACAACAAAAAAAGAGAAAACTTGTGTTTAGTCCTGAAGATGAAAAAGTACCTGAACAGGAGGAAGTATCTGAAGAACCATCACTTAAGAGGAAGAAGAAAATAACAATCTCCCCTTGATTT